>CAXKVI010000001.1:99880518-100344003 GCA_964058755.1 Campiglossa producta
GGTAGCTTGTAATTGTTGTTACTTTTCCATCTTGTTCACTAATAATAAAAAAAAAAAAAAAAAAAAAACATAGAATAATTTAAGGAAAAATTATTCACAAACGGTCAAAAGTCCACCAAAGTTTCAAAGATTCTCAAATTAATGACCACAAACTCATAACATACATACATATTAATCGCAGGACACAGCGAAAAAGCCACCCTATGAAAATAAGCTGCAGCTGTCAGTAAAATGATCACGGGGTGCAGTAAAATCCTTGACACTGCTAGTATAAATGGCGATCGATTGATGTCGCTCTAGTTGTCGATAAGGTAGTATAAAAAAAAACAAACAAACAAAATAAAATGAATACATACTAAGTGAACATGATGGATATAAGCTAGCAATAATCTCAACGCAGCTTGGTGTAAGAGGTACACACTGCGGGCTTAGATATTCCTAATCCCCTTGGTTCTTGGTTCGATGACCAACAAAAGGTGATGAAAAATTTCTAAACACAAAAGCCATTTGATAAGTGCCCTTGAGCAAGGCCGAAATTACGTAATCATGGTAGCTTGTAATTGTTGTTACTTTTCCATCTTGTTCACTAATAATAAAAAAAAAAAAAAAAAAAAAACATAGAATAATTTAAGGAAAAATTATTCACAAACGGTCAAAAGTCCACCAAAGTTTCAAAGATTCTCAAATTAATGACCACAAACTCATAACATACATACATATTAATCGCAGGACACAGCGAAAAAGCCACCCTATGAAAATAAGCTGCAGCTGTCAGTAAAATGATCACGGGGTGCAGTAAAATCCTTGACACTGCTAGTATAAATGGCGATCGATTGATGTCGCTCTAGTTGTCGATAAGGTAGTATAAAAAAAACAAACAAACAAAATAAAATGAATACATACTAAGTGAACATGATGGATATAAGCTAGCAATAATCTCAACGCAGCTTGGTGTAAGAGGTACACACTGCGGGCTTAGAAATTCCTAATCCCCTTGGTTCTTGGTTCGATGACCAACAAAAGGTGATGAAAAATTTCTAAACACAAAAGCCATTTGATAAGTGCCCTTGAGCAAGGCCGAAATTACGTAATCATGGTAGCTTGTAATTGTTGTTACTTTTCCATCTTGTTCACTAATAATAAAAAAAAAAAAAAAAAAAAAACATAGAATAATTTAAGGAAAAATTATTCACAAACGGTCAAAAGTCCACCAAAGTTTCAAAGATTCTCAAATTAATGACCACAAACTCATAACATACATACATATTAATCGCAGGACACAGCGAAAAAAGCCACCCTATGAAAATAAGCTGCAGCTGTCAGTAAAATGATCACGGGGTGCAGTAAAATCCTTGACACTGCTAGTATAAATGGCGATCGATTGATGTCGCTCTAGTTGTCGATAAGGTAGTATAAAAAAAAAACAAACAAACAAAATAAAATGAATACATACTAAGTGAACATGATGGATATAAGCTAGCAATAATCTCAACGCAGCTTGGTGTAAGAGGTACACACTGCGGGCTTAGAAATTCCTAATCCCCTTGGTTCTTGGTTCGATGACCAACAAAAGGTGATGAAAAATTTCTAAACACAAACGCCATTTGATAAGTGCCCTTGAGCAAGGCCGAAATTACGTAATCATGGTAGCTTGTAATTGTTGTTACTTTTCCATCTTGTTCACTAATAATAAAAAAAAAAAAAAAAAACATAGAATAATTTAAGGAAAAATTATTCACAAACGGTCAAAAGTCCACCAAAGTTTCAAAGATTCTCAAATTAATGACCACAAACTCATAACATACATACATATTAATCGCAGGACACAGCGAAAAAAGCCACCCTATGAAAATAAGCTGCAGCTGTCAGTAAAATGATCACGGGGTGCAGTAAAATCCTTGACACTGCTAGTATAAATGGCGATCGATTGATGTCGCTCTAGTTGTCGATAAGGTAGTATAATAAAAAAAAAAAAACAAACAAAATAAAATGAATACATACTAAGTGAACATGATGGATATAAGCTAGCAATAATCTCAACGCAGCTTGGTGTAAGAGGTACACACTGCGGGCTTAGAAATTCCTAATCCCCTTGGTTCTTGGTTCGATGACCAACAAAAGGTGATGAAAAATTTCTAAACACAAAAGCCATTTGATAAGTGCCCTTGAGCAAGGCCGAAATTACGTAATCATGGTAGCTTGTAATTGTTGTTACTTTTCCATCTTGTTCACTAATAATAAAAAAAAAAAAAAAAAAACATAGAATAATTTAAGGAAAAATTATTCACAAACGGTCAAAAGTCCACCAAAGTTTCAAAGATTCTCAAATTAATGACCACAAACTCATAACATACATACATATTAATCGCAGGACACAGCGAAAAAAAAGCCACCCTATGAAAATAAGCTGCAGCTGTCAGTAAAATGATCACGGGGTGCAGTAAAATCCTTGACACTGCTAGTATAAATGGCGATCGATTGATGTCGCTCTAGTTGTCGATAAGGTAGTATAAAAAAAAAAAACAAACAAACAAAATAAAATGAATACATACTAAGTGAACATGATGGATATAAGCTAGCAATAATCTCAACGGAGCTTGGTGTAAGAGGTACACACTGCGGGCTTAGAAATTCCTAATCCCCTTGGTTCTTGGTTCGATGACCAACAAAAGGTGATGAAAAATTTCTAAACACAAAAGCCATTTGATAAGTGCCCTTGAGCAAGGCCGAAATTACGTAATCATGGTAGCTTGTAATTGTTGTTACTTTTCCATCTTGTTCACTAATAATAAAAAAAAAAAAAAAAAAAAAACATAGAATAATTTAAGGAAAAATTATTCACAAACGGTCAAAAGTCCACCAAAGTTTCAAAGATTCTCAAATTAATGACCACAAACTCATAACATACATACATATTAATCGCAGGACACAGCGAAAAAAGCCACCCTATGAAAATAAGCTGCAGCTGTCAGTAAAATGATCACGGGGTGCAGTAAAATCCTTGACACTGCTAGTATAAATGGCGATCGATTGATGTCGCTCTAGTTGTCGATAAGGTAGTATAAAAAAAAAACAAACAAACAAAATAAAATGAATACATACTAAGTGAACATGATGGATATAAGCTAGCAATAATCTCAACGCAGCTTGGTGTAAGAGGTACACACTGCGGGCTTAGAAATTCCTAATCCCCTTGGTTCTTGGTTCGATGACCAACAAAAGGTGATGAAAAATTTCTAAACACAAAAGCCATTTGATAAGTGCCCTTGAGCAAGGCCGAAATTACGTAATCATGGTAGCTTGTAATTGTTGTTACTTTTCCATCTTGTTCACTAATAATAAAAAAAAAAAAAAAAAAAAAAAAAACATAGAATAATTTAAGGAAAAATTATTCACAAACGGTCAAAAGTCCACCAAAGTTTCAAAGATTCTCAAATTAATGACCACAAACTCATAACATACATACATATTAATCGCAGGACACAGCGAAAAAAGCCACCCTATGAAAATAAGCTGCAGCTGTCAGTAAAATGATCACGGGGTGCAGTAAAATCCTTGACACTGCTAGTATAAATGGCGATCGATTGATGTCGCTCTAGTTGTCGATAAGGTAGTATAAAAAAAAAAAACAAACAAACAAAATAAAATGAATACATACTAAGTGAACATGATGGATATAAGCTAGCAATAATCTCAACGCAGCTTGGTGTAAGAGGTACACACTGCGGGCTTAGAAATTCCTAATCCCCTTGGTTCTTGGTTCGATGACCAACAAAAGGTGATGAAAAATTTCTAAACACAAAAGCCATTTGATAAGTGCCCTTGAGCAAGGCCGAAATTACGTAATCATGGTAGCTTGTAATTGTTGTTACTTTTCCATCTTGTTCACTAATAATAAAAAAAAAAAAAAAAAAACATAGAATAATTTAAGGAAAAATTATTCACAAACGGTCAAAAGTCCACCAAAGTTTCAAAGATTATATATATAATAACAAATATTATTAATATTATTAAAATTAAACGGAGTACCACTGGGGCCGAGCGTGCTCAAAATTCAGTTTTGAAATAATGAGTTTTTCAAAGAAATAAAAACCCGGAATTGTTCCCTATAAAATTCTACACTTCTGGCCAAATTTTCAGCTTTCTATCGTTTTTTCAGTTGGGAGTTATCCATACGCAAACATGGCAAAGTTTCCAAAAAATAATTTTTTTTCAAAGTGAGAAATTTTAATTTGTATTTGAAATAGTTGATAATAATCGATTAGTGTTTTTTTTGGAACTAGATGTTTTAAAAAATTAATTTTTAGTATAAAACTAAACGTGCCTCTTTTTTTAAATATTTTCTTTTGGCAAAATGAATGTTTTTTAATTTGCGCAAAAACGTTGCAAATGTAAAATTCAGCAGTAAAATATGATCCTTTGTGACGAAGAATCCGAGTTCAGAACCAAAAATAAAGTGCGCATTTAAAAAAAAGTGAGTTTAGAAACTGCATTCCAATTTTAATAAAAAAAAAACACCTATATCTGATTGAATTTTATTCTGTTCTATCCCAAATTTAGTTGATTCATTATTTTCCGTTTACTTTAATTACAAATTGTGGTTAAGGTTACTTGCCAAGCCAGGTTTCTTTAATTTAGACTTGTAAGCTGTAGATATTATAATATGAGGTCTTTGAAGCACAAGTTGTGTTACTCCAATTTTGTTTTTTTTTATGTTAGGCATGAAAATGTGTGGGGAAATACGTGTTATGCTTAAAACGCTAACGGTGGCACTCCTTATTCCCATATAAACATACATATTTGTGTCAACAGAAAACTTTAAATATCTCGAAACAAGAAAATTGGAGAAAACCATTTTTGTATACATACATATGTATGTACCTGCACCTGCATATTTCCTTTTATTAACTCATACACCCTCTAAATGTAGCTATTTACTACGTTTTATCACTGTTAACTTAGTTCTTAGTAAAGATTTCAGAATATAGAGAAAAAATTTTACTAACGAGTTAAAACGTAGTTTTTTATTAGTAATGGCGATTCTAATGCAAACAAATTGATTTCAGGTTTAAAAAAGTTATCAATGTGTTGCAGTATGGCCGTGAATGGGGTAAAGTGCTACACATCTACAAATCTTGTAGAGGCATAACGATTATTATTCAAATAAGTTGATTTCAGAATTTAAAGAAAAAACATATGCTATCAATGGGTTAATATAATACACATTGGCTATTTTTGTACAGACATACAAATGGTGATTTAAATAATTTGGTTATAGATCTTGAAAAAACAATTGGTCACCAAAGGGTTAATTCATGACCGTTAATGGGTTAAGATAACAAAAATGACTCGTTTTAGTGTAGATACTACATACTTTGATTTAGGAATTAAGTGAAAAAAATTTGGGTCAAAAATGGGTTAATGCGTGGTCGTTAAAAGGTTAAAATTCTTGGGATTTACTATTTTAGTATCGATATACCGATTCTGATTCAAGAAAATTAAATTCGAAACTAAAATAAAAAACATAGGTCACCAAAGGGTTAACCCATGGCCGCCAATGGGTTAAGATGCTAAAGATTAACTGCTTTAGTGCAGATAAAGCGATTCTGATGTAAACAAGTTAATTTCAGAATTTTGAGCGTCCCCATATATATATATAAGTGGCCCCAGTGTGCAACGTGACGACTTTTACTGATAGGGGCCCCATCAAAAGAATTTGCCACGGGCCCCAGATGGTATAGTTACGCCACTGACCTTATGAGCACTACCAACACACTTTTGAATGAGCTGAAATATTTTTTTTTTTTTTTAATTGCAAAGCCTACTACGATATTTTCAGTTTGGTAAAAAACAAGTTTCAAAAAATGCGGCTTGCTTTTTTTAAATAATTTTCTTGACTATAAAGTGCATGTAAATTAAAAAAATGTATGATGTGTAAAACTACTTTAAATAACCTATTAAATGATGTATAGTTTATGCAATTCTCTATTTTTTAAATATTTATTTTTGCCTTTTTAACAAACAAAAAAATTTAAATTTCACTTTGAGGACTCAATATGTCCTGAAAGGATAACGATAGGTATAAATATCATATGAAAAATATGTTCCCAGTTGTATTTTGTATAAAAATTATTGATACATTATTTCTCCGAAAATCATTGTTTAAAGAGATATTGGTCTCTAATTTTAAGGTTAATTTTTGAACTTTAGGTCAAATGCGCGTGGCTATTTCCCACTACAGGTGGTCAGATTTTTATGCAGATCTTACTTTCTATTGTCAAGCTATCAGAAAATGCGCGGGGAGCAAAAAAATCAGCACTTTTGCATTTGTGGTCACTCTAATATATATATTTGTATATATAGTTGCGTATAAAAAGGCCGTAAACACAACTAAAAACAAGTAAGGAAAGCTGTCTTCGGCTGTGCCGAAGGCTAAATACCTTTCATGAATAAGCGTCACGATTTTCACTGTTTGATCCCCAGTACAGCCTGTGTGAATTTAACTTTAGCTCATACCGAAATTATCGGAGCTATCGATTATATGGGGACGATGTGTTATATTGGTCCAATCTCATTGATTTTTAACATCGACATTCCACATTCTAAAATAGCAACATTTACGAAATTTCACGTTCCTACCGATATAATTACAGGAGTTCTCTACCAAAATCCGTTTATCGGAACAATCGATTGTATGGGGGCTATGTGAAATATTTATCCCATTTCAATGATTTTCAACAGCGATATTTTACATATAAAAATAGCGATGCTTCCAAAATTTCACGTTCCTATGTGTTTAATTACAGGACTTATAGCCCAAAATCCGCTTATCGGAATAATCGACTGTATGGGAGCTATGTGAAATATTTATGCTATCTCAGTGATTTCCAACATCGATATTTCGCATATAAAAATAGCGATACTTCCAAAATTTCACGTTCCTACCTATATAATTACAGGAGTTATCTACCAAAATCCGTTTATCGGAACAATCGATTGTATGGGGGCTATGTGAAATATTTATCCAATCTCGATGAGTTTCAACATCGATATTTCACATATAAAAATAGCAATACTTACAAAATTTCACGTTCCTACGTGTTTAATTACAGGAGTTATAGCCCAAAATCCGTTGATCGGAATAATCGATTGTATGGGAGCTATGTGAAATATTTATCCCATCTCTATGATTTTCAGCATCGATATTTCACATATAAAAATAGCAACACTTATAAAATTTCACGTTCCTTCGTGTTTAATTACAGGAGTTATAGCCCAAAATCCGTTTATCGGAATAATCGGTTGTATGGGAGCTATATGTTATATTGGTCCGATCTTTCTGGTTCCGACAAATGATTCCTATATTGGAAAATGGTGGCCGTATACCAAATTTCAGCCAAATATCTCAAAAACTGAGGGACTAGTTTGCGTTCAAACAGACAGACAGACAGACAGACGGACAGACGGACAGACGGACATGGCTAAATGAACTCATCTCGTCATCCTGATCATTTCGGTATACTTATTGATGGGTCTATCTCTTCTTCTTCTCATATTTACAAACATCGGACCAAAGTTATAATACCATTTCATGTTCATGAAAGGTATAATTACTGCGGTTGAAATTATAACCACGTACCTTGTTTGTTGTTGTTGCGGTGATGATTTTGCTGGAAATTTTGTTGCGCCAAATATTCTCGAAGGCCCTTCCAGGGAACTAGTATTGCGCTTTGTGGGATTAAGCGCTTGTTGTTGTTCAACTGTTGCTGCTTTTGAATTGCCCGTAAATTAATATCTATGAACATTAGCTGTGTTTGTGCAGTGGACTGTAATTTTTTGGCCGGTTTGTTGTTGGCCTTCTCACGGCACGAAGGACCAATGTTTATACCGTCGCTCGGGAGGTATAATCTCGCAATTAAATGATAAATAAAGAAACAAGGCAGATTGATTAATGTTAATAATCACAATAATAAGTTTCTTTATTGTTTGTTAATTTGTACAATAGTTTACCTTAAATGTAGTGGGTGATTGTGACAACGGCAGCAGGCAGGTCCTTTCTCCTTGATAGTGAAAATGGAATGTTGTAGGAAAGTTGATCTCGGCTCTGCCGGACCGGAGATCGCACGGAGGTTTTCCACTGGATATTGGATATCCAAAGGAAAACTCTGTTATCCGTGTTTTCTTTTATGTATGTGTGCATATACAGGAAAGCGTTTGCTTGTATATGCAACATTATAAATATTCGCATTAGGGCGTACCTTTTGTTCATAATAAATATTTTAGGCTCCGACCTAAGCAACCTGATTTTGAAAAGGTAACCTGAAAACACTTTTTAATGTTCAGCGTGAGACGATTTAAGCAGCACCAGTTTTCAACATTAAGAAGTTCAGCTTGCAGCAGCTCAGAGTCACGGGATCTCCTGATAACTGCGAATATTTTCAAATCATCGGCATAGAACAAATATTCCGCAAAGGAGAAGCACCAACTAATGTCATTTATAAATAAAATGAAAAAGAGAGGCCCCAAAATACTTCCTTGCGGGACACCTGATGATGCAATGAAAGGCCGAGATGTAGCATTATCCACTTCAAGAACACAGTGTCTGTTAGTTAGGTAAGACTCAATCCAAATCAAAAACGTAGAGTGGAATCCCATCGCACCCAACTTTAACAAGAGCATCCGTGTGGTATACCGTGTCAAAAGCCTTCGAAAAGTCCGTATAAATCGTGTCAACTGCAGTCAGTCATGAAACGCTGAAATGCAGTTTTCACTGAAAATAGTTAAATTGCTAACAGTGGAACGTTTTGGGACAAACCCATGCTGGTTATTCGAAATTAGGCTTTTTACCGCAAAATATAATTTTTCATTAACACTATCTCAAAAAGTTTGGATACAGACGAGAGTTTCGAGATCGGCCTATAGTTTCGAACATCATTTTTCTTCCAACTTTTAAAAACAGGAGTAACTGATGTCATCTACAGAATTGTTGAAGATAACTAAGAGAGGTTAAGCCAGGCATGCACAGTTTTTTATCAATATTACTGAAAGCCCATCCGAGTCCATTTTAGTCGAAGGTTTAAGCTTCCCAATACCATTCAGTACATCGATGGCGGATACGCACAAAGATTAAAATCCCCGAGGACGCAAAGATGATTATCACCAACTAGATTTGACGCCAATGATACAACATTATCAGCGTGTGCAAAATAAAAACTATCCACACTATTCGGCAGGGTATAGGAAACACATAAGTACAGGATTCCTGACGAGCCATGTACGCGTATGCAGAGCTGGTCAATAAGTGTATCAGAGTTAGTGAGTGTTATTAATGTTGCCTGGAATTTCCTCCGAACAGCAATAAGAACACCCCCGCCTTTAGATCAGCACAATTTAACAAGATCGCGGTCCTTACGAAACATGTCATAGAGGTTAGGATCAAAAAGTTCACTATTAAAAAAGTTATCATTCAACCAAGATTCAACAAAAACGAAAATATCATAATCTAACGAACTGCTATTCATATACACAGCTGAACATTTAGTCCAAAGACCGGATACATTTTGAAAATAGATCTTAAGAGATTTAAAATTAGAATTTAAATTTGAATGAAGCCTCGGTTGATTTTAGCGTTAGCGGGTCTACATTCTTTTTGACCAACTTATAGCAAATTAGCTGGTTTTTGTCAATGGAAACTCGTTGGGCAAGGTATTCAATAATATTCTCCTCAGACACAGAATTCAAAAATGACGAGATATGTAGCCAAGTGATACGCCTCACAACAACAGCCAAATCAGCATTTGCGCTCGTACCAACTACAGACAATAATTGTTTATTGCGATTGCTTTCGCTTTTTAAATAATTCACCTCAGTGCTTTGATTTTTGATTTCATTGTTTTTCCTCTCCCTCTTCTTGCGCCTGTCGAATTTCCACTCAGATTTACCTTGTGACGTAGTAGCGTCAGCCGAAGCGTCATCAGCATAAGTATCTACTTGAGCTTTATTTTCATTGTCGCCGAAGTCCATATCAGTGCAAGAAGACGAATCACTAATAATAATATTTATTTATTTATTTATTTAAAGTCGACACAGACAAAAAGCGGTTGACATAAAAGATATAAACAAAGCAGAAAAGTTAAAAAGTACATATAAATTTACAGAATGTGTTGTACATCAACAACACCAACAGTAGCACGATCATCATTGGTCACTATATTCTCAGCGACAGCATTATCCAACTCATCGCAAGAGTGGAAGCGAGCGCCTGACAACGGCAGATTTGACTTAATAATATCAAAATTGTCTTTTAAGTCTTTGATGCCATTAGTTACAACAATGTGATTGCCCTGAACTAGTTTACTCATAGCGCATAATTCAGCATGCAGGTCATTAACTTGCGCACGCAGAAACTTGTTTTGTTCTATGATCTCATTCAAAACAGAGTTTATGTTCAGTTCTTGATCACTGCATAGATACATACTTATTATTGTTTTTGTAATTATTAGCAAAAGAAAAATCATGACTACTCGATATATTGTTAGGTAAGGGGGACGGCGAATGAAATGATTTTCGGCGCGCTCTCTCACATACTTTGCAATACAGGGCAAATGCAAAAGTTCACTGCAGCTAGCACATTTAATTAAATGTTGATTGCGATCAACTCTTTGACCACAGCTGCACGGCATTTTAAGTGAATAGGTACACCAACACAATAAAATAAAAAAAAATTAAAAACTTTTAAGCGCGCATGTAGAAAGCACGTCCGAACAGCACGAAGTTGCGTTCTAATGCATTTTGCTGACAGTTGCAGGTTATGAGCATGTTTACAAAAAGTCGAACTTTTTTTTATACATTTGGTCTGTTTATATTGTTTCACAAGCTTCACTTTAATTGTAGTTTCACTTTTTTAATTTTATTTGAACACACGCGCGCGAATTTGCTAGTTTTTCAAAAAAATAAATTATTCAATTGTTTACGAATGACAGAGAATGGAATATTTCACAAGAAAAAGTCACTAGTGATGGAACTTCGAAACGATTATTTCGTAGCAGAATACAGGGTGTGCATGTGGATTAATAATGTTAATGCAAAAATATTGTAGCATTTAGTTGCTTTTGGTGTCAGAATTTGTATGAAAAATTACAGAATAAATCCTGCGTTTTGGGCTTAATGATAAAATGCAAAATGCTGGCTCAGCATGAACAGGCTATTAGTCTACTTAAAAAAAGAAACTGCATTATAGGAAAGTCAACAGTTAGATTTGTGTCACTCTTGCTTATTAGAAACAGCACCGGCCGAAGAAGACGATGAATACCTCACCAAGGATGTCGCCTCCCAATTCGAAGAACTAAATTTGGAGGTGTACTGTTCGTTGACTCTGCTCCAAATCGAAATGTTTCCGACGAAGGAAGAAAAGGCAGCCCTGGTCCTGCAAAAAACTAACGAAACCCAAATGCGAGTAGTCGCTCCAGCGCAATTTCCGCTATTACCGGTACCGTCTTTTTCGGCAAGTTTACCGATTGGCCCAGCTTCCATGATTCGTTCAATCGACTCATTCATAACAACTTGGAATTAAATTCTATCTAAAAATTTCATTATTTGAAGCAAGCATTGGTCGTTGACCGCGATGTGGACATACAGCAAATGCTTTTGACAGAAGCTCATTATAGTACTGCATGGGAGTTGTTGATAAAACGTTATAAAAATCCGCGTATAATATTTGCACATCATATGAATACGCTGTACAACCTACTCGTTCTTCTTAAAGAAAAATCCGACGACATTAAGACCCTCCTCAATGTGGCAAATGTGTGTGTGAATGAATTCAAACGGGTTGGTGTCAAAATTCTGCTTTTTTGGAAATTCTGCATTCATAATTCCGGAAGTCGAAACACCGGCAGTTAAAATTATGGAAGTCAATATTCTGGAATCCAAAATTCTGGATAACGAAATTCTAAATTGCAAAATTCTGGAAACCAAAATTCTGAAATTCAAAATTCTGTAATTAATGATTAAAAATGCGTGTTGATAACAAAAAAAGTGCGCACTTTTTTAATTATTAATTACAGAATTTTGCCTTTAACATTTAACTGGACTTGTTCTGAAGGAATTAAAAACAAATGTACCGTGCGTATTGACACACAATTTCACGGCTGTGAAATGTTATACGGAAAAAAATGAACATTCTCATGATCTATTTACGCATAAAAAATCGGTTGCAGATCCAAATAATCTGGTTTCGCTTGAGTTTTCTGCAGCCTAGCCAAATAATTCAGCGTTCGGTATCTATGACAGAAAACACATTGGACATTATCTACCATCAAGAAATGCCCTTAATTTAAAAATTAGAAGACAGTTTAAAATGTTTTAAAGAGCCAAAGTTCCAACGATGATGAGGCAGCTATTTTCCATACATGGCTGAGTAGAAATACAAATTGTTCCGCTGGTTTTCTGTCTTATGACCAAAAAATCAAAGTCAATATATATTTCTTAAATATAAGCACAATTTATGAAAATTGGGGAAAAAATTTCCAGAATTAATTCTGGAAAACGTAAATTCCGGAATTATGAAAAAACAGAATTTTGAAATATAGCCAAAAAAGGCGAAGGAAGTGCGGAATTCCGATTTCCAGAATTTTGTCGACCCAGAATTTTAATTTTAGAATTTTGACCGTTTCCGAATTCAAACACCTTAAGCTTCCCATCGGAGAAAGTGATCATTGGATTGCTCATTACTTAACAACCAAATTACCAGTCGAAACACACGCCGCCTGAAAGCGCCATCTAGACAATAAAATTGATATTCTCACTTTTTCGGATCTTCAAGACTTTTAATCTACCGTTTGTTTAACATCGATGCTATCGGAAATCGTACGGTAACATTTCACACCGAATCCTCACGGTCTGCATCGACTGAGAATCTATTATATATAAATGCGCCAACATAACAGCTTTCTCCCTTTTTTGCAATAACCACAATTCTAAGGTATATAAAATTTGGTATGAATCGATATATCTCGCCGAGCATGGTGTGCGACAACAAACCAAAAATTTAAAAAAATTAATTATAATATGATTTGAAAATCACACCACTACAAGTGCTATACACGCATTCGCTTTATAGAGCCGCTGTTATGGGTGTATGTAGGTATGACCACTTGCACTGTTGTGTTTGCATTCATTGCAGTAGAGTGAGTTATTTTGTTGGCAGCAATAAGATAACATGAGCCAGCGCGTCAACTTTATTGAGCTTAGGTACAAACAGTGTTTACAAAAACAAAATATGTGCAGAAAAGCAAAGGAGTTGCGGAAAGGAACAAAAGAAAATAAGGAAACGGTAGGAAAGGAAAGGTATGAAAAGAAAAGGTAAGGAAAGGAAATAACAGGAAGGGAAATTTAAGAAAAAAAGTGAAAGAAAATAAAGGTAAGAAAGAAATAAAAGAAAAGAAATGAAATGAAAAAAAAAAATGAATAAAATGAAAGGAAACTAAAGCAACGGAAACGAAAGGAAAGGAAAGAAAAAGAAAATAAAAGGAAAAAAGGAATGTAATGGAAATGGAAAGAAGGATCAGGTAAGAATACAAAAGAAACGAAAAGAAAGAAAAATAAAAGAAAAGAACAGAGAAGAACAGAAAAGAAAGAAAGAAAGAAGGGAAATAAAATGAAATGAAAGAAGAGAAAAGGAAAAGAACGGAGAAGATAAAGAAAGGAAATAAATGGGAAGAGAAGGAAAGAAAAGCAAAAGAAATAAATTCAGATGAAAGGAGAGGAAAGGAAAGGAAATAAAAGCAAATTAATGCTAAGGAAAGGAACGGAAAGAAATACGTATGAAGACGACCTAAGAAGAATAAATAATTATCAACATTGAAACTATATTACTGAATGGTGTAAAGAGGGAGGAAAAGGCAAAATGAATAGCAATGCATAGAAACCAAAAATATACAAAATATGGAAAAGAAAGGAAAATTTAAGAAATAGCAAAAAGGTAGGAAAATAAAATAAGGTTTTGTGGTTGAATTTCAACCACTGGGCGAACTCTGGTAGGAATAGCTGAGCGTGCGACCCATAATGTCAAAGCGCACCATGCAACCACGAAAGGTAATATGCCTTCGTCAGAGTCCTGTATCCTGTGCGGACAAGCACATATACTTCGTCGTTGCCCCACTTTTCTGTCCAAAGATTGCTTCGAAAGAAAAAATATCGTCGACAAGACCCAAGTGTGTCTCAATTTTTGATAAGTCTCATGCGTTCTCGCAATGCACAAGCAGTAAAAACTGCCTGCAATGTGGTCAGCGTCACAACACCTTACTACACTTTCCTCGGACTTTTGAAACCAATACACCGACAATGGCATCGTCGCATGCCACACCCTCCTTTGGACCGGCCTCGGGTTCAGCAACAAACTTCGGAGCCGCTGTAAATCGTCCAGCTAAGGCCACACAAGGCCTGGATACCCAACGTGTTACCAATGCACACGCAACTTTATCATCAAATACTGCGAAGATGGATAATGGTAAGTCATTCAAGGCTCGGAAGGGACTCTGATATCCGAGAATGCCGTTCAACGTTTAGGTCTCCGACGTCGGCCGATGTCCTTGGAGTGGGTCCGAGTTCGCAAAGCCAATCCAATTTTGTCGTTGGCTGCATGCTGCACTCATGCCACGAAGAGAATTTAGCTGCTCGATGTCATCAAATAGCTCCAGCAGCGTCCCCTGAAGAACCGCATTATTTATTTTAGTTTTGCCACATCACGCTGTATTTACGACAGCTAACTTCAAAACGAAAATTCGCATCGTGTACGATGCTTCTTCGAAAACCTCAAACGGGCGTTTTTTAAATAATATTTTGGTCACTGGTCCCCCATTACAAAATGACTTGCCAGCTCTGATTCTTAATTGGCATTTATTTATTTATTTATTTATTTAAAGTCGACACAACACAAAGCGGTCGACTGTTAATATCCCAAGTATTGTTACAAAACAAAAACATATATATGTAGGTACAATAAGAGTATATAGAATATAATAAAAGTATAATTAACAGAAATTAAGCAAAGCATAAATTCATTTATTTATAGTATTATGTGCAGCTAGCAGGAAAGTTGTAGAGGCCGTGCTTTAAAGTTGTGGGTAGAAATCGTTAGGAACCAAACTTGATAGTCGTATATATTGTCGGAATGGACGCGATTCCGAGCAACATACTTCCGCAGTCCTGGAAGCGATATGAGATTTGCTGGCGGAATGGACGTGATTCCGCGCAGCATCTGATACTATATTGGCAAACTTTGTTTCCAGTTGACTGTTTATTAGGTAATTGAAATATTCCAAATTGGTTTCGGAGATGTTTTAGGATATTAATTATGGAGCCGGTGGAATGGACGCGATTCCACGCAGCGTAAGTTTAAAGTTAGAGGTGTCTGCCGGCTTTTTGTAGTTGTGTATATCAATCTAACTGGTTGGGTGCAAGACTGTCGTGTAATTAGTCAGCAGTTAGCAAATATGAAAGTATTGCATTTTGTAGTGCGGTAGACGAGCATTCAAAGCTGATGCAGCTATATAAGACGTTGTAGTATGAACACCAAACATTCAGAGGATTGTTTTTTGCAAAGTTTAGACGACAAATGGGTAATTGAAAAGGCACATAGTGCCTGGATGTCCTAGCAGGAACAGCAAAACACAGTCGACTAACAAGGTCAGTTGAGTCGACTTCACCAATAATTAGCTTATGGAGGAACATTACACCTAGTAAAATCCTACGATTTTCCAGAGAAGGCAAATTTAAGAGGAGAAGCAATACTCAAGTATTGGGCGAAATAGCGATGTGTAAAGGATTTTCGTGAGGTACGGATCATCAAATTCTTTAGCCCATCTTTTAAC
Source organism: Campiglossa producta (assembly GCA_964058755.1). Classification (NCBI taxonomy): domain Eukaryota; kingdom Metazoa; phylum Arthropoda; class Insecta; order Diptera; family Tephritidae; genus Campiglossa; species Campiglossa producta. Next base: position 99,896,391 of record CAXKVI010000001.1, read on the forward strand.
AAAACCAAGCACACCCATGGCTTTGTTAGCTATAGATGAAATATGCATATTAAAACTTAGTTTAGGGTCAAAAAGAACACCTAGATCAGTTACATCAGGTATACGTTCCAAAAGAGTGTCATTTAGTAAAAAGGATATCAAAACTGGCTTTACTCGATGAAAAGTCATTAGCTTGCATTTCTAGCTATTCAATCTTAATAAATTAACTGTACACCAGCAGTGAAATGACTCCAAATCAGCCTGGAAGAGATCTGCACGGGAAGGAACAGTAGGCAAATATGTGAAGCAAAGTTTCACATCATCCGCATACATAAGGGTTCGGGAATGAGAAATTACTTGTGGTAGGTCATTTATAAAGAGGGTAAAGAGCAAGGGACCTAAATGACTACCTTGAGGGACACCGGAAGTTGCGCCAATGGATGTAGACAAAATATTTTTAAACAAAACCTGCTGAGTTCTGCCTTTAAGATAGTTAGTAAGCCATATTAACAACTGATTCGGAAAACCCAATAAGTCAAGTTTGTGAATTAAAAGCTCATGGTTCACAGAGTCGAATGCTTTGCTAAAATAAGTGTAGACTACATCTGTTTGGTTACCTTTCAGGAAACCATCCATAACAAACGAGGTGAACTCAAGCAAGTTAGTTGAGGTTGATCGTCGGGGCACAAAACCATGCTGACACGGTGATAATAAAGAACTAAGTACACCGATATTGCAGTTGGCGTGTTATTATATGTTCAAAAGTTTTAGGAATAGCTGAGAGCTTAGCTATGCCTCTATAGTTCTCAATATTTGACCTACTACCTGTTTTATGTAAGGGTATAATAAAAGATTTCTTCCAAATTGTAGGGAATTCCGCAGATTCAAGAGATAGTTTGAACAGTTTAAAAATCGGGTCAGATAAATGTATGGCACAGAAGTTCAGCACACAGCTGGGAACACCATCAGGGCCAGGGGGAAATGTAGGTTTCAATGCCAGAAGACTTTGTAGAACAGTATTTTTATCCAAAGCAGGTATGTGAATGCTATTAGAGCTATCTAATTTATAAGGATAGGGACTTGACAGAAACCTATTAGACGTATAGGTCGACTTAAAGAATTCTGCAAATAGTTCAGAAATATCATGATCTGAGCTAGCACTCTTAGCTCCAAGGGAAAAGGAAGAAGGAAATCCGGTAGTTTTCCTTTTTGAATTAACAAAATTGTAGAACCTTTTCGGGTTATTAAAAAATTGAGTTTTACACCGCGCTAGATAACCATTATAGCACTGTTGATTCAGCAACTGGAGGTTGGAGCGCGCTACTAAATATTTAGAATAGTCAGCAGATGCACCTGTTCTCTTAAAACGCTTGTATAGCCTGGATTTAATATTGCCAAGTCTCACAAGCTGTTTAGACCACCAAGGCGGCTTAGCCGAACCAGCACAAATATAGCAAAATGGGACACAACTGTCGAAAAAAGCGTTAAGAGAAGTATAAAATATTGAGGTTGCAGACTCGATGTCATTACAAGCATAGAGATCTGACCAGTCGTGGGTGGCAAACAACCCATTGAGCTTGACAAAGTTAGTTTTATAGAACCATCGTGTGCGGGACCGTTGTCTTCCATACGTAGCACCAAGCCCCCCAAGGTGCACAATGTCCAAAGCTATCTCAAGCGTGGTGTAGTGTGTCTTCAGGAATAGATAGCGAAGTAATTCGATTAAGAACAACCCCTACAGAATCGTCAACGAATACCAAAAGGCTGAATCCAGTCATTGAGAGCTTCACTGCTATGACTTCAATATCGGGCACATTGCCCAAGTGGACCAACCCGGATGGAAGACGTGAGTCAACAGCTATAAGGACACCACCTGCCCTGGTTTCTCGATCACGCCGATAAACGACGTAATTACTGCAGAAAATCTCAGAATTGAAATTATCAGGTTTTAACCAAGTCTCTGTGAAAGCTATTGCATGTGCAGTAAGAGTCAGGCTATTTAGATAAAGGTGATTCAATTTGGAACGAAGGCCACGGACATTTTGGTAATGAATAAGAATAGTTGAAAAGGAAGTTAACTTATTTAGTTTTTTGAAGCAGTATGGGGTTTCTGTTTATCTGTGTACAAATGTACTACAGAGTGTTGCGGCCAAAATGAAGGGTCAAGTACCCTATCGAAAAATGAGTCCGGCACTGAGACCCTGAAAGATGAAATGTCTCTTTCATATTTAAGATTAAATTTATACACCCTAATGTTACTAGTAGGGGCAACGCCAAGTTTGGAACAAACATACGTCCTAATATCTGCGTGAGTCAACGATGCAAGCAGTCTTGAAACGAAAATGGCCCTACGCGGTGGAACTCCAGTCACCATTCTGATAACATCAGTTTGCGGGGCCGGGTTTGGTGAACGACCAGACGCAGACTCAAGATTTGCGGCCGAATTCAATTCACCGGGATTGTTGGAGTCGTTTCTATCACGACTGCGCCTGTTTCTAACGGTACGGTTTGCCACTCACCACTTGCAGTAATGGCGGATTGAGTGGTCGGCACAATGTTGTTGACTTCAGCTGTATTATCGGATTGAGGTTGCGGTAAAATGTTGTTATCAACAGCAGAAATAGCAGAGTTATCCGCCGTAGATGAACGAGTGCAATCGGCTGGAGAAAGCACAAGCGAAGGTATAATGGGTGTAACAGCACCATCAGTAGACTTACGGGGAGGAGGGACAGAAGATAAGGAACCCGAACCACTAGGTAGCGGCGAAAAAGAAAAGAGATCGGTTTCAGTAGAGGAACGTTTGTTGGTAGTGGGTGAAGGACCGGAGCTAACAACAGCACTTTTTAGGGCATTAATTTCCGGTGCCAAGTTATTAATAATTTTGTTATTCTTTTTGGCACTGCCTTTGTTCTTTACCTTGACTTTTTCTTTTGCTTTCTCTTTTACACGAACTTTGCTAGTGTTTGTGGATTCACTTTCATCAGATTTTACAATGATGTTCTTGATATCGCTGATTTGAGAGGCTAAATCTTTGAATCTAATCTGAAAAGCAGTCATGATTGCCTCGAGACCAAGCTTTTGAGAGTCGACGACCGAGTCTAGCACCCTCGAAACTTTATCCAGACCATTAACACAGTCAGGGCAGAAATAACGAACATTGGTATTTAATTTCAAAAATTTAATATCCATTTCCGCCATTGGGCCTTCACAACAGGATCGATGGTACCGTTTTTTGCAAAGACCACTACATGGCACCATTAGAGATTCAGAGCTCCCAAAATTTTTATCACACTTTCCACAGTAGTCATACATGATAAAAATTAATAAACAGCAGGCAATCAAAATATGTAGTGGAAAAGTGTTATTCTGGAACTCTGCACACCTAAGCCAACGATTGCACGGTCCACAAAAAGTGCAGAAACAGGCAGAAACGGCGCGGAAAGCAGTAAACACAAGCAGAGTAATTTATAAAAAGGAAAGCATTTTATTATTAAGAAATTGCACTACTTGTCACTTATTACTTATGAAGAATTTATAAGTATTGTACAACAAGCAGGCAATCATAAGTTTGTTTTTTATAGCGGATATCCAAAAGATGTACTGCTGCATCGACACGCGCCCGGATGACGCGCACTAACAACGTGACGAGATCAAGAGGGAAGGGTTCGAGAATACTGCCTCACGACGGTAACATTCGGCACCGCGTCTGCTCCATACACGGTGATCCGGGTTATTCATAAACTTGCGTCGGACGAAAAAGAGCATTTTCCTTTGGCGGAGAATATTTTGCTGAACGAGGTGTATGTAGATGATGTTCTCAGTGGCAGTGATAGCGTCTCAACAGCAATACAAATGCGCAATCAACTTATTCATCATCATCATTTATTTATTGGCGCTTAACCGCCTAAGCGATTTTGGCCGTTGCATATCAAAGCACGCCAGTCATTCCTTTTTAGCGATAACTGACGCCAATTGAAAACCCCAAGGGAGTTCAAGTCATCCTCCACCTGTTGTTTCCATCTCAGTCGAGGCCTCCCCCTTCCTCTGCTGCCGAATTCAGGCGACGATAGGAAAACCTTCTGTGCTGGAGCTTCTTTGTCCATTCGCATAACATGGCCCAGCCAGCGGAGTCTTTGGGCTTTAATTCGCTGGACTATGGTCAGATCTGCGTAGAGCTCGTACAGCTCATCGTTAAATTTCCTTCGAAACTCGCCGTTGGCATCACGGCAAGGACCATAAATCTTCCGGAGAACTTTTCTCTCAAATACTCCAAGGGCCATCTCATCTTCTCTTGACATTGTCCATGAATCTGAGCCATACATCAGGACAAGTATGATGAGAGCCTTATAGAGCGTGATCTTTGTTCTTCGAGAGAGGAATTTACTTCTCAATTGCCTACTCAGTCCAAAGTAGCCCTTGTTGTAATGGAGTGTGGTTGCTAAGTGACCTTGCTCAATCCCGACTCTTGCGTCCTCGTTCGTTCACTCTGGGCAACGGGAGCTACTTAGGCTCGCGGCAGAAAGAGAGGGAGCCCCGGTGGGACCACTCTGACATACTTGGTTTAAGGGCTCACCGAGGTTTTTTCGTAGCGTCTGTTTACCATGAGGTGCGGCTTCATGCGGGCGTCTGTCTTGAAGCACGCGGCTTGCTATATAAATATGTAAATATTTTCCAAAAACCCCGAAATGGGTTGTGCGCTGGGTTTGGGACCCGCCACGTAAAAAACTTAATTCCAATGAAAACAAAATCAAAGCCTCGGATGAGAACCCCCTTTACTGTTGACGACCCGGCAAAACGAATAAGGCATAATGATTTGGATATTAGGGCATGTACCGGGAATGTCCGGACCCTTTCAAGGGACGGTGCCGCTGCCCGACTGGTTGATGTCCTCGTAGGCGCAAAGGCCGACATCACCGCCCTGCAGGAAATTCGATGGACGGGGCAAGGAAAGACGACCATCGGTCCTTGTGACGTATACTACAGTGGCCAGACACGCGGCAAAGCGCGTGGTGTAGGTTTCGTGGTGGGAAAGAGACTTCGCCGCCAAGTATTAGCGTTCACTCCTGTGGACGAGCGTCTCGCTGCGATCCGCATCAAGGCAAGGTTTTTCAACATAACATTTATCTGCGCCTATGCGCCGACTGAGGAGAGGGACGACGCAGAGAAGGACTCCTTCTACGATAAACTTGAACAGACTTATGATCGCTGCCCCCAGCATGATATCAAAATCGTGCTCGGCGACTTTAATGCCAAGGTGGGCAAGGAAGGAGTCTTTGGTCCTACAGTTGGAAAATTCAGTCTCCACGATATAACATACCCCAACGGCACTAGGTTGATTGACTTCGCCGCTGCTCGCAATATGGTCATCAGTAGTACCAGGTTCCAGCATAAGCGAATACACCAAGCCACATGGCTGTCCCCTGATCAAAGAACTAGAAACCAGATTGATCATGTCTTGATTGACTGCAGACATAGCTCCACCGTTCTGGACGTGCGTACACTGCGTGGTCCCAATATTGACTCTGACCATTATCTTGTCGCAGCCAAGATACGCACACGCCTCTGTGCAACGAAGAAAGTGCGCACAGTAACGGAAGGAAAGTTTGACGTCGAGAAGTTGCGCGTGACACAGACAGCTGATAATTTCTCCACTCGACTCTCACACCTGCTAGCAGAGGGCAATCCCCGACCTAACGATGTAACCGAGCAATGGAAGCATATCTCTCACTCATTGCGTACCGCCGCTGAGGCCACTATAGGGTTCCAGCGAGCCCGCAAGAACAACTGGTACGATGAGGAATGCAAAACTGCCTCGAAAAAAAAGGACGCTGCCTACAAGGAGACGTTGCGAACGGGCGCAACCCGCAGTGTATGGCAACAATATCGTGAGGCAAAGAAGGAAGAGAGACGCCTTTTCAGAAAAAAGAAAAGTGAGGCCGAAAGGCGTGAGTGTGAGAAGCTTGAGATGCTGGCTGACAGGAATGATGCCCGAAAATTCTATGAAAAGATCCGGCGGATGGCGGAAGTTTTTAAGACCGGGGCAAGTTCCTGTAAGGACAATAATGGCGACCTGGTAACCGACGTACAAAGAGTACTTAAATTATGGAGGGAGCACTTCTCCTCACTGCTAAATTGCGAGGGAGACGTCGAACCCGATACCCCAATCCCTGACGATGGAAAAGTCGTCCCACCACCTGACTATGATGAAAATAGGATAACTATATCGCGGCTCAAAAACAACAAAGCGCCTGGAAAAGACGGACTACCCGCCGAGCTGTTCAAACACGGACGCGAAGAGCTGGTAAAAAGCATGCATCAGCTCTTATGCAGAATATGGTCAGACGAATGCATGCCTCCGTATTGGAATTTAAGTGTGCTTTGCCCAATCCACAAGAAAGGCGATCCCGCTAACCGCACCAACTACCGCGGAATTAGTCTTCTTAATATTGCATATAAGGTTCTTTCTAGCGTGTTGTGTGAAAGGCTGAAGCCCATCGTAGACAAACTGATTGGACCTTATCAGTGTGGCTTTAGACCTGGTAAGTCTACCATCGACCAGATTTTCACGATACGCCAAATCCTGGAGAAGACCCATGATAAAAGAATCGACACACACCATCTCTTTGTCGATTTCAAAGCCGCTTTTGACAGCGCAAAAAGGAGTTGCCTGTATGCCGCCATGTCTGAATTTGACTTCCCTGCAAAGCTTATACGGCTTTGCCAAATGACGTTGAGCAATACCAACAGCTCCGTCAGAATCGGGAAGGACCTCTCTGAGCCATTTGAAACCAAACGAGGCTTCAGACAGGGCGACTCCCTTTCGTGCGATTTCTTCAATCTGATGCTGGAGAAGATAATTCGCGCAGCAGAGCTAAACCGCAATGGTACAATCTTTTACAAGAGCGTGCAGTTGCTGGCGTATGCCGATGATATTGATATCATTGGCCTTAACAACCGCGCCGTAAGCGCTGCCTTCTCTGGACTGGATAAGGAAGCGAAAAAAGTGGGTCTTGCCGTAAACGAGGACAAGACGAAGTATTTGCTGTCATCAAAGAAAGAATCGGCGCACCTGCGCCTTGGCAGCCATGTCACTGTTGATAATTACAAATTTGAAACTGTGAGGGACTTCGTCTATTTGGGAACCAGTATCAACACCGAAAATAATATCAGTCTAGAAATCCAGCGGAGAACCACTCTTGCCAACAAGTGCTACTTTGGACTGAGTAGGCAATTGAGAAGTAAAGTCCTCTCTCGAAGAACAAAGATCACGCTCTATAAGTCTCTCATCATACCTGTCCTGATGTATGGCTCAGATTCATGGACAATGTCAAGAGAAGATGAGATGGCCCTTGGAGTATTTGAGAGAAAAGTTCTCCGGAAAATTTATGGTCCTTCCCGTGATGCCAACGGCGAGTATCGAAGGAAATTTAACGATGAGCTGTACGAGCTCTACGCAGATGTGACCATAGTCCAGCGAATTAAAGCCCAAAGACTCCGCTGGCTGGGCCATGTTATGCGAATGGACAAAGAAGCTCCAGCACAGAAGGTTTTCCTATCGTCGCCTGAATTCGGCAGCAGAGGAAGGGGGAGGCCTCGACTGAGATGGAAACAACAGGTGGAGGATGACTTGAACTCCCTTGGGGTTTCCAATTGGCGTCAGTTATCGCTCAAAAGGAATGACTGGCGTGCTTTGATATGCAACGGCCAAAATCGCTTATGCGGTTAAGCGCCAATAAATGATGATGATGATGGTCAGATCTGCGTAGAGCTCGTACAGCTCATCGTTAAATATCCTTCGAAACTCGCCGTTGGCATCACGGCAAGGACCATAAATCTTCCGGAGAACTTTTCTCTCAAATACTCCAAGGGCCATCTCATCTTCTCTTGACATTGTCCATGAATCTGAGCCATACATCAGGACAGGTATGATGAGAGCCTTATAGAGCGTGATCTTTGTTCTTCGAGAGAGGACTTTACTTCTCAATTGCCTACTCAGTCCAAAGTAGCACTTGTTGGCAAGAGTGATTCTCCGCTGGATTTCTAGACTGATATTATTTTCGGGGTTGATACTGGCTCCCAAATAGACGAAGTCCCTCACAGTTTCAAATTGGTAACAATCAACAGTGACATGGCTGCCAAGGCCCAGGTGCGCCCATTCTTTCTTTGAAGACAGCAAATACTTCGTTTTGTCCTCGTTCACGGCAAGACCCACTTTTTTCGCTTCCTTATCCAGTCCAGAGAAGGCAGCGCTTACGGCGCGGTTGTTAAGGCCAATGATATCAATATCATCGGCATACGCCAGCAATTGAACGCTCTTGCAAAAGATTGTACCATTTCGGTTTAGCTCTGCTGCTCGAATTATCTTCTCCAGCTTCAGATTGAAGAAATCGCACGAAAGGGAGTCGCCCTGTCTGAAGCCTCGTTTGTTTTCAAATGGCTCAGAGAGGTCCTTCCCGATTCTGACGGAGCTGTTGTTATTGCTCAACGTCATTTGGCAAAGCCGTATAAGCTTTGCAGGGAAGTCAAAATCAGACATGGCGGCATACAGGCAACTCTTTTTTGCGCTGTCAAAAGCGGCTTTGAAATCGACAAAGAGATGGTGTGTGTCGATTCTTTTATCATGGGTCTTCTCCAGGATTTGGCGTATCGTGAAAATCTGGTCGATGGTAGACTTACCAGATCTAAAGCCACACTGATAAGGTCCAATCAGTTTGTCTACGATGGGCTTCAGCCTGTCACACAACACGCTAGAAAGAACCTTATATGCAATATTAAGAAGACTAATTCCGCGGTAGTTGGTGCGGTTAGCGGGATCGCCTTTCTTGTGGATTGGGGAAAGCACACTTAAATTCCAATCCGGAGGCATGCATTCGTCTGACCATATTCTGCATAAGAGCTGATGCATGCTTTTTACCAGCTCTTCGCCTCCGTGTTTGAACAGCTCGGCGGATAGTCCGTCTTTTCCAGGCGCTTTGTTGTTTTTGAGCCGGGATATAGCTATCCTCACTTCATCATAGTCAGGTGGTGGGACGACTTTTCCATCGTCAGGGATTGGGGTATCGGGTTCGACGTCTCCCTCGCAATTTAGCAGTGACGAGAAGTGCTCCCTCCATAATTTAAGTACACTTTGTACGTCGGTTACCAGGTCGCCATTATTGTCCTTACAGGAGCTTGCCCCGGTCTTAAAACCTTCCGTCATCCGCCGGATTATTTCATAGAATTTTCGGGCATCATTCCTGTCAGCCAGCATCTCAAGCTCCTCACACTCACGCCTTTCGGCCTCACTTTTCTTTTTTCTGAAAAGGCGTCTCTCTTCCTTCTTTGCCTCACGATATTGTTGCCATACACAGCGGGTTGAGCCCGTTCGCAACGTCTCCTTGTAGGCAGCGTCCTTTTTTTCGAGGCAGTTTTGCATTCCTCATCATACCAGTTGTTCTTGCGGTTACATCGTTAGGTCGAGGATTGCCCTCTGCTAGCAGGTGTGAGAGTCGAGTTGTGAAATTATCAGCGGTCTGTGTCATGCGCAGCTTCTCGACGTCAAACTTTCCTTCCGTTACTGTGCGCACTTTCTTCGTTGCACAGAGGCGTTTGCGTATCTTGGCTGCGACAAGATAATGGTCAGAATCAATATTGGGACCACGCAGTGTACGCACGTCCAGAACGGTGGAGCTATGTCTGCCGTCAATCAAGACATGATCAATCTGGTTTCTAGTTCTTTGATCAGGGGACAGCCATGTGGCTTGGTGTATTCGCTTATGCTGGAACCTGGTACTACTGATGACCACATTGCGAGCAGCGGCGAAGTCAATCAACCTAGTGCCGTTGGGGTATGTTATATCGTGGAGACTGAATTTTCCAACTGTAGGACCAAAGACTCCTTCCTTGCCCACCTTGGCATTAAAGTCGCCGAGCACGATTTTGATATCATGCTGGGGGCAGCGATCATAAGTCTGTTCAAGTTTATCGTAGAAGGAGTCCTTCTCTGCGTCGTCCGTCTCCTCAGTCGGCGCATAGGCGCAGATAAATGTTATGTTGAAAAACCTCGCCTTGATGCGAATCGCAGCGAGACGCTCGTCCACAGGAGTGAGCGCTAATACTTGGCGGCGAAGTCTCTTTCCCACCACGAATCCTACACCACGCGCTTTCCCGCGTGTCTGGCCACTGTAGTATACGTCACAAGGACCGATGGTCGTCTTTCCTTGCCCCGTCCATCGCATTTCCTGCAGGGCGGTGATGTCGGCCTTTGCGCCTACGAGGACATCAACCTGTCGGGCAGCGGTACCGTCAACTTATTGCTGGTCTTAAATCGGCCGGTATGGAACTACGGAAGTGGTCAAGTAACACACCTGATCTCTTGCAAGACATTCCTGTGGACCAGTTCATCTTGGCAACTTAACGAAGATCACACCATCAAAACGCTCGGGTTACAGTGGCAGCCTAATAACGATTTGCTTACATTTTCTTTAAACTTTTTTTTTTGAAGATCGGCGTTAGGCCCGATCGCACGTTTATTTGATCCGCTGGGGCTCTTAAGTCCGATAACGATTGCGGCAAAAATCATTTTGAAGGAAATTTGGACCCTAATGGTAAAACATCAAGACGGAAAACTCACCTGGTAGGAGTGGGACGAAGAGTTGCCACCCTCGATGGCCGGTATGGAACTACGGAAGTGGTCAAGTAACACACCTGATCTCTTGCAAGACATTCCTGGGGACCAGTTCATCTTGGCAACTTAACGAAGATCACACCATCAAAACGGTCGGGTTACAGTGGCAGCCTAATAACGATTTTCTTACATTTTCTTTAAACTTTCTTTTTTTGAAGATCGGCGTTAGGCACGATCGCACGTATATTTGATCCGCTGGGGCTCTTAAGTCCGATAACGATTGCGGCAAAAATCGTTTTGAAGGAAATTTGGACCCTAAAGGTAAAACATCAAGACGGAAAACTCACCTGGTAGGAGTGGGACGAAGAGTTGCCACCCTCGATGGCAACCACGTGGAGCATATTCGTAGCTGAGCTGAGCTTCCTAGTTCTAATGTCGAAACCATCACCATACCTCGATGGCTTAATTATACACGAGATGTCTCGTCGATTGGGTAAGCGCTGCGGTTTATCTACGTATACAACAACTTCCGGGTGAAGTTCACACCCATCTTATAACTTCGAAATCAAAGGTCATGCCGAAGAATCCCATAACAATTCCACGAGTAGAGTTATGTAGAGCGGTATTGGCCACAACCCTAGCCAAATGGCCTCTATCGTTATTCAATCCCAACGACATCGATAGCTCCACTACAGAAGAAAAACCAGCTCCCGTATTAGCTCATACTATAACTACCCAAACCCGGTTTCTATTGCGATATTCTTCATACACACACCTTCCGCGAGTAACGGCGAGGGTACTACGATTCTGTCAGAAGCTCGCAAACCTCAGTTGGAGGATCGCCAGCACGGACCACTTACTAAGGACGAACTTCAGTCTCTTTCGAATTGTGAACTTGGTACAAGCGGAATTTTTTGCGGCTGAAATTCGAAGTATCAAAGCCAATTTTAATGTACCTACCAATAGTCCACTAGTGAGTCTAACACCATTTATAGACGAACATCAAGTTATTCGCATCCGCGGTCGTTTAAAACATGCCAACCTACCGTATGATCAAAGGCCTCCTATGATTTTACCAAAAAATCACCACTTCACTAAACTTCTCATTAACTTCGCTCATCAAATCACCTTGCATGGTGGCACGCAGTTGTCGTTGACCACATTCGTCGTCATTTTTGGATAATCCAGGGTCAAAAAACCGTGCGAAATCAACTTCAACAGTGTATAATTTGCTTTCGGCACAAACCCCAGTCACTAACGCAATTAATGGGAGACCTACCCGCAAAACGAGTCAATCCGTCGCAACGAGCGTTTTTGGCTACCGGAGTTGACTACACAGGTGCCATCGAATTAAACGCATCCAAATATCGAGGACACATGATATATAAGGGATACATAGCCATCTTTATATGCCTAGCGACAAAGGCAGTACATCTGAAGGCCGTCACCAGTATGTCCACCGAACATTTTCTGTGGGCGTTGCAGCGATTTATGGGGCAACGTGGACTTTGTCACGACATTTACAGTGACTGTGGCACGAACCTCATTGGCGCCAATACCATTCTCAAAGCCAATCATCAAAAATTCCGAGTGGACATGGAACGCGACGTCCTGCCTAAGCTAACTGCACAGCATATTAACTTGCACATTCCCCCAACTTCGGTGGGCTTTGGGAAGCCAATGTAAAATCCGTCAAATACCATTTAAAGAGAGCGGTAGCGTGTTAATACATATTGAGGCGTGCCTGAACTCGCGGCCATTATGCCCACTAACCTCCGATCCCGATGATCTCCACCGGAGGCTCCTGTCAAAACCAAATCTTTATCGAATCAACATTTTGAGCTTCAGTTAGTTAATCAATTTTGGATAAGATGGTCCTCAGATTGGCTCTCTCATCTTCAAGCGCGCCCCTCGCGAAGCCTCTGAGAGTAACTATGGCCTTACCGCAAAATGGGGCTCTGCCGGGGCGGACGACACACTCCCCTTACTCTTCCCTTGACCCTAAGCTGGCCTTGCCCGGCGAGGGGCCGTACGAACAAGATGAATCATAAAAATAATAAAACAACTAAAAGCAAAGATACGGCAACTACGTATACTGCACAGCATAGGACGACAATGCTGGAGCAAGTGAAAACGCAACTACGGGTCGATTAGCTCTGGATAATAAGAAGGCAATCCCCAAATCAAGAACCGGTACAAACACAGTGAAGCCAACAACGGCTGATGCTAAACTCCCATTAAGGGCCGGTACCGAAACCAATTCCTTAACGTCTGTGGCAGTGGTGTCACGACCTGGCCCCAGAGATCCAAATCAGGGAATGACCTCGATGGCAACTACGGGTCAAAATTCCTTCCAAAAAACATCTCCCAGTCGCTCTGAGTACTTGGACAAAAGAGCGGCCGCAAGGATCCAGAAGAAATACGAGGGAGTTTCACAGGAGACGCTATCGCCGAATGCCAGGAAGACGGTGGAGATAGCTGAAGCTCTGTTACCGAACTTCCAAAGCAATTATGCGCCAAATAAGGTTAACGGAAATACCTTCAAACGCTAGAGATCGGACGTGGACTTAAAACCTCATCCCCCGTAGTGGGTAAACTCAGCTTTGCTGAAGTAACTAAGGATAGGATCCTCATAGGCGTCATTGACCGAGGTAGCGAAAGCTGGGCCATCCCTAGGGATCAGTGGCGGTACGTCCGGAACGCGATGAGTGCCCGGGTGCCATGGAGATGGGTTCTGATGCGGGATGGCACCAGGGCCGAATCAAGGTATTCGCTTGCGAGGATGCAAAAACTGTTGCACTGTACAAGACAGCAGCTGCAAGACTGGATGAGATCTACCAAGGGGCAAGAATCGAGGTGGTCGACTGGAAGGACATCCCGGCTCGGCCAAGGGCCATCCCTGCTGAATGATGCTGCGGATCATGAACCCGTATCTCCCGACTCAGGACTGGAGTGTCAATCTGGTTGAGGAAGCGGTAGGGCCTGATAGGCAGGTGGTCTTCACCTTGAATAAGGAGGCACTGGAGACCCTTAAAGGGTGCAATAGACGAGGGCACAACGTGATACACGTAAACCGTGGCGAAGCACAGGGCACTGCTATTTTGGCTGCTCCGGAGGACCCGGTCATCGCAGTGCCGGGAGAGGAGTCGAAAATGTCCGACTCGAAAAGTATGGTATCTGCCACGTCAAATGGCGAAGGAGCAGTGAACAGCTCGGAAATGGGAGACAGCCTGCTGGACGGGGAAGACCACAACGTTACCGTGATAGTTGGTAGGGTTTCCGCCATGCTCCGGGGGGCGGGAAGGTAGTGGCATATGCAGACGATTTAGCTATTGTATACAGGGCTAATTCCCACAAACCCTGTGCGACTTAATGCAAGTAGCACTGCGGGAGGTTTCCTCATGGTGCTCGCACTGCGGACTGAGCATCAACCCAGGAAAAGTAGAGCTGGTCTTTTTCACCAACCGCTATAAGGGGTCGTGCATATATGACGTCACGCGATTTTTGGTAGTTTTTGACCCCCCCCTCCCCCCATGTCACACCCAGTCACAAACGCCAGACCCCCCCCTCCCCCTCGAATGTCACATCACAACCTTAATAAATATAAATTCAATATTTATTTGACATAAAATCTGATACATATTTAGAATGTTTATATATTAATTATTAAATAATATTTGCCAATCGAAAGAATGAAAACGTGCTAAATTTGAAAACGTTCATGGACGTTGCACGCTAGAAAACATGCAAAAAATAACGTGACATCACGTAAGTGCTACTCCCCCCGTCCCCCCATGTCACATTTCGTCACAAATCGCAGACCCCTCCCCCCCTCAAAGAGCGTGACGTCATATATGCACGACCCCTAAGATACTAATAATTAATTAATTAATACTACCAAAACTGAATGCCGTGCGCCTGAACTTGGCTGACAAAGGCAAGTTCTTAGGCACAGTTCTGAATAGGAAACTAACCTGGAGGGAGAATGCTCTTCAGCGCCAGAAGAAAGCGTGTATTGTACTATGCACGTGGAAAAGAGCCATTGGAAAAAAATGCGGGCTCGGCCCCAAAATATGCAAATGGATCTACACTGCAATCATTCGACCAATCATGCTCTATGGAGTTGTGGTAGGCCACCGCGCTGAATAAGGCAATAAACCTTAATCTGTTAGTAAAGTACATAGATCTAGCATGATCTGAATAAGCGGTGCGTTAAGAACAACGGCCAACGAAGCACTCCAGGCCATTCTTGGCATTTTGCCACTCGATCTGGAAGGGCACCGGGTAGCAGCCACATCGGCTTTGCGTCTAAGGGAAACGTCCGGCTGGGGCGCAAGCACTACTGGACACGCCAGTATTTTGGGATCCTACAGCTATCTTCCGCTGAGCACAGATCGTTGTGCGACCCCCACAGTCGGAGATAGCGGTTTTAAAATAAACATGCCCAGCAGGGAAGAATGGGAGAGGACGGATCGGAGTCCCGCCACTCATGGCGGCACTTCCATTTATACCGATGGCTCGTAGTTAGACGGCAGAGCTGGAGGAGGGGTTTATTCACAGGATCTGAACCTTGAGCTCTCCTTCAGACTACCTGATCACTGCAGTGTCTTCAAGCTGAAGTTTCAGCAATCATGGACGCCGCGGCTGGGATAGGCCAACACTCTATCGGAAAGGATATTTTTATTCTCAGCGACAGCAAAGCGGCCATCAAATCCCTTGGCTCTTACTCGTTCAACTCTGAACTGACGCTCAGCTGTCGTCGATCCCTAGAAGAGATGGCCCAACAGAACCGCGTTAACCTCACATTGTTTCCGGGACATAGGGACATTGAAGGAAATTGCCCTAAGGAGAAGAGAAATCTTTAATTAATAGGCATATTAACTGGGCACTGCCTTATTGGTAGGCACGCAGAAACTCTAGGTGTGCCCTACCGACGATGCTGTAGGAGTTGCAAAGATGACAAGGAGGAGGAAACGGGAGTGCCTTTCCTGGTTAGCCTACGCCAGGTCACGGGGGTGGACATAAAGGACCTGAGGGCATTCATCAAATCATTTAAATGGTTCGAGGAGGAGTACCGGTGTCGGTTTAGGAGCGTCTGTCCCGGGATTCTGCTATGTGGAGAATCCCGATAATACAGGCCTTTTCCATATGGCAGGGCCCCGGAACTGACTTTTCTAGTGTTGGTGGTATCACAACGGGCCTTTTAATACTGGCCTAGGTGTATCTGCGGCAGGCACTTGAATCTAACCCTAACCCCTAGTCATGTATCAAATCCGCTTTGGAAATATCATTTATAAATACAAAGGGTTTTTACCAAACAACTCATCGCTGTTGTCTCAACCTGAAAGCAGTGGTGCCAAGATGAAAAGTGTCATAGTTGACCCAGGCTGTGATCGACCTTTGATCTAAGCCTTGAGGCCGAGAAGCGAACGAAATTTAGCAATTGGGGAGCTCGTTTCGATCAAGGATGACCGCTTTATACTTTGATAACTTTAAGATTTGATTACGATTGATTCTGCTGTTTTGATTTTTAACTTTACCTTTTAACCTTTGTAACTTAATGAATATATATATATATATATATATATATTAGAGCGGGTCGATTTTTTTGCATCAGGGGCCCATGGCATTTTTGCCGAAGAAACTATAGGTCTATCATGAACTTCGAGCTAGCGGATTTTTCAAACGTATTTTTTTTTTCTTAAAAAAGTGATTCACTTGTTAAAAAGCTGTGTTGAAAACTAAAAAAATTCATTCTATATATGGATTTGGGGGTTTTTTGAGTCGATAAACCCATTTCCGACATTCATTTTTTATTTTGACGTCCGCCAGAGGGCGTTTCCGTCCTTTTATTTTTTTATTTTTTTTTTATTTTTTTGTTTTAAGTAATTCACTCGTCGAAAAGCTGTATTGAAAACTAAAAAAAAATCATTCTATATATGCATCTGGGGGTTTTTGGGGTCGATAAATCCATTTCTGACATTAGTTTTTTCTTTTTACGTCCGCCAGAGGGCGCTTACGTCCTTTTTGGATTTTATCTTTATTTTTACGTGGTTCACTTGTAGAAAAGCTGTATTGAAAACAATAAAAAAACATTCTATATGTGCATCTGGGGGTTTTTAGGGTTGATAAATCCATTTCTGGTATTGATTTTTTATGTTGACGTCCGCCAGAGGGCGCTTCCGTCCAATTTTTGAATTTTAACACCTTTTTCCGAAAATCAACAACAATGTTCCGAAAATCTATGAAATTCGACTTTCCCATAATGCAATTTCTTTTTTTTAAGTAGACTAATTTTTAAATTGAAAAAAAATACGTTTGGGCCAGTTTTTCGAAATTCGAATTATTACCAAATTTCATACAAATTCCTCAATTTTTACTCAAGTTATGTTAATTTGTATGATTTTCGAAATGTTCTATATCGAAAAAGGGGGCGTGGTTATCATCCGATTTCGCCCATTTTCAATAGCAACCTACCTTGGCCAAAAGGTAACCTGTATACAAAATTTCATGCAAATATCTAAATTTTTACTCAAGTTATCGTGTACACAGACGGACGGACAGACGGACGGACATGTCTTAATGGACTCCTCTTTTCAACCTAAGAACTTTCATATATGGAACTCTATATCTATCTCGATTATTTTGTGCCGTTACGTACTACCGTTATGTGAACAAAATTAATATACCCTTGTACTAGTACTAGTACACTGGGTATAAAAAATATCACGCATACATAAACTCTACGTATAACTTTGATTTTAAAAAAGCACCGTTAACCTAATACCAAACAAAAACAAAAACTAAGCAAACAAATATTTTTTTTTGCACAAAACCAAACTATTCTTTGTAACTTCCACCATGCACTTTTTTATTATTAATAACTGTTTTAATACATACCTTTTAGTTTTCTTAAAAACTTTTTTCCTTTATTTATTGGTTGATTTTCTTTTGTTTATTATCAATTTCAATTGACGCGAAAACTATAGCAAACACAGTATAGAAATGAAAAGTAGCGGGATCACGTGTGTCATTTGTAATACAATGTAAATAAACAGTACCCAGCAAACCATCGGAGTTATAATTATCAATCTTGATAAAAAACCAAATATTTGTATCAAATATTTTGAATTCTGCTTAAAAAATAATAATTTGAAAATAATTTTAATAAAATACAACTGGTTTTTTACGCAAAATTCAAAATACTTGATAAAAAAATTTGTATCTTGACAATTTAACAAGAATGTTAGTCTACTTAAAAAAAAGAAATTGCATTATGGGAAAGTCGAATTTCATTTCGGAACATTGTTGTTGCTTTTCGGAAAAAGGTGTTAAAATTCAAAAATTGGACGGAAGCGCCCTCTGGCGGACGTCAAAATAAAAAATCAATACCAGAAATGGATTTATCAACCCTAAAAACCCCCAGATGCACATATAGAATGTTTTTTTATTGTTTTCAATACAGCTTTTCTACAAGTGAACCACGTAAAAATAAAGATAAAATCCAAAAAGGACGTAAGCGCCCTCTGGCGGACGTAAAAAGAAATAGCAAATGTCAGAAATGGATTTATCGACCCCAAAAACCCCCAGATGCATATATAGAATGATTTTTTTTATTTTTCAATACAGCTTTTCAACGAGTGAATTACTTAAAACAAAAAAATAAAAAAAAATACAAAAATAAAAGGACGGAAACGCCCTCTGGCGGACATCAAAATAAAAAATGAATGTCGGAAATGGGTTTACCGACTCAAAAAACCCCCAAATGCATATATAGAATGAATTTTTTTAGTTTTCAACACAGCTTTTTAACAAGTGAATCACTTTTTTAAGAAAAAAAAATACGTTTGAAAAATCCGCTAGCTCGAAATTCATGTTAGATCTATAGTTTCTTTGGCAAAAATGCTTGAAATTATCCAATTAACCATAATCACCATGGGCCCCTGTGAATTTTTTTGGGTCCATACAAATCAACCCGCTCTAATATATATATATATATTAATTGGTTTATCGCCAAATAACCATATCATTGAACTCATTCCAATTGAAATAACAAAGTGGTGAGTAACCTGAAGAGAACCCCAATCTCCAATAGTTGTTAAGAACTACACAAAGGTGTTAAAATCCCAAAAATGGACGGAAGCGGCCTCTGGCGAACGTCAAAAGAAAACAGCAATACCAGAAATGGATTTCTCGACCCTAAAAACCCTCAGATTCACATAAAGAATGAAATTTGAATTTGAATGAATACAATTTGTTTTGTAAAATTCATAAAACAAATTGAAATAAAAGAAATTTTCATAAACGATATAGTATCGTTACAAGTTTTGCTTAAATGCACCTCCCCTTCCTTTAATTTTCAACGCTGAGCTGTTTAGTAACTGTAATTATTTTTAAAGAAAGTCAAATTTCATAAATTTCTCGAGCATATGGTAGATTTTCGAAAAAAAGGATTTACAACCCCAAAGAAAGAGAGCGAAAGCGCCCTCTGGCGGACGTTAATAGAAAAAATTAATACCGGAAATGGATTCCTCGACCCCAAAAACCCTCAGATGGACATAGAGAATGATTTTTGATAGTTTTCAACACAGCTTTTTACCAAGTGAACAACTTTTTGAAGAAAAAAAAATTGATCGAAAAAACTGCTAGCTCGAAATTCATGTTAGACCTATAGTTTCTTGGGAAAAAATACTTGAAATGATCCAAATAACCATAATCGCCATGGGCCCCTGTGGATTTTTTGGGTCCACACAAATCGACCCGCCCTAATATACATAGATTGATATGAATACTCTTACAGTGTTTTTCTTACCAAGCCGATTTGCAAATGGTTTGTTTCGCTATCCCATGGTATATAGCGATTGTTGCGGGCAGTAGGGGCGCTCCAGTGGTGCAGAATTAATGAAGATTGGTTGGTGATAGTTATATTCGAACTATTTTTCATTTTGGTTGACTTTTCAGGCATTTCTGTAGCGGTTTTTTTGGTTAACTTTGTATTAAGAATACAAAACCGCCTTCGGTAAATAATCCCAAAGAAAGCCGCACCAGCAAACAAAAACCCACATAATATCACTACGAATGGAATTATCATAGACGGAATTGAGTAGTTGTTGAATAACATTTTGTCAGATGCGTTGGTATGGTTCGATTCTTTAATTGACTTTTCTTCTGCCTTGTTGGCAATGACATTATTTAGAGACAGTTCTTCTTCAAAATTTAGCACTGTGTTTTCTTTTTCGTTTATCGGTTTCTTATTTTGAAAGGTAACCGCCTTAAGTCGAATGCGATCTATGGTCGGTTTAGGCGTCAGAATATAATTTCCGTCACTAGTAGTATTATCAAGATGAATAGCGCCACTGTTCAGAATGTTTGCAGAAGCAAGTCCAAAATGCTGATGATTATATTCGGTTGACTTGCTCGTGAAATTTGATTTTTGTTTGTGATGTTTACTTCTGATTGACTGCACTTCGGGAAGAATGTCAAATGGGGGGAGAATTTCGGAAATATTTTGTATTATACTAGTGATTGATGGTGAGGTGCGAAACTTTAACAATTTACTGTTCTCTTTTGACACGATGTTAACAAAAACTTCATTTTTTGCGATTAAATCTCCGTCAGAAACAGTGATGTAAAGGAAAAAATTTTCGCCGCCCTAAAATTAAAAAAAAAGTAATTTTACTATCGTTATATGTTGAAGATGCGAAAACAGAGAAGAAAAGTACAGTGCTTATCATCTAGTCAACTTTTTTGAAGAGATTGAGACATACTTAAAAAAAAATTACGTACCCCGTTTCTCGAATTTAGCTTCCAAAATATAGTTATGGGCTTTATGGCTGGAATACATGTGCAGTGATTTTGCCTGCAGCTCTTCTATTTTCACTGCTGCTTGAATGACTTGTAAACACATGAGCAGGGAAACTTACCTGGCAGTTCCCTGCAGTGACACTTGCACACATTTACCAAACTCACTTATAACATACAAAAACAAGTTAAATTACGTTTCAAATACTTAACTTAAATTTGAGATTACATTTTTTACAAATATTATAATTTAAAAATTCAAAATAAATTGAAATCACGAAATAAAATCTTTGTTTTTTTGGCATTTTGTTTTTGGCTTGTTGGGTTTTTTGAATACATCGTGCATCTACTGCATACCATGCAGGGATACATTTGTCTGTTCTAGTACAAATTAGTGTGTTTAAATTTTCACTGCGCAGGGTTTACTGCACATTTGTTTTGGGCTTTAGAAGCTCGAAATTAGACACTTTTAATTTTGCTTTTCCAATTGCTGTATTTAGAAAATTAAAAAAAGGAAAAATGTTGGCGTGATCTGCTTTACTTCCTTGTTCGATCGGTATCCACTTTTGGTTTTAAAAGTTGTCAGAGGCGTCGAAAAACTTAAAAAAAAGTATACCAATCGAACAACGAGCTAATGTTTTGTTGCGAGTAGACGTGTTTTCGCTGTGCTGCAGTAATTTTTCATTTATTACGAGTTAACTCGCTTTTGCAGTGTTTGCGGGCATCATTATACTATTTTAAATACCGATACCATTAGTTAGGCAGTTTTTGCAAGTGCATTAACACACAAATTAAGTAATAGAAAAATTTTAGTTTACAAATAAAAGTTTCAACAGACACAGAGCCAAAAATGCCTAATAAAATTAATAAGATTGTCTTCATGATCAGCTTTTGGGCAAAGGGGTAGTCGCAACGGTGCAAACGAAGAAAAAACTGTAGGGAAATCTTTTTGGTTTTAAGAAGAAATTCTTATTAAAAAACTATACATTTAGTACAAAGGTGTAGTTAGACGCTGGAAATTATTAGTACACGATGGCCGGATGGTTAGCAGCTGGGTTTAGCAATCGAAAAATTGTAAGTTCGATTCTCTCTCTTTTTTTCCTAATTAGAAATGTTAAAAAGAAATCTTCTTAAATATATTTATGAGATTTTCCTTTGAAACATTAACAACTCTACACATATCGGTAATTAGAAGCTGGCAATCAAAAGTGAGCGATGGCCTGATGGTTAACAGCTGGGTTTATCATTCCGAAAATTGTAAGTTCGATTCTCGGTGAGGGCGATATCATTTTATTTTTCATTTAAAATATTAAAAAGAAAATCTTCTTAATAACATTAAAAAGACTGTCTCTACAATAATAAGAAGCACATCTTCTTGAAGAAAATCTATAGAGATATCTTATGACTTTTGTTCTATTTTATTAGGCATTGTTGGCTCTGTGGAGAATCTGCGAAAATGTCAACAATGGTTACAAGAACAAAAGGCGCGCGCCAAACGGACTCTGCAATGCAAAGCAGTTTGACAGGTGCCAATAAAGATGAGCGAGAAGAGACAACAACACTGTATGACCGAATCGAGAAACAACTTGAGATACAGAAAACTATCATTATTGATGAAATTACTGAACTCTTAAAGAAGTCGGAAGAGAGACTGATGCAGCGATTTAGTGAAATGGCGGAAGAGGTGGTAAGTCTGAAGTCATCATCATCATTTATTGGCGCTTAACCGCCTAAGCGATTTTGACCTGGAGTGTAATGGAGTGTGGTTGCTAAGTGACTATAGGGACTGGTCCCTTCCAAAAGTATGCATAGGAGGCTAGCACAGTGCTAAAACCACCATTTGTTGAAGCGGCTATAAGCTATGTATTCCGTAAATTCCATAAACTATCTGCGAATTACATTGGTATGTAATGCAGACTCTTGCGTCCTCGTTCGTGCACTCTGGGCAACGGGAGCTACCTAGGCTCGCGGCAGAAAGAGAGGGAGCACCGGTGGGGCCACTCTGACATACTTGGTTTAAGGGCTCACCGAGGTTTTTGAAGAAAGCGGCTCGCTATATAAATGTGTAAATATTTTCCAAAAACCCCGAAACGGATTGTGCGCTGGGTTTGGGACCCGCCACGTAAAAAACTTAATTCCAATGAAAACAAGTCTTAAGTCTTCAATGGGTAAAATGAAGGAGCGTCTGCATAAAGCTGAAGCCCAAATTGTGCAGAACGAGCAGCTTGAAAAAGAGATTGGGATGCTTAAGGCAGAGCTTAATGAGTGCTCAAATCAAGCAATCTCCACCGATGTTATTATTAACGGCCTCTCGTGTGAAGATGAAGAGAATATTGAACACTCTTTTTCAAACCTGTGTCAAACTCTTGGTTTGCCTGAGCTGAAATTATGTTCCGCTTTTAGAATGCCGAATCGTAATATCTCTTCCTCTGCCTCAATTATTGTGAAGCTGGTATCTTCTGCTGACCGATCTACTCTTCTTAAGTCAGCGGCTCGCTTCTGCAAAAGCAAAAACGATCTTTACTGCATGAATGTCTTACCAAAAGCAACCGTGAGTTGCTTCGCTATGCAATGCAGTTGAGAAGAGAAAAAAACTGGTAGCTGGACCAGTTGTTCAAAATAATAATTTAATATCTCCTCTCCAGTCTGGATTCAGAAAAAATCATAGTTGCTCGACAGCAATGCTAAAAATATTGGACGATATAAGAATTGATTTTGACAAAGGTCATTTAACACTTCTCTGCCTTCTTGACTTCTCCAAGGCGTTTGACTCAGTAGATCACAGACTATTGTGCATGAAACTTAAGCATACATTTGGCTTTACAGATTGCTCCTTGAAACTTATGGCCTGTTATCTTAAAGGAAGAACACAGAATGTTAAATGTGGAGAATCTACGAGTATATCGTCGTCCAAAACTTTAAACACTGGTGTCCGCCAAGGATCTGTCCTTGGCCCACTTTTATTTAGCCTCTTTATTAATGACGTTTTCGCGGTATGTAAGAATGCTGGTTGAGGCTGGTTGAGGACTTATGTTTTAAGTTAAACAGTGATTTGTCAGCTGTTTCTGCTTGGGCTAATGACAACTTTTTATGCTTAAATGCGACTAAGTCTTACGTCTTGCCTATATATAATAGCGCAGTGTGTGTCAACGATATTCCTAGTTTGTTCATTGGTCCTAGCTATCTTAAGATTAGGTTTCATTCTCAACTCTAAGCTCAGCTGCACTGATCACTTAAATAAGGTTGTTGGGCTACACTGAATCAAAAAAGTTCATGTATCCAATGAAAAAGTACATAGATTTTAAGAATTGTTCGTTAAAACCTCTCCAAAGAACTATTTCGTAGAAATTTACGAACGTTTCCTAGAATATAAGTACTTTTTCGTAAAATATGTAAACAAATTCACAGAAAGCATGTATTCATTCATAAGTTGTAAGAAAATGTTCTTAGATTCTATGAATTTTTTCTTATATTTTAAGAAAAACCAGCGCGAACTTCTATGAAACTTTGTTTGCAAAAATCATGTACGTTTTTGGTTCAGTGTAGTTTATGGTATACTCCGTAAGCTTACGCCAGTGAAAACAAGGCAAAAATTAGTGCAGCAACTAATAATGCCACTCATCACCTACAGTGAGGTAGTATACAGTAAACTTGATTCCTTATCCTTACATAAATTGAACGTTGCATTCAATAATGCCACTAGATATGTGTACGGAAATGGTAGATATGACCATGTTTCGGCTTGGCGAACCAAAATTTTAGGCTGTACGCTTGAAAACTATCTGCTCGCAAGGAATTGTATACTTCTGTACAAAGTTAGCGTGATGAAACAGCCAACCTATCTTCATGAGAGACTGCCACGAGTAAGGTCGCACCGACTTCATAGTTTTATCATTCCGAAATATAAGCATCTGACGTCGTCTAGATTGTTTTTCGTTAACGCGATAAGAGCTTGGAATTCAATTCCTGAGCACGTAAAGGCTGGAATGACCAGATTTAACTACAAGACAAGACTTTATAATTTTTTTGCAGCCATGTGAGTGTTTGACATCAAGGAATTATGAACCTATTCTCTGCTTTATCTTTCCCATCGCTTTATTCTATTCTTTTTAATTCTGTTGTTATTCTCAAATAAATCTGTATTCCAATAGTATCTGTAATATATAATATTAGTATCTAAGCAACAATTGTGAAATTTATAAATATTGAAGTACTGTTAAAAGAATTAAGTCTTCCTTTGTAGGTAGGTAGGTAGAAGTGGCTGCCGCAAAGGCACACCTAGGCCAGTAATAAAAGGCCCGTTGTGATACCACCAAACACTAGGAAAGTCAATCCCGGGGCCCGGCCATATGGAAAATCCCAGTGCTGTCGGGACTCTCCATATAGCCGAAACCCGGGACTGACACTCCTAACCGACACCGCTACCCCTCCTCGAACCATTTTGATAACTTGATGAAGGCCATCAAGTCCTTTATGTCTAGCTCCGCGACCTGGCTTAAGCTAACCAGGAAGGGAACTCCCAGAGAGCGCCTTCTCGCTCCGCTTAAGGCCGGGCAGTTGCAGATGAGGTGCTCCACCGTTTCCTCTTCCTCATCATCTTTGCAACTCCTGCAGAGCTAGAGCCTTTTTATAGGCCCTCAGTTTAGCTTTATATTCGAGCCATTCAGGCTCCGTACCGATGCTCTTGGCCTTGTTAAATTGCTTCCTGCATGATATACGGAACGAATCCAGGTCGTAAGACCACCAGTGGGGTCTATGTTTGCCGCGTGGTTTTGGTACTGGACAAGCCTGCTCTAGGGCATTTGAGAGCGCCGTTGTAAAGGTCGTTACCAGATCATCCAGTTCTCCCACTGATGAGGGGGCTTGTGGAGGTAATACTGGTAGGTCCCTAGCTAATATTTGGTTATGTAGCTGCCAGTTAGTGTTGCGTGGATTTCGTTTCATAACTGGCTGCTCAACAATAAAGTCTAACACAATTTCTATGTACCGATGGTCAGAAAATGAATGCTCATCAAGAACACGCCATTTTCTGACCCACTCATAAGCGCCTTCGCTACAAACAGTGAGGTCTGTAACCTCCCTACGAGCTTTAGTTATAAAAGTAGGCTCGTTACCCACGTTACAAACCACCAGGTTAGTTGTTAGTAGGTAGTCAAACAGAGACTCGCCCCTAGCGTTGATATCGGAGCTTCCCCACTGGACGTGATGAGCATTAGCGTCAGCTCCAATAATAAGATGGCCCGTACAGAAATTATCCACCAGATCTTTCACCTCCTTTTGTGGAGGAGGTTCTTCGGCGTCATAGGGCATATAGACCGACGCCATCGTTAGGCTGGTGCTGCCGACTGTTAAGCTGGCAGCTGTAACGTCACCATTTGAGTAGTTGGGTAATAGAAAGGTGTTTAGCTCAGACTTTACCAAAATACAGGTTCTGACCTTGCCCTCATCATTGGCTTGGATGAGCTTGTACCCCTTAGTCCCCAATCCACAGATCCTAGAGCTATTGACCCAGGGCTCTTGGATAAGGACCACGTCTACGTCGCCTTTAGAAAGACGACTGCTTAAAACAGCCGAGGCTGCTTTAGATTTGTGCAGATTTATCTGAAGCACCACCAACATGAGAGAGCTCAGACATCCCTGCCGCCAGCGTGTCGTCGAGGTCTGGCCTGTTCCGGGGGCTGTCTCTCAACGAGGAGTTGTTCAGAGCACCTGCACGATTTGGCGTGGCGGGAACCCTGCTGCCTGAAGCAGCATCAACGTTAGTGTGCTCAGGTTTAGCCACGATCGTGACTCCGAGGCCTTCTTCGTCAAGCAGGCTTTCTTCTATCGCCGAGTTGTTCGCAGCACCATCGCAATTTGACGTGGCGGATAACATACTTTCCGCGTCGGACTCCTCTGCTTCCCCTTCCGATGCCTCGATCTCCGAGTCCTCCGGAGCGTCCGGAATAGCAGCGCGCTGTGCATCGCCACGGTATACGTGGATCACGATCTGACCCAAGCCGTAATGCACTCGTCCGTTGCACCGTTTAAGGGGCTCGAGTGCCTCCTTATTCAGAGTGATAACCACCTGTCTATTGGGCCCAACCACATCATCGACCAGATTGACGCCCCAATCCTGCGTCGGGAGAGACGGATTCCAGACCTGCAGCATCTCAAGAATATTCTCGGGTTCTGCAGGGACGGCAGGAATCCATGCCCTTGCCCTTGGCCGAGCAGGAATGTCCTTCCAGTCGACGACATCTAGTCTTGCCCCTGGGTAGACTTCACCCAGTCTTGCAACTGCTGCCTTATACAGTGCGACAGTTCTTGCATCCTCGCACGCGAATATTTTGATCTGACCTTGGTGCCAGCCCGCGTCAGTACCTCGCGGCGGACTACCCGGAGACTCACGCATTAAGTGGAGGAGGGCCCTGCCCATTTCATTCCGGACATACAGCCACTGGTCTTTGGGGATGGACCAACGGTCGTTACCTCGGTCAATGAAACCTATAAGGATTCTGTCCTTGGTTACTTCAGCAAAGCTGAGTTTTCCCACTACGGGGTTGACCTGATGCCGCTTCGGATGGGGGTCTACCTCTCCGTCCGATCTCTGGCGTTTGAAAGGATTACCGTTCACCCTCTTAGGCACATAGGGCCTCTGGAAATTTGGTATCAGAGCTTTCGCTTCCTCCACCATCTTCCTTTCTTCCGGCGACAGCTTCTCCTGCGATGCTCCCTCATATTTTTTAAGGATCCTTGCGGCCTTTCTTTTATCCCAGTACGCAGAGCGTCGGGGAGATGCCTCTTTGGAGGGATTCAGACTCGTAGTTGCCATCGCGGTCTCTCCCTTTGCGGCGTCGTCCTTCTCTTTCGAAACTCTGAAACCAGGTCGTGAGACCATTGCCCCAGATGTGAAGAGATTGGGTTTCGTACCAGCGCTTGATGGAAGTTTAGCTACCGCCGTTTTCTGCTTGACTGCGTAGGCAGCCGCACTGCTGCTTGCTCCCATCAAGTCACTCTTACTTGATAGCAGTTTGGGGGATGACTGACCCGTAGTTTCCATCACTGTCGGCCTCCCAGTTAACTTTGAGGCGGAGTTTGTCCTCCGGCGTTGTGTTTTCGCTTGCTCCAGCATAGTTCTTCTCTGCTGCGGAGTAAACGAAGTCGTTAATTGCTTTGTATTTTGTGTGTTCTTCATCTTGTTCGTACGACCCCTCGCCGGACAAGGCCAGCTTAGGGTCAAGGGTAGTGTAAGGGGAAGTGTGTCGTCCGCCGCGGCAGAGTCCCATACCGCGGTAAGGCCATAGTTACTCCCTGAGGCGGCCCGGTATCAGTGAGGCTCCGTTCGACTACAGCCACGATTTGCCTCCCGGCTGCAAACGTCCAATGGGCACGGTATCGCATAACACCCTGGATTGGGAGGGAAAAGTTTTGCACATTTATATAGCGAGCCGCTTGCTTCAAGACAGACGCCCGCTAACAGCCGCACCTCTTGGTGTACAGACGCTGCGAAAAAGACCCCGGTGAGCCCTTAAACCAAGTATGTCAGAGTGGCCCCCCCGGGGCTCCCTCTCTTTCTGCCGCGAGCCTAGGTAGCTCAACGTTGCCCAGAGTGCACGAACGAGGACGCAAGAGTCGGGATTGAGCGCGGTCACTCAGCAACCACACCCCATTACACTTCCTTTGTACTACTTGAAGAAATAAATAAATAAATAAATATGGAAGTCAAGCAGACCACTCCCATATTTTTCCTTTTTTAGTTTTTTAAATACAGATGTTGGAAAAGCAAGATCAAAAGGGTTTGATTTCGAACTTCGAAAGCCCATAACTAAATTTTGGAGGCTAACTAACTAAGTGCGGCGATATACCAACAGGTTATCATAAAATCTAATGTGGGGTGAAAACAAATATCATTTAAACGCAGTTATTAATATATAAAATTGATACAAATAAATTATTAAAATAAATTAAATTAATTAATTGAAGGAAAGGAACATATTTAAAATAAATACAAATAGGTTCAATATTTGGATTACAAAACAAGCTAGTTACAAGTGAACTTGCTGAAAAATAATAAAAAAGGAGAAGAAAAGATGTTGCAATATTTTTAATTGGAAGCCGATTATATGATAAGCCAAAACAGAACTTCAATATCGTCATGGCTCAATCAAGAAGCTATAATTTTCCCAGCTTTAGAAAATGTTTATTCTTCGAATTGATTATATATCCCTAGGAAGTTTATTAAAAATCTTACACGATACAGAGTTGTGCGTGAGACAGGAACTGTAAGATTAGTGAGAGAATTGCATCTTAGGCCCTGGTGGCTAGGAATGCATGTGCTGTTAACATTCATATTATTTCACATAATTATATGTTCATACTAACACTAAATATAATATAATTCGAGTAATACGCAACACAAATGCATGAAAAACACGTAAATTGAAAACTGATTCACAAAGCACCTGCTTTTGCACGTGCTTTTTCCATACGTCAAAATTTACTACTGTCATAAATTAACTTTTCGTTTGTCACAGCAAAATGGAAAATTTTTGTACACCATAGGAAATTTGTTCACCTCATTTTACTCTGACGAAAAATGTTTTCGATTGACACACAGCCTTAACATGATTGAAGTATAAAAAAACTTTTAAAACTTTAAAATAGTACAAGTGTCTTACAAGTAGAATGTTTAACCTTTTAAAAAGATTCATGGAGTGCGTTAAACGGCTTGCATTACAAATTCTGCGTATAAGTAGGGTTGCCAGACGTCCTTCTTTCTGAAGGACATGTCCTTCATTTTATTGCAACATCCTTCTCTGTCGTTCCAAAAGTAAAAGTGTAGAAATGTCCTTCTTTTTAAGTTTTGTCCTTCTTATGTCCTTTTTCCGTTTTTTTTTTGCTGGGGGCTTGAGATTAGTTACTAACTAGTTATACTAAAATTAAATGAGCTACAAAACTGCATGCTCCAAAAAAATCTAAAATTTTTTTTTAAAGATATTCGTCGAGTTTCGCGATTTTTTTTTGGAATTTTTGACAAAGTTTTAAGTGCAAAGTTTTAATGTATTTTCATCTATATTTTCATGAAAAACTATAGAAATTTTTAATGTTGTATTATCCATGCATTTATTTTTTGTTTCTTTGCATTTAAATATAAATAAATACGCCCTAAAAAGTAAGGTATTTGCGAGAAAATAAGCCTTGCAAAAAATTAGCGCTCTAACTTAACCCTTAGGGATTTTGTTCAAATGCACACACATACACGTATAAAATCTAGTACATTTTAAATGGCGGTAATTGTTTTAACAGTTAAGAAAATTGCACATGGCTTAGCATTTTGGAAGCTTTAAAGCTTTCAACTTTAAGAGTATGTAAAAATATTTTGAAAAAAGTTTCAAAAGTTAAAAGAAAATCCACTTTGAAAAAAAAGCCATTTTTTCCCATACAAAAGGTATGGGAAAGGGCGAAAAAAAATAGCCACCCCTAAAGGTTAAGTTAGAGCGTAAAGTTTTTGCCAGGGGGTAAGACCGAAAAAAAAAACATTTTTTTTTTAATTTGAATCACTTTAGTATATATGTATATTAGACTGGGCAAAAAAAAAATGTATCATCGCTTGTGTATATTTTACAGACTTAACCTCATATTTGGTATCAAAACGACAAACCATTTTTACAACAATGGTTCCATTTTACAACCATTTATCTGAACATATTTTTGTAGGAAAATGAATTCCCTACAAAAGCTGCCTAGACTGAAATTTTCTCTGACCAGCCGTTCTCAAGTACTCTAGCCTCAAAGATTGCGATGTTTTTTGGATTCCCCTATTTTGGTTTGAAAATTTGCGAAACATGAAAAAAATTCATCGAGGAAATACATATTTTTAAGGAAAATTGGCTGCTGAATCCGAATTCGATATCCGAATTCAACAACGGGCCCGAGTTTCGGCCTAACCTTGCAAAAAAATCCAATATTATTTTGTCATGGTTTTGTTAGGTTAGAGAAGAACTGCGACCTGTTAGGCTAATTCTGATCACGGATTTGGATTTAGCTCGCCAAAATACATGAAAATTAATGTATTGAGTTCACAGATCCGTCAACTTTTTGTTTTTTTTTGTGGCTGCGCCATTTGAAGACTGTAAAACTACATCTTCGCAGAGAAAGCATATATTAAGCAAAAATATGTTTAAACGTATATGAGAAGTGTATATTTTTGGTTAATCATGTAGAATATCAATAAACAAAATTTAGTAAAAAAATTGGATCAAAACACAAAAAAAATATGAATTTTTTTTAATTTAATACTAATTAAGTTTTGAAAAAGTAACTTTACAAAAAAAAGTTGTTTAACCTTTTTTGTAGCTCACTCTATTTCCTTAAGAATCTGTATCTATCTTTGTTGTACATGGATATTTGCATTTTTGAAAGAAAAAATGGGAAATCGAAAAACATGCATATTTTTTATGCTAGAATACTAGAAAACAGCAAGTCTGAGAAAATTTCGGTCTATACAAATTTCGTAGGGAATTCAATTTCCCTCAAAAATATGTCCAGGTTAATGGTGTTTTACAACAATGGTTTGTCGTTTTTATACCAAATATGAGGTAAAGTCTGTGAAATCTAAGCTAGCGATGATAGACCTCTAGACTTCATTTTAAAAATCTGAAAAAATACAGTAGTTTTTTCCACCTTTCTTAAAAAGCAACTCAATATAATATTTGAAACAAACGAAATTTTTTATTTTTGGCACAGTCTAATGTTTTTGTACATTAATTTTTGTTTAATTAATAATAATAACTTTTTTACGTTATTGTTCCTTTGATATCGTACACTGAGGGAAATCTATGGATGGAACATCCATAATTATTGATACCACATTAAATAAAAATTGATAATCCTGTCCCATCAATGAATATGGATGTTCCATCAATACATTTTTGATAAATTACTATTGAAGTGGTATCCATATAAACTATTGATAAATTCTAAATACTTGGTTTAAAAAACAAAATTTCATACAACTTGACATCTGGTTTCAGTGGGACTCGAACACTGCTCCTCTGTTACGCAAGCCCATTCGGCTACGGCATATTATAAAATTTTTAGAAAAATTTCCCATCATAAGAAATTAAAAAAATTTTGAATCCAAGAAAACCTTACAACAAGTTGTAATATTGTTAGGAAATCCATAGTAAAAATTGTTGAACTATTATGATTATGCGTTCCAGAAAAATTTACATTTCGCCAATATATATTAAAACGCTGTCTCTACCATTATTACTATGCAGTAAATATGGATATGGATATACCGACAATAGAAATTCATATCACGACCATTGATATTGACGTGCCGTTCAAATATATTAGTATTCTATCCATAAATAGAAAAAACAGTACATCATATCGAAATGGTTGACATGTAGTTTGACTTTTTATTAGAAGCTAATAATATTTGATAAATTGCTCATTCTGAATGAATGTTGAATCAAACTCGTCGCTATCGATAGTGATATTGTCACAACATTCAAGG
Organism: Campiglossa producta; assembly: GCA_964058755.1. Taxonomy (NCBI): domain Eukaryota; kingdom Metazoa; phylum Arthropoda; class Insecta; order Diptera; family Tephritidae; genus Campiglossa; species Campiglossa producta. Next base: position 99,928,283 of record CAXKVI010000001.1, read on the forward strand.
CATTTCTCTCAGTGTAGATATATTCGTTTGTTTGTACATAAAATATCTTTAAAATGGATCTCAAATACATGTGCCAATTGAAATTAAATATGAATGCATACGTGCCACATAAAGAAGTAAGTATATGTACATATGAGCCATTATATTTGAAAGTGGTCACAAAAACGCGAATTTATTCAAAAAAATATTTAAGGAGTCTATTGCTTGATCAAATTTAGCATGTCTACAGCGTAAACAAACTTATATATAACAGCCGTTAGCATGATACAAATACCTTAGGGTAGAACTTTGCTCGCTTCTGGTCGACCAGAATTTTTTATGTTTCTAAAAATTTTAAAATGAAAGGCCAAACAAGAGCCGTTGGAAAAAGATGTTCGCTTTTCTTGTTGTTGGAGAATGTTTGAAAACTTTGGCATTTCTCAAAGTTTTTAAAAATTTCATTAATGTCAAATACATTTCTACCATTAAGGTACACAGAGCCAAAAATGCTTAATAAAATTGATAAGATTGTCTCCATGATCAGTTTTTGGGCAAAGGGGTAGTCGAAACGGTGGAAACGAAGAAAAAACTATAAGGAAATCTCTATGGTTTTACAAAGAAATTCTTATTAAAAAAACTATACATTTAGTACAAAGCTGTAATTAGACGCTGGCAAGCATTAGTACACGATGGTCGGATGGTAAGCAGCTGGGTTTAGCATTCCAAAAATTGTAAGTTCGATTTTCTCTCTTTTTTTCCTAATTTGAAATGTAAAAAAGAAAATCTTCTCTATTATATGTGATTTCCCTTTGAAAATATTAATAACTATACATAGATCAGTAATTAGACTCTCGCAAGCAAAAGTAAGCGATGGTAAACAGCTGGGTTTATCATTCCGAAAATTGTAAGTTCGATTCTCGGTGAAGGCAACATCATTTTATTTTATTTTTCATTTGAAATATTAAAAATTAAATCTTCTTAATAATATATGATTTCCCTTTGAAAACATTAACCCTTTCGGATATTCTATGCCATATGGCATAGTCTCATTTCAATGGCTGTTTTGTGACATTAAATTAAGGAATTATTTTTTTTTTTAATTATTTATTTGAGGCTTTATCTCTATATTATTAATTTTAGGCTTTATCTCTAAAAATAAATGATACAAATTTTGAGAGCTGGACCCAGTAAATTGCTATAATTAAAAACTCAAGTGTCTCTATCGAGTTCGTTCTTTTGCAAGAAAAAGTTACTTCATAATTTTAGAATCTTTGAAACTTTGGTGGACTTTTGACCGTTTGTGAATAATTTTTCCTTAAATTATTCTATGTTTTTATTATTAGTGAACAAGATGGAAAAGTAACAACAATTACAAGCTACCATGATTACGTAATTTCGGCCTTGCTCAAGGGCACTTATCAAATGGCTTTGTGTTTAGAAATTTTTCGTCATCTTTTGTTGGTCATCGAACCAAGAACCAAGGGGATTAGGAATTTCTAAGCCCGCAGTGTGTACCTCTTACACCAAGCTGCGTTGAGATTATTGCTAGCTTATATCCATCATGTTCACTTAGTATGTATTCATTTTATGTTGTTTGTTTGTTTTTTTTTTTTTTTTTATACTACCTTATCGACAACTAGAGCGACATCAATCGATCGCCATTTATACTAGCAGTGTCAAGGATTTTAGTGCACCCCGTGATCATTTTACTGAAAGCTGCAGCTTATTTTCACAGGGTGGCTTTTTTCGCTGTGTCCTGCGATTAATATGTATGTATGTTATGAGTTTGTGGTCATTAATTTGAGAATCTTTGAAACTTTGGTGGACTTTTGACCGTTTGTGAATAATTTTTCCTTAAATTATTCTATGTTTTTATTATTAGTGAACAAGATGGAAAAGTAACAACAATTACAAGCTACCATGATTACGTAATTTCGGCCTTGCTCAAGGGCACTTATCAAATGGCTTTGTGTTTAGAAATTTTTCGTCATCTTTTGTTGGTCATCGAACCAAGAACCAAGGGGATTAGGAATTTCTAAGCCCGCAGTGTGTACCTCTTACACCAAGCTGCGTTGAGATTATTGCTAGCTTATATCCATCATGTTCACTTAGTATGTATTCATTTTATGTTGTTTGTTTGTTTTTTTTTTTATACTACCTTATCGACAACTAGAGCGACATCAATCGATCGCCATTTATACTAGCAGTGTCAAGGATTTTAGTGCACCCCGTGATCATTTTACTGAAAGCTGCAGCTTATTTTCACAGGGTGGCTTTTTTCGCTGTGTCCTGCGATTAATATGTATGTATGTTATGAGTTTGTGGTCATTAATTTGAGAATCTTTGAAACTTTGGTGGACTTTTGACCGTTTGTGAATAATTTTTCCTTAAATTATTCTATGTTTTTATTATTAGTGAACAAGATGGAAAAGTAACAACAATTACAAGCTACCATGATTACGTAATTTCGGCCTTGCTCAAGGGCACTTATCAAATGGCTTTGTGTTTAGAAATTTTTCGTCATCTTTTGTTGGTCATCGAACCAAGAACCAAGGGGATTAGGAATTTCTAAGCCCGCAGTGTGTACCTCTTACACCAAGCTGCGTTGAGATTATTGCTAGCTTATATCCATCATGTTCACTTAGTATGTATTCATTTCTAAACACAAAGCCATTTGATAAGTGCCCTTGAGCAAGGCCGAAATTACGTAATCATGGTAGCTTGTAATTGTTGTTACTTTTCCATCTTGTTCACTAATAATAAAAACATAGAATAATTTAAGGAAAAATTATTCACAAACGGTCAAAAGTCCACCAAAGTTTCAAAGATTCTCAAATTAATGACCACAAACTCATAACATACATACATATTAATCGCAGGACACAGCGAAAAAAGCCACCCTGTGAAAATAAGCTGCAGCTTTCAGTAAAATGATCACGGGGTGCACTAAAATCCTTGACACTGCTAGTATAAATGGCGATCGATTGATGTCGCTCTAGTTGTCGATAAGGTAGTATAAAAAAAAAAAAAAACAAACAAACAACATAAAATGAATACATACTAAGTGAACATGATGGATATAAGCTAGCAATAATCTCAACGCAGCTTGGTGTAAGAGGTACACACTGCGGGCTTAGAAATTCATAATTTTAATAATTTAACAAAAAAAATACTTTCGTTTTTTAACTTTTTGAATTCAGTTTATTAGAAAATGAATGCCCTAAATGGGATTAAGAAAAACTAAGACCATAGGACAGTTGAGTAAGGCTCTACGATTTTTTTCATTTCATACCATGCTATACGGCATAGATTTTACCCAACGGAAGAAAAAAATTGTATTTAATGAAATAAAGTCTGCATTAATTTTTTATAAATTCTCTAACAATAAGGTCTATCAGCTATTCCGGCGGAGCTCCAGTCGGAAATAATTCGGGAGAGTCGATAGGGGTTCGACCTCATCGAAATCCACCCCCAAATTCTGATGAATCTATTATCTTTTCCTCCGTCGTTGTTGTTGTGGCAGTACTTCGCCCTGCCTAGTCGGAAGACCAACTTATAAAAAGTTACTTGACAGGCCAGACAGGGTGGTACTGAAGTTGACAGTGGTTGCCGGGTATAGGTTAGGGTTAGGTTCAAGTGGCTGCCGCCGAGGCACACTTAGGCCAGTTTTGAGAGGCCCGTTGTGATACCACCAACACAAGGAAAGTCAGTCCCGGGACCCAGCCATATGGAAAATCCCTGAGTTGTTGGGATTTTCCACAAAGCAGAATCCCGGGACTGACACTCCTAAACCGATACCGTTACTCCTCCTCGAACCACTTAGATGACTTTATGAAGCCCATCAAGTCCTTTATGTCAAGTTCCGAGATCTGGCTTAGGCTATCCAGGAACGGAACTCCCAATCATCTTTGCAACTCCTGCAGCATCGTCTGTGGGGCACACCTAGCCTTTTTGCATGCCTACCAATGAGGCAGTGACCGGTTAATACCCCTATCAATATGCATATTTCCCTCCTAGTTAGGGCATAAATGCGTCTAGACCTTTTCAGATCCCATTTTGGCCAGGTTTGTTTCGATATCCGACACCCAGGGGATTGCAGCCATCTTTCGTTGGCTTGACGGAGTGTGTGCTCCTTCAGCATTAGTTTGCATGTGGCAAACGGCATACCTAAGCGCTCTTTATCCTGAAGAACCTGCTTGGTCGTGCCCTGCCTGGCAAGCTCGTCTGCCTTACAGTTTTCCTCAATGTCCCTATGTCCCGGGACCCATATGAGGTTTACGCGCTTCTGTTGGGCCATCTCCTGAAGAGATCGACGACAGCTGAGCGTCAGTTCAGAGTTGAACGTGTATGAGCCAAGGGATTTGATTGCCGCTTGGCTATCGCTGAAAATGGCGATATCTTCTCCGATAACACGTTTGCTTAACCAGGCCGCGGCGTCCAGGATTGCCGAGACTTCCGCCTGGAAGACGCTACAATGATCAGGTAGTCTGAAGGAGAGCTCAAGGTCCAAATCCCTTGAATAAACCCCTCCTCCAACTCTGCCGTCCAACTTCGAGCCGTCGGTGTATATGGAAGTGCCACCATTTGTTTCGGGACACCAATCCGTCCTCTCCCAGTCTTCTCTGCTGGGAATGTTTATTTTGAAACAGCTATCCCCGACTGTAGCGGTCGCACAACGATCTGTGCTTAGAGGGAGAAAGCTGTAAGCTTCCAGAATACTGGAGTGTCCAATAGTACCCGCACCCCAACTGGAGGTTTCTCTTTGGCACAGAGCTGATGCCGCCGCTGACCGAAACCCTTCCAGATCAAGTGGCAAAATGCCCAGAATGACCTGGAGGGCTTCGTTGGGCGTTGTCCTTAGCGCACCGCTTATACAGATCATATTGGATCTATGGACTTTCCGCAACAGATTCAGGTATGTTGCCTTGCTCAGCGCCGGCCACCATACTACGACTCCATAGAGCATGATTGGGCGAATGATGGCCGCGTAGATCCAACTGCATACTCTAGGGCTGAGCCCCCATTTTTTGCCAACGGCACTTTTGCATGTGTAAAGAGCGATGCAAGCTTTCTTCTGGCGCTGAAGAACATTCACCTTCCAATTCAATTTCCCGTCCAGAACTATGCCTAGAAACTTGGCCTTATCCGACAAGCCCAGGCGCGTGCCATCTAGTTCTGGTAGGCTTAGTGGCGGTATTTTGTACCGGTTGGTGAAGAGGACAAGTTCCAATTTCCCTGGGTTGATACTAAGTCCGCAGCGAGAGGACCACCTCGAAACCTCTCGCAGTGCTACTTGCATCAGGTCACACAGATTTTGTGGGAACTTGCCTCTGAATGCAATAGCTAAATCGTCTGCGTATGCCACTATCTTCCCGCCCCCCAGCTTGTGTCACGTAGCAACGAGTTGACTGTGAGGTTCCATAAAAGCGGGGAAAGAACACCACCCTGGGGCGTGCCCCTTGTGACATAGCGTGATAACTCAACCGTACCAAGTGAAGAAGCTATTTTCCTTCCTATTAGATGTTGGTCAATTAAACCAGTTAGAGGTCTATCTACGCCCAGATTAGTTAGAGCGGACTTGATCGCCTCCGCGCTTATATTGTAGAAAGCCCCCTCAATGTCTAAGAAGGCCACGAGAGAGTAGTCCTTTTCACACAGCGATTTCTCAATGACAGATACTAGGCTGTGCAGAGCAGTTTCTGTTGATTTACTCTTGGTGTATGCATGCTGATAGCTAGAGATAAGGTTGCTATCAATAGTCGTTGAGAGATAGTCGCTTAGTATCCTCTCAAAGGTTTTGAGTACAAAGGACGAGAGACTGATCGGTTTGTAGTCTTTTGGCTCGTAGTGGGATGCCTTCCCAGCCTTAGGCATAAACACTATCGTGGCGCTTCTCCAGGAGCCCGGAAAGTGGTTGAGAGCCAGGCGGGCTGTGATCCCGTCCGGCCCGGCAGCCTTATACGGTTCAAAGCTCTTAACTGCCCACCTTACCCTTTCCTCAGTGATGGGTATATTTACTGCCAGGTTTGTTGCAGGTGCTAGTGGTGCGTCATGCAGATTCCCCGGAAAATGTGTATTCAAGAGCAGCTCAAGGGTTTCCTCTTCCGTGCTGGTCCAGGATCCGTCAGGTTTTCGCAAATAGATGATGGCTGTTTGACTTTTCGAGAGGACTCGTCTAGGTCTCGCTGTGTCGTCGACCTTTCCGACGCCAGTGCAGAAATTTCTCAGAGGCTCAGAGCCGAGTCTCTTGGCCTTGTTAAATTGTTTCCAGCATGATTTGCGGAGCGAGTCCAAATCGTAGGACCACCAATGTGGCCTGTGTTTACCGCGTGGTTTTGGCACTGGACAAGCCTGTCCTAGAGCATTTGAGAGCGCCGATGTAAATGTAGTAACAAGATCCTCCAGCTCCTCTACTGATGAGGGGGCTTGTGAGGGCAGTACTGGCAGGTCTCTGTCTAATATTTCATTGTGTAACTGCCAATTAGTGTTACGTGGGTTACGCTTCATGATTGGCTGCTCTACAATAAAGTCTAGAACCATTTCTATGTACCGGTGGTCGGAGAATGAATGTTCTTCCAGACCCCGCCATTTTCTGACCCACTCATAAGCGCCTTCACTACAGATAGTGAGGTCTATGACCTCCCTGCGGGTCTTAGTGATAAAATTAGGCTCATTACCCACGTTGCAAATTACCAGGTTAGTTGTTAAGAGGTAATCAAACAGAGACTCGCCCCTGGCATTGATATCGGAGCTCCCCCATTTGACATGGTGAGCATTAGCGTCCGCTCCAATAATAAGATTACCCGTGCAAAAATTGGACACCAGGTCTTTCACCTCCGTTTGTGGTGGGGGTTCTTCGGCGTCGTAGGGCATATAGACCGACGCCACCGTCAGGCGGGTGCTGTCGACCGTTAGACTGCTAGCGGTAATATCACCATTGGTGTAGTTAGGTAGGAGAAAGGAGTTCAACTCAGACTTGACCAAAATACACGTTCTGACTTTGCTCTCCTCGCTGGCTCGAATGAGCTTGAAGCCCTTAGTCCCCAATCCGCAGATTCTCCAGCTATTGACCCAGGGTTCTTGGATGAGGACCACATCCACGTCGCCTTTAGAAAGACGACTACTCAAAGCAGCCGAAGCCCTTTTAGATTTGTGCAGATTAATCTGAAGCGGAGGTTGCCTATCAACGACGAGTTGTTCCGATTAACTGCCCGATATGGCGTTGCAGGAGTCTTGCTGTCTGTAGCGTTAGATGTTAATCGCTTAGCGTTGGCTGCTGCCACCGTGACGTCGAGGACTTCCTCGCCGTTGTAGACTTCACCAAGTTTAGCAGCTGCTGCCTTGTACAGTGCTACGGTTTTTGCATCCTCGCACGCGAGTAATTTAATCTGACCCTGGTGCCACCCCGCATCCGTTACTCGCGCCGAACTACCCGTAAACTCCGGAGCAACGTTGAGAAGAATGTTGCCGAGTTCATTTCGCACGTAACGCCACCGGTCCTTGGGGATGGCCAGACGGTCATTGCCTCGGTCAAGGACGCCTATAAGGATCCTGTCCTTGGTTATCTCAGCAAAGCTTAGTTTGCCCGTTCCAGGGGCATTCTGTTGCCGCTTGGGAGGGGGATTTAACTCCAGGTCCGATCTCTGGCGCTTGAAAGGGTTAACTTTTAACCTCTTTGGCATGTAAGAATTTTGAAAATCCGATATCACAGCTTTCGCTAGCTCTACCGATTTACTGGAATTCGGCGACAGCGATTCTGCGGTACCCCTTCATACCTCTTCAGGATCTTTGCAGCCAATCTTTTCTCGTGGTATGTGAAGCGGCGGGGAGATGTCTCCCGGGAGTGCGGACCCGTAGTTGCCATCGCGGTCGCTCTCCTTGACGAAATCTCAGTTGCAGCTTCCTTCTCCTTCGAAACTCCGAGGCCAGGTCTTGAGACCGCTGCCACATACGTAAAGATACTGGTTTTCATATCAGCGGTTGATGGGAGTTTAGCATCCGCCGTTTTCCGCTTAGCTGCGTTGGCAACCGCCCTGGTGCTAGCTCCCATCAAGTCAATCTTACTCGATAGAGGGTTGGTTGACCGACTCGTAGTTGCCATCGCTGTCGATCCTCCCCTTGATTGTGGAACGGAGGTTGTCCTCCGGCGTTGTTTTTGCTTTCTCGCCTCGCCTGCTGCTCCATAGCTCTTCTTTGCTGAGGAGTGAAATTTGGCGTTGTTTGTTTTTTAGGTTTTTCGTTTTTATTTAGGTTATTTGAGTTCATCTTGTTCGTACGACCCATCGCCGCACAAGGCCAGCTTAGGGTCAAGGGAAGAGTAGGGGAAAATGTGTCGTCCGCCGTGGCAGATCCCCGTACCGCGGTAAGGCCATGCTTACTCTCTGAGGCGGTATCAGAGAGGCTCCGTTCAAATACAGCCACGGTTTGCCTCCCGGATGCAAACGTCTAATGGGCACGGTTTCGCATAACACCCTGGATTGGGAGGGGGAAGATCTTTGTCTCGCGCCAGAGAGGCTAGGCTGCTCTCGTGATGAAGTGCCGTAGGTATCCACCCTTCACGAGGGAAGGGTCAATAACACCTTGTGGTACTAGCCCTACTGTATTGGAACGATTTCGTTGACCCCGTAGCCGGGGTTCAAGTGGATATTAGGCGCCTCTTACGACCGACTTACCTACCTCGGGCATATTCTTAACCCCTTACTCGCAGGGGTATCTTTTCCTCCGTCGGTAGCTCCATAATAATAGCTGATAGACCCCAATATCGCATTGGTTTGATAAACGCTGAAGTCGGCAGACGTTTCTTACGTAGCTTTGACTTGATTTAGGGGAATCCCGATCTCGAATTCCACGCCTCCCGTACCATATTGGTCCAAATCCGCGGGCTTCGTCATCCCGAAACTGCTAGAACACGTCTAAAAAGGACGGAAGAGGTATCAACTTCTTAAATAAAGGTTTTTGTTTCAGAGGAAAGTTAATGGCAAAAATCCAATAGTTTTACCAGGTCCGATTCCAAAATTGGAGCGTGATCCATTGTACTTATGTGCAGAGCACCTTTCTGGGTTGAAATATCTCTTGACAGAAAATACCGAATTATATTATTATAGGTCAAAACGCGTCTTTGGATACCTCTCCCGACCTTGACGGTATCTGAGATTATACCGGAAAATCCCAGGACCCTGAGGTTGCTATTCTAAAATCCCCAAATCCCGGGATTGTCAAAAGGCTTTGGGATTCGATGCCTTGGATTGTAATTGCCATGTCTTAGAAGCTAAACAAAGATAATATCTTAGTTAATTTGGAAGACTTGGACTTCATCTCTTGTTGTCGCTGGAACGACCAAAACCCTCCCATAAGTTTTGGGGAGTATTGTCGATAGTGGCAGATTTTAGCCGGTTAAGAACTCGGTACCCTCCGGTACCAGCAGTTTGCGGTACTTGCGCGTCTGTCGCAGGAACGATTTGGTGGAACCTACTAGGTTATTTTATGCCTCCTTGACTAAGGAAGAAGAAGGTTGGTAAAAAGAGATGAGATACAAAATAAAAAAAATGTTTTATGTGTATTTGTATGTTGGCCGTTAGCAATGTTTTGGGTTTAGTCCAAACGCAAAACCTTCAACGACCCATTACACCAAACAATTGACTTGTGCCACTTTCGAAAGTAACGGATCACAGTATATTATTTTTGTTTAATTAGTAATAATACTTTATTCGTCTTTTGGTATCGTAGATATCCTTGTTTGTTTTTACCTAAAATATGTTTGAAAACGATCTCAAATGTGAAAATAAATGTATGTTCGCTTTTTGTTAATTTAAAACAATAAATTGTCCCCAATAAAAAAAAAACGGTCTTTTTTTACGTTTGCCCTTCTTTTTTTCGATCGGAATAGAAATGTCCTTCTTTTTCTACTTCAGAATCTGGCAACCCTACGTGTAAGACACTTTTGCAACATTAAGAGTGGGCGAATTTTACTTGAGTACCTATGTAATGTAATACTCCTATATTGTCAATAAAAGCTAGTACCGTCCAAAAACACTTCAGTACAGGTTACACAAATATTTATGTATGCTTGAACAGGGAAATTGTGCCTATTTAAGTCAAAAACTAAAAAAAAAAACAGAAATGTTTCAGTGGCGTCCCCAGTATCAAAAAAAATAAAGACTAGGTACTTATGTACTTAAATACTTATTGAAGATACTAGCTATATACACCTTTTCCAACTGTATTTCGTAAAAAACCAAATGTATTTCAGAAAACCACAAATGTGTTTCAGAAAATATAAAATGTATTTAAGAAAAGATCAAATCGTCGGCTAAGAGTGTAAACCTGCTAAATCCCGTTCTTAACCAAATCGAATTTTCGATGCGGTTCGAAGCCGATTATGCAGTTGGCAAACGAAAGAAAAGCCTCAAAATAAATATACAAATATCAAAAAAATTTTAATGAGAAAAGCTGCTAAATCCAACATATAGAGCTGCTGTAGTCCGGTTACTGTTCAATTCTAGAGTAGTAAGTCTGGGTCTAATAGCCACGAATATGATTTAATTTGTAATATTTCAAAGCAATCATGGCCCTCTAACCATAACCGAAAAGTTCAAGTTAATTTGGTTTTTTGCCTCTAATGAAAAATATTTTTTTGGTCGTTTGAAGGTTTACACTCTTAGCCGACGAAATGTATTTCAGAAAACTATAACTGTATTTCAGAAAAGTGTGAAATGCGAAGAGAGTAGACGCGTTCTGTGTTTCGCTGCAACAAAATAACTTTCTTTAATAGTTACACGCCATATTAGTTTATTATAGCACGCGTACGTTCTTTGTTAAGCAATTAGCAGCCTTTTTATTAAAGCGTTAAGCAGAATCAGTCCGTCAATACGTCATTTACGTGACGTACGTCGTGACAAAACGTACGTGCCGCACAGGGATGGCACATAGCGATTGACGTACGTCATGTTGAAGTACAAATATGTCAACAAAGTAATTGGCGCAAAACGAAAATTACTAAAAAAAACATAAATGCAAAATTTCGGTTAAAAACATGGAAAATATACAAGTAATACTTGTTATAGTGATGCTAATAGAAGCAATGGAGCTTTTCAGGCGGCTTTACAACCGCAGATGGTGGGTACGTCCATCTTTACAGGACAGGAACATCCACGGCTATTAATATTAGAATGGAGAAGCCCATATTTGATCTACTGCTGAACCTGCTCAGGGAAAAACTAACCAAGCATTCAAACCGCAAATCTATAAATAAAAATATAAATCGGCAATTACCTTGGTTAATTTGCTTTTTCACAATTTTCACAAACGCCTTGTCAAATTGGCGGTAAAATTGATTTTGACATTTGTCACGCAGCTGCCGTTCCGTCAAAATAGAAAAGTGGCAAATGATGCCGGATCCGTTGTCTGATACTTTGTCAATCTAGCGTTTTACATGCAAAATACACACATCCTACTCGGCTCTCAGTTTCTTCCTTTTCCGGCAAGTACGTGACGCACTGATTCTGCCGAAAGCTTAAGTCGCTTGTGTAAAACACATTAAATACATAAAAATTAAAACTCATTTAAATATGTTGCGAGCACCATCACAACAAACGCAACGAGTAACACGGCATATGACCGCTCATCTCACACCTACATTTTCAAAGGCATGAAAACTTGAGAGTCCACCTCCAACTTCCAGTGAGATCTCGCGGCTAGAAGCAAAGATGATTCTCTGGAAAGAAAGCATTGTGGAACAGCTGACGGAATGCCTGAAAGAGTCGGAGCAGCGGGTTTTACAGAGAGTTGGTGAGTTGGCGGCTGAGATCACAAATTTGAAAAGAGCCTGCACTGGGATGGAAACCAGGGTTGAGTTGGTTGAGAGTGAGTGTAAGCAGCTTCGGTCTGATATAATCTCATTGAAAGCACAAGCCAACGATTGTCAAAATAATGCTGTGCTGTCTGATGTTTTAATAAGTGGAGCCCCCCAAACACAAAATGAGAATTTATGCGAAGTCTTTTCAACATATGTGAGACTGTTCAGGTGAGCGTGCCATCAATCCGTTCTACCTTTCGCATTCGAAAGAGCAAAAATGGTAGCTCACCTGTCATTGTGAAGCTAAATTCTCCCACTGATCGCTCTTCCCTTCTAAGGGGCGTCTGCATAAAAGCGGATAACGACTAATCGGAGTTTAATTGACGTATTTCGTATGGTTAGCTGTCAAGTTAATCACCGATTAGGCGTTATCGGCTTTTATGCAAGTGGTCCTAAGAGCAGTTGCGAATTTTTGTAAAATAAATAAAAGGCCAATGACACTTCATGATATTGGACGCAATGAAAGTGGCAAAATTATTTTCCATGAGTGTCTAACGAAGAACAACCGCGAGGTTTTACAGCATGCGCTGCAGTTAAAGAAATCAAAGCGTCTCACATCTGTTTTCTCATTGCGTGGGAATGTCTATGTGCACGTTTGTCAACAAGACGAAGCTGAGAAATTTGAAGATAAAGAGAGCGCGGACCGTATTGCAGAAAACAACAATGAAACTAATAACGAGTCTACAGCGATACTAGCATAAATATGTTTACAAACATGATTTACATATTTTTATTATTTCTTAGTTTTTTTTTCTCTTTTTATATGATTTCATTCTTTGCTTTATTTATTTCTCCGAGTTTATTTTTACTGCTACCCTGTAAGTACCCCGCTTGTCTGCTTTGATTGTGGACCAATTAAGTGACCAATGATTGTAATGACAGTGGGCATGTAAGGTGTGTTTTGAAACAAATTACTAAAGGCATACAACATTTAATTTGTATCTTTTAAATAGTCGTAGTCTTGCGGTTGAAAAATTAGATTACCTTTCGTATGTATTTGCTGATCAAAATATTGACTTAATTTGCATTACTGAGACTTGGATCAGGGCGAATGTTAATGATCTACATTACACACTGAATAATTATGTTTTGTTGAGAAATGACAGGAAAGGTAACATACGAGGTGGTGGTGTTGCCATGTATTGCAATGATACTTTAAACCCAAAAATTGTCTATCGTTCAGGGGATGCAAGTGAGGTTGAATGTATGTTTGTTAAAATACGCGACGCCCGGACGAAGTGTTTTGAGGCCTGTGTTTACAACCCTAATAGATCAAATGATTCAACAAACTTATTTCAGAAGTTATCAGAATTGGTGATTTTAATATTGATATTCTTGTTAATGATTCCCGTACTAGAAATATTAAGTATAATTTTGAGGCATACGATTTAAGTATTGTAAACCAATTTGCAACACGTTTCGCGCCAAACAGTAAGCCAAGTTTGCTATTGATCAATTTCTAATGGAAGGCATCTCTGACCATGAAATGCTTTTCCTATCTTATGAATTGAAGTTTAATACAAAAAAGCTCGACTTAAAAATAACGTACAGGAACCACAATGGTGTAGACATGGAGGCACTAAACGAAGAGGCCTCTCGTCTTGACTGGATGATTATTTCTCAAGCTTAGATAAAAAGTTGCAATATTTTAATCATCATGTTACCTCTCTTTTTAATACATTCGTACATCTCAAAACCGTTAAAATTCATGGTGATAAAAAACCTTGGTTTACCGCTGAACTTTTAAAGAGGTGAGAGAAAGCGCACAGGGCATGGAAGCAAGCTCGCAATGAGAAAAACTGGGAAGTTTACCGCCTTCTGCGAAATCAAGCCACTTTGTGTATCCGGAACGCCAAGGTAGAATATCTGAAAACTAAATTTAATACAAATTTGCCCTCCAAAACTCTTTGGAAAAATCTTCGCTCCTTTGGAGTATCTAAAAACGATAAAGTCCAGTGCAATTTTGATCCGAATGCAATGAACTTGCATTTTTTAAGCAATCATACAAATGACAAATGTGGTTCGTACGATAATAGGAATGATATGATAGCAAGTGTAACCAGGTGTAACGGTGCCGGTTTTAGGAGTGTCAGCCCCGGGATTCGGCTATGTGGAGAGTCCCAATAGCACTGGGATTTTCCATATGGCTGGGTCCCGGGACTGACTTTCCTAGTGTTGATTGTATCACAACGGGCCTTTTAATACTGGCCTAGGTGTGCCTTTGCGGCAGCCACTTCAACCTAACCCTAACCTAAGTGTAACCAGTAGGCCTAATATCGCTGTTTTCGATTTCTCTGTAGTTACCGAAGGTGATGTTCTGAATGCTATCCTTTCTATTAATTCGAATGCCGTAGGAATTGATGGAATTAGCATCCTTTCTTCATTAGCCCGCTTACTCATATTTTTTATTTTTCTGTCACAAGTAGTAGTTTCCCTTGTCTCTGGAAAGTGGCTAATATTATCCCAGTTCCTAAAACCAAGTCTCCGAGCTCTTACAAAGAGCCTGCTTTATCTACGGTATATGAAAAGTTATTAGCAACGCAGATAACTGAACATATAGAAAATAATAATTTACTAAATGAGGTCCAGTCGGGACTTAGACAAGGGCACAGCTGCGCTACATCTATGCTAAAGATTCTGGAAGACATTCGTCCAGCCTACTTTAAAAGCTTGATATCGGCTATAAATTCAGTCCTTATGCCATAAAATTAATGCAAAGCTATTTGATCGAGCGTTCTCAGCGAGTTCAATGTGATGACCGTATATCATAGGTTCCCTATGTACAGTCACTTCTCAGAGCAGAAAACCCAGGACATCGCCATGGATCTCTGCGCAGTGGAACCACCCGGGGTTTTACCTCGGCCAAGGACTGTCACTTTCAATGTAACCCTGTTTAGTATGTTTTGTCCCATTCCGAAACTATCATCCTCCCCCCTTGCAGCAGGGCTGCAAGATATTCTTTTGTTACGGGCGGGCGTTGAGCCGAACCCCGGACCAAAGGAATGGATATGCAGTGTCTGTTGCAAAAAAATGTATATTAAACGGTCGCATTCTGTGCAATGCTTCTCGTGTAAGAGGTGGCTCCCTAAATCTGGATGTTCAGGGCTTAACCTTAACATCCACAGACCCCGTACTTTCTTTAGTACTTTCGTGGCCCCTTGTTGTTTGCGCCGTCGGGCGTCCCGCGGTAAGCGCCGTTCAAGCGCACCCCTACCGCCACCTTCTAGTAGCAATACTAATAATAATAATAATAATGTCTTAACGACTAGCAGCATTTCTGCTATACCCGCCACACAAATTCCAGACTGTTGCTCGTGCCTTATGGCGTCAACATCACGCGCAGCAGCTCAACACTCTTGCTCCCACCGGAGCAGTTTAGACATGAGCAACTCCGAGCATCAGTCTCTGTCTGTTTCTTTGTTACACCCCCCCTCCCGTTTACACGTGAGTCAGGATCAACATCTTCTTGCACCTGTCTCGACGTGTACTGTTTGTCGGCAAAGATTATACACGCTCGCGTCATCGGTCAAATGCAATAACTGCTTAGGCCAATGCCACGTACATCTATGCTCTGGGCTCGCTAACAGGAATCTTTGGACGGATGCGTTCATCGCACCATGCTGTAACACGCCTCAACCTACGACGCCAGCCAACCCGGTTACACCAGGTCCACAGCTAACTAGGCTGAGGCACAGCCTTGGTCTTCGCCTTCCAACACCTGGGCGAACACATCCGTCTCTCACGCCTTTGGTTAACTCGACATCGACCCCACCGGCGCACTTCCAAATCTTACAGCACAACTGTAACGGATTAACTGGTAAGATCGCAGAGATAACTAATTTGATGACGCAATATGACATAAAACTTGCCGCAATCCAAGAAACCAAGCTCAGTCCAAGGTCGGACCTCATTACCTATGGCGGATATAACATTCACCGGAAAGACCGTCATAGAGTAACAGGAGGTCTGGGAGGTGGTCTAGCGTTCATAACGCACAACTCTGTACAGTATCATCTATTTGATACCGACATCGAAGGAACGGATGATATCTTAGAAAGCCAAGGTATTACCATCCGTACAGGAGATGTCGATCTGCAAATCATTAACATCTACATACCCCCTGTCTCAAGTTGCCCCACCGGTTATCACCCCGACATTAGCTTGCTATTACGAGGAGATAACCGCGTGATCCTGGGCGACTTCAATGCGCACCACGACATGTGGCACTCAAACTTGCCAGCAGACAGTAGGGGGCATGTACTCGCAGAACAAATAGATGATACGGCTTTCTGTACATTGAACGGAGACGCCCCAACGAGAGTATCGGGTAACTGCTATAGTTCGCCAGATATTTCTATCGTAAGTGCAGGACTATTGAACAACACCAATTGGCGACCCATACTCACGTTGGCGTCTGACCATCTCCCAATAGTCATTACCATCGAACGACCGACGGACTTTATAACACCTGAGCATGGTACATACATCAACTTTACCAAGGCGGACTGGGACAGTTTTCAGACATATACGGACGAATCCTTGGCTGCTCTATCCATTCCTACGGACGTACGCAAAGGCGAACGAGACTTCCGCAACATCATTGACTTGGCCTCTAGACGCTTCATTCCTGCGGGTCGAATATCCCGAATAAGACCAAATTTCCCCGCGGAGGCAGCGGCCATGGCTAGAGAAAGAGATGAAGTGCGAAGTCTCAATCCCGCAGACCCCCGTATAAGGGATCTCAACGCGGAAATTCGTAGGTTGGTCGATAAACACAAACTGGCCAAATGGAAACAACACCTAGAGCAATGCAACCTCTCTGACGGTGTTGGAAAATTATGGACTACGGTCAAAGCTCTATCTAATCCAACACAACACAAGGATAAAGTAGATATTACTTTCGGTGACAGGGTGAAGAAGGACCCTAGGGGATGTGCGAACTCCTTCTGTAGACAATTTGTACTACATTCCCCACCCGATAGAGCTGAACGTAGAACCATGCGACAGGCGCGTAAATACAAAAACCAAAACACGCCCATTGTCATCACTGCCTCAGAGGTCAAGGAAGCCCTCAAAATCCATCGGCCCCGACGGCATTGCCATGGAGATGCTGAAACATCTAGGCCAAGAGGGACACAAATACTTAGCGGCTCTATTCAATCTTTCACTGAACACTTTCGTCATTCCTGAAATATGGAAAAAGGCGAGAGTGGTTCCATTATTAAAACCTAGAAAGCCGGCAAACATAGGCGATTCATATCGCCCTATATCACTTTTGTCGCCGGTAGTGAAGACGCTAGAGTCCATTTTGCTCCCGTATTACACCGCAAATCTGCACCTGGCTAATCATCAACATGGCTTCCGTAAGCTGCACAGCACCACCACCGCACTCAATGCCATTACAACGCAAATAAATAGCGGTCTAAATCAAAACCAACCAAATCACAGGACTGTGTTAGTGGCACTTGACTTGTCGAAAGCTTTTGACACAGTCAACCATGCCACTCTCATACAAGATCTATTAGAAACACAAATACCTGATGGGTTAAAGAGATGGACCGCTAATTACTTGAATGGGTGGCAGGCGTCGGCCAACTTTAGAAACGCAACATCAAAACCTATACGAATTAGACAGGGGGTGCCACAGGGTGGTGTCCTATCCCCGACACTGTTTAATTTCTATCTATCGAAGATGCCCCCACCACCAGAGGGTGTCTCCGTCGTTTCTTATGCTGACGACTGTACAATAATGGCGACGGGGAAGGGCCCCTATACTGATGAACTCTGTAATAAAATCAACGGTTACCTCTGCGACCTTTCCAGGTTTTTCACAGAGCGAGATCTGACGATATCTCCGACTAAATCAACGGCGACGCTTTTTACGACGTGGACGCACCAGGTGAGAAATGAATTAGACATTTTCGTTGACGGCACTAAGCTACCAACTGTCAGCCACCCAAAGTTATTAGGGATGACATTGGATAATACTTTCTCATTTGCTGGTCATGTGTCCGCAATGGTCTCAAAGGTACGTGGTCGCAACAAGATCCTCAAGTCACTTGCCGGCAGTACTTGGGGAAAAGACAAAGAAACGTTGCTGACTACATATAAGGCCATTGGTCGACCAGTCTTTGACTATGCTGCACCCATATGGTCGCCTAATGTACATAACACCAACTGGTCGAAGTTACAAGTCTGCCAAAATACTGCCATCAGAACTGCTACGGGATGTCTTCTCATGTCTTCCGAGTCTCACCTCCATCAGGAGGCAAAACTGCTCAATGTAAAAGAGCATGCGGAAATGCTGAGCAAGCAATTCCTTCTGAACTGCCACAAGCCAGCACATCCAAACCGTCATCTTTTGGACATAGATCCGCCCCCGAGAGACATAAGGAAACATCTCCGTAAACATTATGATGAGATCCGGCATCATATTACCTTGCCGTTTGATCTGCAGAATCATAAGCGGGCTCTAACCGACATCCACACCGAGTCGGTAGATACTTTTGTCGGATCTCTACCTGTGAACCCCGTTCTGAACAGTCCTCCACCGGATATTGCTGAAGAAGAACGCACCTTACCAAGGGAGACAAGAGTTACCCTGGCACAGCTTAGGTCTGGATATAGTGTAAGGTTAAACTCCTACTTGTCCAGACTTAATGACACAATCTCAAACACATGCCCTGCATGTGGTAGGACCCCCCATGATACTCTACATATCTTCAATTGTTCATTTGAACCTAGTCTTCTAACTCCTCTGTCCCTCTGGACAAACCCTGTTGAAACTGCACGTTTCCTTGGACTCCCCTTAGAAGAGCTTGATGAAGATCTTCGGAATGATCATACACTCTAGACAGGGCAATGCATTGTTAACAACAGCAACAACAACCGTATATCTAATTTAGAATCAATAGTACCTGGTGTTCCACAGGGATCTATCCCAGGCCCATTATTGTTTTCACTTTTCATCAATGACATAGTTAGTTGTTGGCACAATGCCTCCATACATCTATATGCAGATGATACACAAATATACATGTCTCGCCCCATCGGGCTCACTGAACACTTATTTACCAGGCTAAATGAAGATTTAGCACGTATAGTAAAGTGGTTCAACTTAAATAAGCTGTCTCTTAATGCAACTAAATCTAAAGCGATAGCAATTTCAAACATGTATAGCGACCTAAACAGCCTTCCTGATGTTACGCTTAATGGAGATAAAATATCTTTCCATGATGTGGTCCAATCTGGGTTATAAAATCAATTCTAAGCTGACCTGTGTTGACCATATTAGTCTTGTGCTCGGCAAGATATATTATACTCTGAGAAACTTGTACAGAACTGCCTATTTGCTACCGCGGGACACAAAGATGAAACTGGTCATATACGGTAACCTAGATTCAATTTCTCTAAACAAGTTGCAACTTGCTTTAAACAACGTTGCCCGGTTTATTTTTTCTAAAAGGAAATTTGATCATATATCTTCTTATGCAAAGCAAATTCTTGGATGTGATATTTATAATTTCCTAAAAATGAATCAAATTTTCTGCCAGTCTACCCGTTCATTTCATCTATTGGTTCCGAGTTCTAGGAACACAGTCTCCTCCATACAATCCGTTTGTGGGTCTCACTTCCCCACAGGATTAAAGCTATTCGTAAAGCAGGGTGTTTCAAGCTAGCAGTATTATCTTTCCTGAACTCATAACTATCATTTCAAATTAGGGTCCTATCCTTGTTTTATAGACCTACTTATTTAAGTTTCTTAAGATGTTTCAATTGTATAGCTTTAATTTATTTTCTTTGTTAATCTTTATTACTGTTTTATGGTTTTATGTAATTTTTCATTGTAACTATTTAATGTGTTAATCAGATTGATGTACTATCAAAAGACTCTATCCCACTGTACAAATTACATAAATAAATTATTATTATTATTATTAAAAGTGGGAATGTATTTCAGAATAGCTCAAATGATTTTCAGAAAAGAACAAATATATTTCAGAAACCCCAAAATGTATTTCAGATATTTCATTTGTGGTTTTTTGGAATACTTTTAAGGTTTTCTGAAATAGTTTTAAGGTTTTCTGAAATACATTTGATATTTTCTAAATTAAATTTGAACTTTTCTGAATTATAACTGAGGGTTTCTGAAGTACATTTGGAATATCGGAAAAACATTTGCTCTTTTCGGAAAATCATTTCACCTGTTTGAAAATACATTTTATCTTTTCTGAAATACAGTTGGAAAAGGTGTAGTCTCTAGAAAGGACGACGCCTATAAGGCAACCTTGCAGGCGAATGCAACGAGGTGCGTGTGTGAACACTACCGCGAGATGAATAGGGAACCGAGACGGCTTTTCTTGGCGAAGAAAAGGGAAGAGGAAAAGCGTGAAATCGAAGAGCTTGAAATGCTAGCAACGCCCGAAAATTTTATCCAAAAATTCGACGAATGACGGAAGGTTTTAAACCCGGGCCACTGACATGGCTAGGTTTTCGAGATATTGGTTATTTTGTGTTTTTTCAGGTATCACTTCATTCAAAAATTATTTTCGACAATGTTACAAAAGCGATGAACGCAAGCGATACCTCGTTCGAAAGGAAATTAAAATACGCTTCCAACGATGAATAATATGTAGGGGTAGCCCAAACCTTCGCTGAACAATAGCTGGCCAAAGTCGAAATTTGGTCGAATTTTTACGATTTTTGGAAACATTTTTATTTCGAAAATGTTTTTTTTATGCGAAGTTGTAAACATCAGGAACTTTTTATTTTTTCTAAAATTAGTGTGTATAATTACAAACACTTTAAGCATAATATTACCAAGATCTAGTGAAAATAGTATTTTTGGCGATTTTTTTTTAACTTTCAACATCCCTACTTCTAATAGAATTTTAACAGGTCTATATTTGTATATTGCAGATATTCAAAAAAAAAACTCTTAGTGCTAATCATTACTAAGGGGATCCGTACGATAAGTCGAAAAAAAATGTCGAAACTGAAATGACCGAACTGCTAAAATCCTACTTTTACAGAACGCATTTTTGACCGAATTAAAAAATGTCGAAAAATTTAAAGTGACCGAAAAAGGTCGAATTTTTTTTGTTGGGGTAAAAATCCAGAAGATCAAGTAAAACGACGTTTTTATTAGTTTTTATGTAAATTATGAGTATTTTATTAGTTTTTATGAAAATTATGACAGTATCTGACTAATTATAAATTTTTTTACAATTATTAGTTTTCTACAGGGTTCGGAATTATTCATTTATGAAGATTCAAGTACGTTCTTTTACATTCGCATTCACGAACATGAACGTTAAAAAAAAAAATTTGCATTCGCTTTCGTGAATAAGAACGTATAAAAAATCCACACAATTCACGTTCATGAATGCATTCGTGCATCATTCATAAATGCCTTCTCGAATCTATATATGCACGTACTTCTTGCCGTTCATCTTCATATATGTATGCATATGTGGCGTGAATAATTCCCGAAGGCATTGAAGAACGTGCATTGAATACATATTTTGTATGGCATATTCGCAGAGGGTTGTAGTATAAAATTAGAAAATTGCTATTGCGAGTATACCGACAGGAATGTGAACAAAAAAAAAAACGTTTGACGGTACTTCTAGGTTTTATTCAGGGATATGAAGGATCTTCTTAAAGCGGGAAACAGAATCAGTCCGCCAATACGTCAGTTGCGTGACGTGCGTCAATTTTAGAGCAAATTCTACTTTGCCGTATCCGTCGTATCTGGCGTTACACATACAAACACCCGCAGTCTACTTGGCTGTCAGTTGTTTCGACGTACTGACAGATTGATTCTGCTGAACGCTTAAGACCATCCGACACAGTAAATTTAGAATGTTCTGAGGCATGACCAGCAGGGTGGTAGGTAATGTTGTTATGCACTAGGCTATTGCTCTAGCGCAGTAACTTCCACTTGCGTTGATGAAATTGTTATCATAAATCAGCTATTATTATTTCATTGTATAAAATAAATTGTATTAAATTAAACAATTTTTTTATAAGCAAATAAAATATGTTTAACTAAATATTAAGCAAAATAAAATATTACCATATTTTCTTGCGTAAAATAATTCTTGATCTTTTTTTCAAACTAACTCAAAGGTTCAAAACGATGGAAAGAATCAACCCTTCATTGTTTGGTCGTTAACGGATTATAATTTTCTGTATTGTTTTTCCTTTGTAAAGAATTGTCTTCTATTAACGAGTCTTAAAAGATGTTTTTTACTACCTGCATTGTATTTCGCGTGTGTAGTGGTTAACTAGCCTAAAAAAATAAGCAGCTCTTTTAGCTTAGTTTAAATTGGGTACATTGTTTTTCTTCCGCGAATTATGAGTAGTTAGCAACAGCCTGTATTATGTTTTAGATGGGGTTTTTCCACGATAATCGAGTCTTTAAAATATGTGTCTCATTTATCTTAAACATTGTTGTTTTTTTACTACAATCCTGAAGGCTGTTAGCTGTGGGAAAAACCTTAAACTGAATGGCTGCATTGCTGATGACGCCGGCATCCTCAAACCATCGGCACAAAAAATGCAAAAAGTAGACAATTCCTTTCAAAGGAAAAACAAACGAGAAAATAATAATCCATTAACGACCAAACAATGAAGGGTTGATTCTTTCCATTGTTTGGAACCTTTGAGTTAGTTTGAAAAAAAGATCAAGAATTATTTTAGGCAAGAAAATATGTTAATATTTTATTTTGCTTAATATTTAGTTAAACATATTTTATTTGCTTATAAAAAAATTGTTTATTATAATACAATTTATTTTATACAATGAAATAATAATAGCTGATTTATGATAACAATTTCATCAACGCAAGTGGAAGTTACTGCGCTAGAGCAATAGCCTAGCGCATAACAACATTACCTACCACCCTGCTGGTCATGCCTCAGAACATTCTAAATTTACTGTGTCGGATGGCCTTAGGGAGTGTAATGGAGTGTGGTTGCTAAGTGACCTTGCTCAATCCCGACTCTTGCGTCCTCGTTCGTGCACTCTGGGCAACGGGAGCTACCTAGGCTCGCGGCAGAAAGAGAGGGAGCCCCGGTGGGGCCACTCTGACATACTTGGTTTAAGGGCTCACCGAGGTTTTTGCGTAGCGTCTGTTCACCATGAGGTGCGGCTGCAAGCGGGCGTCTGTCTTGAAGCAAGCGGCTCGCTATATAAATGTGTAAATATTTTCCAAAACCCCGAAACGGGTTGTGCGCTGGGTTTGGGACCCGCCACGTAAAAAACTTAATTCCAATGAAAAAAAATGCAAAGCCTCGGATGAGAACCCCCTTTAATGTGGCCAGACACGCGGGAAAGCGCGTGGTGTAGGATTCGTAGTGGAAAAGAGACTTCGCCGCCAAGTATTAGCGTTCACTCCTGTGAACGAGCGTCTCGCTGCGATCCGCATCAAGGCGAGGTTTTTCAACATAACATTTATCTGCGCCTATGCGCCGACTGAGGAGACGGACGACGCAGAGAAGGACTCCTTCTACGATAAACTTGAACATACTTATGATCGCTGCCCACAGCATGATATCAAAATCGTGCTCGGCGACTTTAATGCCAAGGTGAGCAAGGAAGGAGTCTTTGGCCCCACAGTTGGAAAATTCAGTCTCCACGATATAACATCCCCCAACGGCACTAGGTTGATTGACTTCGCCGCTGCTCGCAATATGGTCATCAGTAGTACCAGGTTCCAGCATAAGCGAATACACCAAGCCACATGGCTGTCCCCTGATCAAAGAACTAGAAACCAGATTGATCATGTCCTGATTGACGGCAGACATAGCTCCACCGTTCTGGACGTGCGTACACTGCGTGGTCCCAATATTGACTCTGACCATTATCTTGTCGCAGCCAAGATACGCACACGCCTCTGTGCAACGAAGAAAGTGCGTACAGTAACGGAAGGAAAGTTTGACGTCGAGAAGCTGCGCATGACACAGACAGCTGATAATTTCACAACTCGACTCTCACACCTGCTAGGGCAATCCTCGACCTAACGATGTAACCGAGCAATGGAAGCATATCTCTCACTCATTGCGTACCGCCGCTGAGGCCACTATAGGGTTCCAGCGAGCCCGCAAGAACAACTGGTACGATGAGGAATGCAAAACTGCCTCGAAAAAAAGGACGCTGCCTACAAGGAGACGTTGCGAACGGGCGCAACCCGCAGTGTATGGCAACAATATCGTGAGGCAAAGAAGGAAGAGAGACGCCTTTTCAGAAAAAAGAAAAGTGAGGCCGAAAGGCGTGAGTGTGAGGAGCTTGAGATGCTGGATGACAGGAATGATGCCCGAAAATTCTATGAAAAGATCCGGCGGATGTCGGAAGGTTTTAAGACCGGGGCAAGCTCCTGTAAGGACAATAATGGCGACCTGGTAACCGACATACAAAGTGTACTTAAATTATGGAGGGAGCACTTCTCCTCACTGCTAAATTGCGAGGGAGACGTCGAACCCGATACCCCAATCCCTGACGATGGAAAAGTCGTCCCACCACCTGACTATGATGAAGTGAGGATAGCTATATCCCGGCTCAAAAACAACAAAGCGCCTGGAAAAGACGGACTACCCGCCGAGCTGTTCAAACGCGGAGGCGAAGAGCTGGTAAAAAGCATGCATCAGCTCTTATGCAGAATATGGTCAGACGATTGCATGCCTCCGGATTGGAATTTAAGTGTGCTTTGCCCAATCCACAAGAAAGGCGATCCCGCTAACCGCACCAACTACCGCGGAATTAGTCTTCTTAATATCGCATATAAGGTTCTCTCTAGCGTGTTGTGTGAAAGGCTGAAGCCCATCGTAGACAAACTGATTGGACCTTATCAGTGTGGCTTTAGACCTGGTAAGTCTACCACCGACCAGATTTTCACGATACGCCAAATCCTGGAGAAGACCCATGATAAGAGAATCGACACTCACCATCTCTTTGTCGATTTTAAAGCCGCTTTTGACAGCGTAAAAAGGAGTTGCCTGTATGCCGCCATGTCTGAATTTGACTTCCCTGCAAAGCTTATACGGCTTTGTCAAATGACGTTGAGCAATACCAACAGCTCCGTCAGAATCGGGAAGGACCTCTCTGAGCCATTATAACAGGGCGACTCCCTTTCGTGCGATTTCTTCAATCTGATGCTGGAGAAGATAATTCGAGCAGCAGAGCTAAACCGTAATGGTACAATCTTTTACAAGAGCGTGCAATTGCTGGCGTATGCCGATGATATTGATATCATTGGCCTTAACAACCGCGCCGTAAGCGCTGCCTTCTCTGGACTGGATAAGGAAGCGAAAAAAGTGGGTCTTGCCGTGAACGAGGACAAGACGAAGTATTTGCTGTCATCAAAGAAAGAATCGGCGCACCTGCGCCTTGGCAGCCATGTCACTGTTGATAGTTACAAATTTGAAACTGTGAGGGACTTCGTCTATTTGGGAACCAGTATCAACACCGAAAATAATATCAGTCTAGAAATCCAGCGGAGAATCACTCTTGCCAACAAGTGCTACTTTGGACTGAGTAGGCAATTGAGAAGTAAAGTCCTCTCTCGAAGAACAAAGATCACGCTCTATAAGTCTCTCATCATACCTGTCCTGATGTATGGCTCAGATTCATGGACAATGTCAAGAGAAGATGAGATGGCCCTTGGAGTATTTGAGAGAAAAGTTCTCCGGAAGATTTATGGTCCTGCCCGTGATGCCAACGGCGAGTATAGAAGGAAATTGAACGATGAGCTGTACGAGCTCTACGCAGATCTGACCATAGTCCAGCGAATTAAAGCCCAAAGACTCCGCTGGCTGGGCCATGTTATGCGAATGGACAAAGAAGCTCCAGCACAGAAGGTTTTCCTATCGTCGCCTGAATTCGGCAGCAGAGGAAGGGTGAGGCCTCGACTGAGATGGAACCAACAGGTGGAGGATGACTTGAACTCCCTTGGGGTTTCCAATTGGCGTCCGTTATCGCTAAAAAGGAATGACTGGCGTGCTTTGATACGAAACGGCCAAAATCGTTTAGGCGGTTAAGCGCCAATAAATGATGATGATGGCCTTAAGCGTTCAGCAGAATCAATCCGTCAGTACGTCGAAACAACTGACAGCCAAGTAGATTGCGGGTGTTTGTATGTGTAACGCCAGATACGACGGATACGTCAAAGTAGTTTTTGGTCTAAAATTGACGCCGTCACGCAACTGACGTATTGGCGGACTGATTCTGTTTCCCGCTTTAACAGTGCTCGCATTTCTGTATTTGTTTTGTGTGTGTCGCTAGTTAGTAGAACAATAGCATGTGTTGTATGTAGGTAGGTATGTATGTGTGTGTATCTGAAAAATCTCGCCTAAACAATTTTTGAACATGCTTATATGTAAGCATGCAGATTATGATAATTTAAGGTAGTGTGCTTGCACAAAACTGCATCCCGAAATTTTTTCTTGAAATGGTTAAGAACTCTATGAACATGAAATGGCCCAAAATCTTCCCGAAATGGTTAGGAAAAGTCCCAAAAACAATCCTGCAATGATCCGAAAACAATCCCAAAATTATCACGAAATGATTGAAAAACCAATCCCGAAAAATTCCCGGAATAATCCCGAAAAAGTCCCGAAGACAATCCCGAAATGGTCCCGAAAACAATTCCAAAATGGCCCCTAAGAAGATCCTTCATATCCCTGAATAAAGCCTAGAAGTACCGTCAAAAGTTTTTTTTTTGGTTCACATTCCAGTCGGTATACTCGCAATAGCATTTTTCAAATTTTATACTACAACCCTCTGCGAATATGCCATACAAAATATGCATTCAATGCACGTTCTTAAATGCAACTAAATCTCTCGAGAAGTGATTTTAAAAATTGATAATCTGAAACGTTCTAAATATTTCAGTTTTTATGGAAACATCGATTCATCGAACTATTTCAGTATCGAAAAAGTTGTCGAAAAATCGATACTTTTCTCAGCTGCTTAAACCACGCATTATTTTCTGACAGGTTTTTTCTTTTATTGAGAAGATCTCAGAGATTTCCATTTTCCATAACCTCTCAAATTCCCAGTGGGAAAAGGTAATGTACAGCAATGCATAAAGTAATGTATAGCTCCTATAGACTATACATGAAAACATGCATGAATTTTTCTACAGCGATGTCATAGGAAAAGTAATGTGTCGCTCGCCTACAAACTGAAGCGACATGTTTACATTACTTTCTATATTACTTTTTATAAATGAAAAGATGCATTACCTTTCAAGAATGAAAATATGCACTACAAGGGACACATTATATCTTACATTGCCTTTCGTGAATAAAAAGATGCTTTACAAGGGACATATTTAATTTTGCATAACATTTTATAAATTTCCTTGTGGAGTAACAAGGAGATTAAGACACAGTGAGGCTCTACAGCGGGGGAAGAGTTAAGGTCCTATTTTAAATGTTTGAAAGACGAGCTCGTCATGGGCTACGACCAAGATGAGTGCACCCAAAAAAATATAATATAAAAAAAAACTCCAAAACCAAAAAGGCACCGGCATCAGGAGCAACAGTCCAGTCGACTCTCGACTTCTGAAAGGCCTCACAGCAGCAGAAAAAGCGATGAAGATGTATGTAACGAGCAGCAGTTTCAAAATGAATTTAAATTGTATTTTTTTATGTTTGAAAGTTGTGTATTTTTTTTTTTTTTTGAAATTTTCAAACTACAAATAAAATAGAGCGACACATCACTCCCTTCCTTGCTTTTGGTATGATCTTTTCTAACATCAAAATTCGTACATCTTTTCATATATGAAAAACATTTTTTTTAACTACAATTAATTTTGAAAGGCTGTACTTATTTTAATAGTTAACATAATCGCACATGGCTTACTCTATATATCTCTATGTTAATTCTGATATACTTTTGAATTTAAAGCGAAATAAAATGATTTGCTCGCAAATACATATATGAATTTCAAAAAAGAAAAAAAATTGCCTATTTATTGAATAGGACGTGAACCGGGTAAGTTAAGTCTCTTGAAGTTGTACCATTCTACTTTAACTTTTTTTACAGTTATATTGAGATATTTGTTCATATTTTCACATTTTAAGATTCGCACGAATTTTACACATAACTTATTAAATTAATTCGATATTTTTTCGCTCAGCCTTTATTTTTCCGACATTTTTCGTTTTTGACATTTTATTTTCGACATTTTGATCCCCAGGGGTCTGTTACGATAAGTCGAAAAAAAAATATCGAAACTTAAATGACCGAACTGCTAAAATCCTACTTTTACGGGTCTGGTACGATTAGTCGAAAATTGAAATGTCGAAAAAAAATGTCGAAAATCAAAAATGTCAAAAAAAAAATGTCAAAAAAAATGTGGAGAAAAAAAAATTTTATTAATTTAATTAATGATGTGTAAAATTCGTGCGAATCTTAAAATGTGAAAATATGAACAAATATCTCAATATAACTGTAAAAAAAGTTAAAGTAGAATGGTACAACTTCAAGAGACTTAACTTACCCGGTTCACGTCCTATTCAATAAATAGGCAATTTTTTTTCTTTTTTGAAATTCATATATGTATTTGCGAGCAAATCATTTTATTTCGCTTTAAATTCAAAAGTATATCAGAATTAACATAGAGATATATAGAGTTAGCAAGAAAATATTAAGTTATATACATGTGTATATCTAAATAGTAAAAGTATTTAAATTAAAGAAGTATAGTATGCTAAATTTTTTAAAAGCTCATTTTCAGAATATTCTTCCTTTTTGTCTAAGATTCTAAGAATATTTTCCTTTCTTTTTTTATATGAAGTTTTATTTTTGGTAACAGTCTGGGTTCATATAAGATTAATTTTATTTTTTACAATAATGTATTCATCTCTTAAGTACTGTACTAGCTTATATAACCCAACATGCTTTTTATCTATAATCACTTGCAATCTCCTATGCCAAGCTTCAACTGAGTTTTGTGTCGTTGGAATATTTAAATCTATTTGGTCATATATTGACCAAAATTTGGTGGATATGCCACTGTGGATTTCCCTCCGGAAATGTAGTTTTTCTCCATCCATTTTAATATATTGGAGCATTAGACGTTTTTAAACAATTGTAGTATGAAGGAATTTCTTCCGGCTTCAAAAAAGATAAACATTTTAGCATTCTCAACTTTAATGATAAGTTTTCGTCTTTGCCATATATTGTAGAAAGTTTTTCGCTTTGAATTTTTCGCCATAAAATTGGCCCAAAATGAAAAAAAAAATCCTTTATTTATGGTACTAGGAAAGTATGATTTCGTTACAGAAATGATGGCTCTTTCGAAATCAGATATTATATAGTCAGGCTTGATATTTTGGCGGCCGCCGTGGTGTAGCGGTTAAGTGTTCGGCCTTCTACACCAAGTCGTGTCGGTTCGATGCCCGGCAAAAGTAACATCCAAAATTATTTAGAAAAAGAATTTCTAAACGGGGTCGCCCCTCGGCAGTAGTTTGGCAAACTCTCCGTGTGTATTTCTGCCATGAGAAGCTTCTCAGCAAAAAATTCATTTGCTCTGCAAGTGCCGTTCGGAGGGTTATGATGACCTGTTGGTATGTCGCCGCCATTAGTTTTTTTTTTTTTTTGATATCTACATTATTGTCGCAGGAAACTCTTAAAAGTTCATAAAAGACTTCCTCATAGCATTGCTTACTCTTACTGCTCATAATGCAGTAAATGACGGGAACAACATGCTCATTTATATATGCATGAATAGTAAATAACTGGCGCATAATTGTTGGGACGACATTGAAGGTCCCATCCATCAGACGAACTCGGGACCTCTCTAAAACCCTAAGGTTGTGAATGCTACCAAATATCAATATTCTTTCCTCTAAAAAACTCTTGTCACTTAACAAAAAAATTTCCCCTTCCACGGTTTTTAATTCCTCTGTAATGTTATTTCTTCCAATCTTGAGGGTTCTTTGAGCATGTTGCTCCTCACTCTTTTGATACTTTGCTTTGTAAGCAATTCTCTGCTCGCGGTACGTACACTCTGCATTCATCTTTGCAATTAATTGTGTTGGAGACTTCCTTCCTGTAGGCCAATGGATCGTGGGAATGTGAAGTTACTGATTCCGATACCTTATGATCACTACCGTCAAATGTTGTGGTCACCCGTGCGCTATATTTAAGCTCGTTTCTCTATTCGCACTTCCAATAAAACATGTCCTTATATTTTTTTTTTTTTTCAAGATGAAAAACAAATCCCTTTAGAATAAGTTTGTTTTTTCCTTTATTTGATTTGACTATTTCCGCGTTCATTACTTATCGAGAAGAGAAATTCAGAATTTCAGTCAAAATGCCCAATTAAAAATACAAAAACTAAGTCAACCTATATTTAAAAAAAAATATGTAAGGCGAAAAAAAGTTTACCTGAGACTTTTGCAGTTTAAAAAATTGCGCATCAAAAAACAAAAACTAAGGTAACTCAGATTAAAACAAGTAAGGAAAGCTGTCTTCGGCTGTGCCGAAGGCTAAATACCTTTCATGAATAAGCGTCACGATTTTCACTGTTTGATCCCAGTACAGCCTGTGTGAATTTAACTTAAGCTCATACCGAAATTATCGGAACTATCGATTATATGGGGGCGATGTGTTATATTGGTCCAATCTCATTGATTTTTAACACCGACATTCCACATTCTAAAATAGCAATAGTTACGAAATTTCATGTTTCTACCTATATAACAGGAGTTATCTACCAAAATCCGTTTATTGGAACAATCGATTGTATGGGGGCTATGTGAAATATTTATCCCATCTCGATGATTTTCAACATCGATATTTCAGATATAAAAATAGCAATACGTCCAAAATTTCACGTTCCTACGTGTTTAATTACAGGAGTTATAGCCCAAAATCCGTTTATCGGAATAATCGATTGTACGGGAGCTATGGGAAATATTTATCCGATCTCGATGATTTTCAACATCGATATTTCACATACAAAAATAACAACACTTACAAAATTTCACGTTCCTACGTGTTTAATTACAGGAGTTATAGCCCAAAATCCGTTTATCGGAACAATCGATTGTATGGGAGCTATGTGAAATATTTATCTCATCTCGATGATTTTCAACATCGATATTTCACATATAAAAATAGCAACACTTACAAAATTTCACGTGCCTAGGTGTTTAATTACAGGAGTTATAGCCCAAAATCCGTTTATCGGAACAATCGATTGTGTGGGAGCTATATGTAATATCGGTCCGATCTTGCTGGTTCCGACAAATGATTCCTATATTGGAAAATGGTGGCCGCATACAAAATTTAAGTCAAATATCTCAAAAACTGAGCGACTAGTTTGCGTTCAAACAGACAGACAGACAGACAGACGGATATGGCTAAATCAACTCATCTCGTCATCCTGATCATTTCGGTATACTTATTGATGGGTCTATCTCTTCTTCTTCTCATACTTACAAACATCGGACCAAAGTTATAATACCATTTCATGTTCATGAAAGGTATAAAAAAACACTTGTGAGAAGTTAAATCTTTTCAATATTTATTATCTTTTTCGGGTATTAGTTTCCTGTCATGGGTATTTTGGCGTCAGGATCACGAATCCGGAAGCGCTTTTTTAATTTTTTGTGTCTGTGGAAAGTTATTGTCAAAAAACCGAAAAATTACCCGTGTCCGATACCAAAATTGGGGCGGGATCCATTTAACATTTATTCAGTAGTTTTTAGTTAGATTAAGATTTAATATTAGTATTTAGTTTTTAAGAATTCAGAAAATATACTTATTGTAGGTTATTGTAGATTTATTAGAACTTATTATTTAAGTATGATTTTTGGTGTGTGCGCGTCGAGTTTAAAATTGGAACTAACTGACTATTGTCTTCGGCGGCGTTGGCGCAGTCCTTGTTCATTTTGTAACGTTCTGTCAGTTGAGTTGTCTGTTCGATGACTACCTACAGATGTAGTGGCACTGCTAGATTGTGTTCCCACATTCGGCCCTCCCGAATTTTCGTTCGGCTCGAACGATGGCTCCCATTTCTTCATGTATTCGGCGACCGTAGTGGTGCTCCCAGGACCGTCACCTTCGCGCACCTTCTCCACCTCATACATGCTCATGAGCCAAAACTTTTACCACCTTATATGGACCGAGATACTTAGGCCTCAACTTCATACTGGTTCCGAACTGCGTTCGCTTAATGGCTACGAGTTCGTTTAGTTTATATTTAACCGCGTCTTTTCTATTCGCATTGAAAGTTCTTTTATTTTCACTTTGTATATTTTCAATAATTCTCCTAGTTTCTTGCCGTATTTCCTCGCGTTCTGAATGTAACTGTTCAATAACTGCCATATCTAACAGCTCTTTAAATTGTGGCAACCCTGAAACCCTCATATCTAACCCAGTCAGAATTTTAACAATTTGATGAAAAATGTTGGATACCTGCCCTCTCACAGTATTCTTTAAAGAGATTACTTGTGAAGGCAGCACCTCTATCCGTTATAACGCGTCTTGGGTTTCCGAAAACAGCCGCTTGATTCGATAGTCGGTCGACAACAGCCTCCGCCGCACCTGTGTTTTTAGTAGGGTATAGCCATACAAATTTGGACTAAAATATAATTGTACTGCTTTTTCGTTTGTTCCATAGGACCGACATGGTCTATATCGTTACCTTAATTCACAAAGGCCCTAATTGACATATTTTTCGAAAATGGCTTTTTTACATATTTAAGTATAATATAGTTAAATACACACTCACATCAAATTTCAAGGAGTTACTAACAGTAATAACGGAGATATTCCAAATTTACAAAGCTATATTTACATGCGTTCAATGTAAAAAAAATTTTGTTTTTTGCTTCTCCTGTAAAATTTTTTTTATGTCAGTTAGGGCCTTTGTGAATTAAGGTGACGATATGTAACGTGCATAAGGGTCGATCTTCCTTATCAATGGGATTCAAAAGTCCCTTTTTTCCCTGTCTTGGCGTTTGTGACTAAACATTCGACGCAGCTCTTAACTACTTTATCAACTTTGGATCTAATATTGGGTATGAAAAATGATTTTTCGACAGCATCTTGAGTCTTTTTTGACGCAGGATGCCCTTGCTTATGCGCCATGCGCACAATCTCCTCTTCCATTAACGAGGGCACTAAAAGATGTTCTTTGACTTGGTCTTTGTAAAGCACACCATGTTTTACAAAAAGTCTTCTTCCTTTTCTAGGACCCTACATACCGCCCGTATCCAATCGTCTTGTCTTTGAGCTTCTTTAAGTCTGTGAATCAATGAATGTTCTAACAAGAGACATGCCATTCTGCTTAACGCGTCGACGTGACGCATTTTAGAGCCGCTCCTATGTTCGATTACGTAGTCATAGTCTTGCAACATCATGGCCCAAGCCTGAGCGCCTAAACTATGGCCAACACTTCTAACTCGTAGGAGTGGTACTTCTCCTCTGCCGGTTTGGTCTTCCGACTCATATACTGGATCGGGTGTAGTTGTTGGTCTTCGCTATCCTTTTGCAACAGTACAGCTCCGTAGCCGTACATCGATGCGTCTGTATGGACCGGTGATTTAGCTAATGCCTCTATCAATTGCCGAAACGCTACCCGTTGCTCTTCCCCAAAAACAAACTTCGTATCTTTACGTAACAGTGGTTTGGCGATTACTGCGTAACCTTCAATAAATCGGCGAAAGTAAGAAGTGAGCCCAAGGAATCGTTGGACACCTTTCCTATCAACAGGCTCCTTGAATGATTTTACTGCGTTTGTTTTGGCTTCCGATGGTCTAATAGTACCACCTTCCAAAATATATCCCAAGAAATCAACCTTTTCTTTTAGGAACTGACACTTCTCCCATTTAATGCGTAGGTTGTATTCTGCAAAGATGTAACGAGTAAACACTGCTGGGGAATTGGAGATTCCAAATGGTACATACACAAACTCGTATTGGCCTTGATGGGTCACAAAGGATGTATACTTGCGCGACCCCTCCTCAACAGGGACATGGAAAACCCCATTTCTCAAGTCTAACGTTGTGAAAACTCGTGCCCCTTGTAATCTCTCGAGGACGTCATCCATGAGCGGCATCGGGAATTGTCTCTCATAATTTTTTCATTCAGGCGGCGATAATCACAACATAGTCTCTTACTGCCGACTTTTTTCGCTACTAGTACTATTGGCGATCCCTCGTGAAGGGTGGATACCTTGCCGCGGTACGAGGGCTTAAGTCGATAGCCACAGGGCTACGCTGTCCTTGTGATCATAGCTCCGTACGGCACTTCATCACGATAGCAGCTTAGCCTCTCTGGCGCGACGACAAAGATCTTCCCCCTCCCTATCCAGGGTGTTATGCGACCACGTGCCCATTGGACGTTTGCAGCCGGGAGGCAAATCGTGGCTGTATTTGAACGGAGCCTCTCTGATACCGGGTCGCCTCAGAGAGTAAGCATGGCCTTACCGCGGTACGGGGCTCTGCCGCGGCGGACGACACATTTTCCCCTACTCTTACCTTGACCCTAAGCTGGCCTTGTCCGGCGATGGGTCGTACGAACAAGATGAACTCAAATAACGCAAATAAAAACGAAAAACCCAAAAAACAAACAACGCCAAATTTCACTCCTCAGCAAAGGAGAGCTTTGGAGGAGCAGGCGAGAAAGCAACAACAACGCCGGAGGACAACCTCCGTTCCACAATCAAGGGGGGGATCGACAGCGATGGCAACTACGAGTCGGTCAACCAACCCTCTATCGAGTAAGATTGACTTGATGGGAGCTAGCACCAGTGCGGTTGCCAACGCAGCTAAGCGGACAACGGCGGATGCTAAACTCCCATCAACCTCTGATATGAAAACCAGTATCTTTACGTCTGTGGCAGCGGTCTCACGACCTGGCCTCGGAGTTTCGAAGGTGGAGGAAGCTGCAACTCAGATTTCGGCAAGGGGAGCGACCGCGATGGCAACTACGGGTCCGCACTCCCGGGAGACATCTCCCCGCCGCTTCACATACCACGAGAAAAGATCCTTATAGGCGTCCTTGACCGAGGCAATGGCCGTCTGGCCATCCCCAAGGACCGGTGGCGTTACGTGCGAAATGAACTCGGCAACATTCTTCTCAACGTTGCTCCGGAGTTTCCGGGTAGTTCGGCGCGAGTAACGGATGCGGGCTGGCACCAGGGTCAGATCAAATTACTCGCATGCGAGGATGCAAAAACCGTAGCACTGTATAAGGCAGCAGCTGCTAAACTGGGTGAAGTCTACAAGGGCGCAAAGATAGAGGTCGTCGACTGGAAGGACATTCCAGCTCGTCCAAGGGCAAGGGCGTGGATTCCGGCCATCCCTGACGAACCCGACAGAATTCTCGGGATGCTACGGCTAATGAATCCGTCCCTCCCAACGCATGACTGGAGTGTCAATCTGGTCGGGGATGCGGTGGGGCCCGGCAGGCAGGTGTTGTTCACCATGAATAAATAGTCAATCGAGCCCCTCAAAAGGTGCAATGGCCTAGTACACTACAGCGTAGGCCAGATCGTTATCCACGTATATCGTGGTGATGCTCAGCGCGCTGCCTTCTCGGCTGCTCCGGGGGAACCGGATAACGAATTGCCGATATTGCTGTGAACAACTCGGAGATGGAGGACAGCCTACAGGACGAGGAAGTCCTCGACGTCACGGTGGTAGCAGCCAACGCTGAGCGATTAACATCTAACGCTACAGGCAGCAGGACTCCTGCAACGCCATATCGGGCAGTTAATCGGAACAACTCGTCGTTGATAGGCAACCTCCGGGATGGGGCAAACCTCGACGACATGGGGACGGCAGGGAAGTCTGTGCGCTCTCATGTTGGTGGTGCTTCAGATTAATCTGCACAAATCTAAAGTGGCTTCGGCTGCTTTAAGTAGTCGTCTTTCTAAAGGCGACGTGGATGTGGTCCTCATCCAAGAACCCTGGGTCAATAGCTCGAGAATCTGCGGATTGGGGACTAAGGGCTTCAAGCTCATTCGAGCCAGCGAGGAGAACAAAGTCCGAACGTGTATTTTGGTCAAGTCTGAGTTGAACTCCTTTCTCCTACCTAACTGCACCAATGGTGATATTACCGCTATCAGTCTAACGGTCGACAGCACCCGCCTGACGGTGGCGTCGGTCTATATGCCCTACGACGCCGAAGAACCACCACCACAAACGGAGGTGAAAGACCTGGTGTCAAATTTCTGCACGGGTAATCTTATTATTGGAGCGGACGCTAATGCTCACCATGTCCAATGGGGGAGCTCCGATATCAATGCCAGGGGCGAGTCTCTGTTTGATTACCTCTTAACAACCAACCTGGTAATTTGCAACGTGGGTAAGGAGCCTACTTTTACCACTAAGACCCGTAGGGAGGTCATAGACCTCACTATCTGTAGCGAAGGCGCTTATGGGTGGGTCAGAAAATGGCGGGTTCTGGAAGAACATTCATTCTCCGACCACCGTGACATAGAAATGGTTTTAGACTTTATTGTAGAACAACCAATCATTAAGCGCAATCCCCGTAACACAAATTGGCAGTTACACAATGAAATATTAGACAGAGACCTCCCAGTACTGCCCTCACAAGCCCCCTCATCAGTAGAGGAGCTGGAGGATCTTGTTACTACATTTACATCGGCGCTCTCAAATGCTCTAGGACAGGCTTGTCCAGTGCCAAAACCACGCGGTAAACACAGGCCACATTGGTGGTCCTACGATTTGGACTCGTTTCGCAAATCATGCCGGAAACAATTTAACAAGGCCAAGAGCCTCGGCTCTGAGCCTCATTTGCACGAATATAAAGCTAAACTTAGGGCCTACAAAAAAGCTCTGAGACAGGCGAAGAGAACTTCGTGGAGAAATTTCTGTACTGGCGTCGAGAAGGTCGACGACACAGCGAGACTTAGACGAGTCCTCTAGAAAAGTCAAACAGCCATCAGCTATTTGCGAAAAACTGATGGATCCTGGACCAGCACGGAAGAGGAGACCCTTGAGCTGCTCTTGAATACACATTTTCCGGGGAATCTCCATGACGCACCACTAGTACCTACAACAAACCTGGCAGTAGAAATACCCATCACTGAGGAAAGGGTAAGGTGGGCAGTTAAGAGCTTTGAACCGTATAAGGCTGCCGGGCCGGACGGGATTATCCCCGCGCAACTTATAAACACGTTGGAGACATCAGCTAAATGGCTGGAATTTCTCTTCACAGCCTGCCTGGCTCTCAACACATTCCGGGCTCCTGGAGAAGCGCCACGGTAGTGTTTATCCCTAAGGCTGGGAAGGCATCCCACTACGAGCCAAAAGACTACAGACCGATCAGTCTCTCGTCCTTTGTACTCAAAACCTTTGAGAGGATACTAAGCGACTACCTCTCAACGACTATTGATAGCAACCTAATCTCTAGCTATCAGCATGCATACACCAAGGGTAAATCAACAGAAACCGCTCTGCACAGCCTAGTATATGTCATTGAGAAATCGCTGTGTGAAAAGGACTACTGTCTCGTGGCCTTCCTAGACATTGAGGGGGCTTTCAACAATATAAGCCCGGAGGCTATCAACTCCGCTCTAACTAATCTGGGCGTAGATAGACCTCTCTGGTTTAATTGACCAACTTTTAATGGAAAGGAAAATAGCTTCTTCACTTGGTACGGTTGAGTTATCACGCTGTGTCACAAGGGGAACACCCCAGGGTGGTGTTCTTTCCCCGCTTTATGGAACCTCACAGTCAACTCGTTGCTACGTGACACAAGCTGGGGGGCGGGAAGATAGTGGCATACGCAGACGATTAACTATTGCAATCAGAGGCAAGTTCCCACAAACTCTGTGTTACCTGATGCAAGTAGCACTGCGAGAAGTTTCGACGTGGTCCTCTCGCTGCGGACTTAGTATCAACCCGGGGAAAGTGGAACTTGTCCTCTTCACCAACCGGTACAAAATACCGCCACTAAGCCTACCAGAACTAGATGGCACGCGCTTGGGCTTGTCGAATAAGGCCAAGTTTCTAGGCATAGTTCTGGACAGGGAATTGAATTGGAAGGAGAATGCTCTTCAGCGCCAGAAGAAAGCTTGCATCGCCCTTTACACATGCAAAAGAGCCATTGGCAAAAAATGGGGGCTCAGCCCTAGAGTATGCAGTTGGATCTACACGGCCATCATTCGCCCAATCATGCTGTATGGAGTCGTCGTATGGTGGCCGGCGCTGAGCAAGGCAACATACCTGAATCTGTTGCGGAAAGTTCATAGATCCAATATGATCTGTATAAGCGGTGCGCTAAGGACAACGCCCAACGAAGCCTTCCAGGCCATTCTGGGCATTTTGCCACTTGATCTGGAAGGGTTTCGGTCAGCAGCGGCATCAGCTCTGCGCCTAAGAGAAACCTCCAGTTGGGGTGCGGGTACTATTGGACACTCCAGTATTCTGGAATCTTACAGCTTTCTCCCTCTAAGCACAGATCGTTGTGCGACCACTACAGTCGGTGATAGCTGTTTCAAAATAAACATTCCCAGCAGAGAAGACTGGGAGAGGACGGATTGGTGTCCCGAAACAAATAGTGGCACTTCCATATACACCGACGGCTCGAAGTTGGACGGCAGAGTTGGAGGAGGGCTTTATTCAAGGGATTTGGACCTTGAGCTCTCCTTCAGGTTACCTGATCATTGTAGCGTATTCCAGGCGGAAGTCTCGGCAATCCTAGACGCCGCGGCCTGGTTGAGCAAACGTGTTATCGGAGAAGATATCGCTATTTTCAGCGATAGCCAAGCGGCCATCAAATCCCTTGGCTCATACACGTTCAACTCTGAACTGACGCTCAGCTGTCGTCGATCTCTTCAGGAGATGGCCCAACAGAACCGCGTAAACCTCATATGGGTCCCGGGACATAGGGACATTGAGGGAAACTGTAAGGCAGACGAGCTTGCCAGGCTGGGCTCGACCAAGCAGGTTCTTCAGGATAAAGAGCGCTTAGGTATGCCGTTTGCCACATGCAAACTAATGCTGAAGGAGCACACACTCCGTCAAGCCAACTAAAGATGGCTGCAATCCCCAGGGTGTCGGATATCGAAACAAACGTGGCCAAAATGGGATCTCAAAAGGTCTAGACGAATTTATGCCCTAACTAGGAGGGAAATCTGCATATTGATAGGGGTATTAACCGGTCACTGCCTCATTGGTAGGCATGCAGAAAGGCTAAGTGTGCCCTACCGACGATGCTGCAGGAGTTGCAAAGATGATGAGGAGGAGGAAACAGTGGAACACCTCATCTGCAACTGTCCGGCTTTAAGCGGCGCGAGAACGCGCTTTTTGGGAGTTCCGTTCCTGGATAGCCTAAGCCAGATAGCGGAACTGGACATAAAGGACTTGATGGCCTTCATAAAGTCATCTAAGTGGTTCGAGGAGGAGTAACGGTGTCGGTTTAGGAGTATCAGTCCCGGGATTCTGCTATGTGGAAAATCCCAACAACTCAGGGATTTTCCATTTGGCTGGGTCCCGGGACTGACTTTCCTTGTGTTGGTGGTATCACAACGGGCCTTTCAAAACTGGCGTAAGTGTGCCTCTGCGGCAGCCACTTGAACCTAACCTAACCCTAACTATTGGCGATGCGTACATGAATTAATTAATGCGCCTTGGACATTGAAATACTGGGTTATCATCTGTTAAGCAGATTTTCGTCGAAACTGGCGACTCACGTGGCTTCTTAGGATTACAGTATTCGATAATACGTTCTACATCTTTCTCATTTTTTCCCTCAACGTGGGACAAATCTACATTGCGCATTTCTTTTTGTCTTGCTGCACTTCCAAAGACATATCCTTAAATTCTTCTATCCAGGCTATCTCATTTTTGGCCCCTTGATTTATCGTATCTAAGATTTCTTCGCTTCTAACCTTACGTCTAAACTCAACGTTGTCCTCTGTAAAGACTAAATCAACCTTTTTTAATATGTTGCTTCCTATCATGGCCTCGTACACGATATCTCGCTCACGCACGACGTGGAAGGTTATATCTAATTCGACTCCATCTACGCTAATCTTACATTTAAAACTACCAAGAGTGTTCATTTGAGCATTTCCTATGCCTTTTAACTGAAGCGTCTCGTTAGATAGCTCGATGTCACCTAACATCATTAGGACATCGTATCGCAACAAACATACGGCGCATCCCATGAAAATCATCGTTGACGAGGTGCGTATAGTCTCGACCGGATTAGCACAAGCTGTTTAATTTTTAACTTTGGCGTTGCTTGTTTGAGGACACCGGAAACACGTCGATTGGCGAGGACGTGTACAATTACTGGCGCGGTGCACCTCAATCGACGATACAACAATACCAAACTCTTTTTTTTAGAGATTGCTTTAGTAACTCCCAACTAGTAATTCCCTTTTGGCTACGTACAAACATTTTTGCAGCACCCTTCAATAGCTGCTTACAATAAATAAACTTCTGTAGCTCACCCCACTGTACTGCCGTGGCGTTTGCTTCGAATTCCTCCAGCCATTCTTCAAAAGTAGGTTGCCCCGTACCACTAAACGAAGAAAGTGAACCCTCGATATCCCTCAAAGTGAATGCTGGGCGCGCCACCCCAGCCGCCGGCAACATGCATGATTAGAGTGATTCGTTATCGGTATCAGAGGTGTCCACAACACCTACAGTAAGGCCGAAGTGCTCACACAACCTATCATGCAGTGTTGCTTTACGTCCTTATATAGTTAATCCTAACTCTCCTAATTTTCCTTTTAATTCGTTAACCGTAAGTGAAAATATATGATCCCTGTCCACTATGAATAATTATTTCAACTTACTTAAGTATCTGAAGAAATAAAAAAAAATTTGATTTAAAAATTTCAATTTTGTGTTTTACACTACTACTATTCAAAGCAAGTATTTTATATAAAAGTATTATAACATTTCGTATATTTTCCAATTAGCATAACATGGACATATTTAGTTGGATATTCAAAACAAAAATCAGTTAGATCTGTACATATGTTTGTTGCGTTGAACTATTCTGATAAGAATGTCTCATTGTATTCTTCTTATTTATTTTGAAATTCTTACAAAATTTTTTTTTAACAGTTATACATTTGTCTCTTTTTCACCGCTCAATTTATATAGGATTCAATATTCAATATAAATTCCAATTAGAGTTCTAACACTTACTCTCTTTTTCTAATAATTTTTAATAAGGGTTGAACATAAACCCACACAAATTCCTTTAACTTCGCTCTGCTATTGTTTGCAATTACAATTCAAAAATATGCTTATGCGTATAGCTTTCGGCAGAATCAGTCCGTCACGTACTTGCCGGAAAAGGAAGAAACTGACAGCCGAGTAGGATGTGTGTATTTTGCATGTAAAACGCTAGATTGACAAAGTATCAACGGCAGCTGCGTGACAAATGTCAAAATCAATTTTACCGCCAATTTGACAACGCGTTTGTGAAAATTGTGAAAAAGCTAATTTAACCCATGGCAAAATTATTGAATGGTAACCGCAGCCAAAAACAGAATAAGAAATTACCGTTTTAGCCTTATTTTATCTGTCAAAAGCAGTGGCAAAACAACAAACGCATAAAAACACGTGCACAAACGATATACTTATTTTTCCTGACTTTTTACTTGTTTTTCCACATTTTCTAAAGAGATTATCACAAAGCACTCACTAAATTTCTTTTCACAACTATTTTTTTCCTAAAAAAATTAACTAAAACTCATTAAAACACGCAAACGAATTCCGTTGCTTTTCCACGAACTATGCAAAAAAATGTAAACAAGAAAACAAAAAGGGTGATAGTTTGAGTGATGAAAAACTAACTGTGCATGAAAGAACAGTTAGCCATAGCTGTCAGTCCAACCATAGATTATTGAACCATGATTTAACCAAAGTAATTGCCGATTTATATTTTTATTTATAGATTTGCGGTTTGAATGCTTGATTAGTTTTTCCCTAAGCAGGTTCTCCATTCTAATATTAATTCTGAACTCCTCAGGGAATGCAAAATTCACATCAAAAAGCCGTGGATGTCCCTGTCCTGTAAAGATGGACGTACCCACCATCTGCGGTTGTAAAGCTATGTGCCATCCCTGTGCGGCACGTACGTTTTGTCACGACGTACGTCACGTACATGACGTATTGACGGACTGATTCTGCTTAACGCTTATGTTTATATATATATATATATATGTTGGTTAGTACAATTATAAATATGTATGTAATTCTTCTGTTGACAATGCGTTATTCGATCAAATACAATTTTCATGTTCTTGATACAAATCCAATTAGAGAGTAACTAATTAAGGGGCCTATTACGGTTCGCGAGTCGCTTGAGTTATTCGAGTCGCCTTATTTGGCGAATCGCCTAGCTCGAATGATTATGGATAGCGAACAAACTAGTTCGCCTGAAACATTTTGTTGCCAGTTCTAAAAACCGAAAGCGGTGAACGTCAAATGTAAAAAAAACTTCAAATTGAACAAAACTGAAGTTTCAATTATTTATTATTATTGTACGTTTTTATTGAATATTGTAGTTAAGAGCCAGACAAGCTGCATATAGAAAAACCAACCATTTCCAACGTGTGCGGAGTTGTGCGAGGATAATCTCGTCTGGTCCAACAGCCTTGAATCTTTTAATTACCCACCTTATCCCTTCTTCCGTGATGAAAATGTGTGCAGC
Organism: Campiglossa producta; assembly: GCA_964058755.1. Lineage (NCBI taxonomy): Eukaryota > Metazoa > Arthropoda > Insecta > Diptera > Tephritidae > Campiglossa > Campiglossa producta. The sequence goes on from CAXKVI010000001.1 coordinate 99,970,786, forward strand.
CAGGTTTGTTGCAGGTGCTAAGAGTGCAACATGCGAGTTCTCTGGAAAGTGTGTAATCAAGAGCAGCTCCAGCGTTTCACGTTGCGAGCTGGTCCAGGATCCGGCAGGTTTCCGCAAATAGCCTATATGTAGCTGTTTGAGTTCTTGAGAGTACTCGTCTCAGTCTCGCTGTATAGTCGACATTCTCGACCGCAGTACAAAAATTTCTCCACAAAGTTCTCTTCGCCTGCCTCAGAGCCTTGTATGTTTATATTTATATTTGAGTCATTGAGTCTCCTTGCGAAGGCTCTTGGCCTTATTAAATTGCTTCCTCCACCAGTGTGGCCTATGTTTACAGCGTGGTTTTGGCACTGGACAGGCCTTATCGAGGGCATTTGAGAGCGCCGTTGTAAAGGTCGTAACTAGGTCTTCCGGCTACCTACAGGTCATACCACCACCGGTCTTTGGCGATGGCCAAACTGTCGTTGTCTCGGTCAAGGATGCCTATTACGATCCGGTCCATGGTCACTTCCGCAAAGCTTGGTAAGCTTTTGGGGTAAAATGACCACAAAATGACACCACTATATCCCCGAAATTACGCCAAAATGACCACAAAATGACACCAAATTATTCAAAAAATGACCACAAAATAACAACAATATATCCCCGAAATTAGTCCAAAATGACCACAAAATAACTCCAAAATGAGCACAAAATGACACCAAAATATTCCAAAAATGACCACAAAATAACGACTAAAATTTCCTCGAAATTAGTCCAAAATGACCCCAAAATATTCCAACAATGACCACAAAATAACAACAAAATATCATAAAATTTAGTCCAAAATGACCACAAAACCACTCCAAAATATTCCCAAAATTATATTTATATTTATTTATTAAGTCTATGGTTTACAAACCTTACAGACTAAGACGTACATAGGTTTTAATTATATTAAAAATAGTACAAACAAAGATTTTCTTTAAATACATTGCGATTTTCAAATATATCTAAATTTATTTCTCTACATAACAAATTAAATTCCGCTAGTAGCCTGATAATTGGTTCATTTTGAGCATACCTTGTTCTGCAGAGGTCGATAGCAAAAAAATCATGATGCCGCAAGTTTCTAGCGGGAACATTGAGTTTAATACAACGCAATAAAAACGGGCAATCAATAGTCCCATTGAGAACATCTCGTATAAAAACTAAACCAGATATCAATCGCCTACTGGCAAGAGTATGCAGACTGATCAGTCTGCACCGCGGAACATAAGACGGAATAGGCATATCAAACCTAACGCTGGATAATGCAAATTTTAGAAACTTTTTTTGTATACGTTCAAGTCTATTGGAATGCACTTCATAAAACGGATTCCAGATTATAGAAGCATATTCCAATTTGGACCGAACAAATGTACTAAACAGTAATTTTTTAGTATAAGGATCCTTAAATTCTGAACTATTTCGTCTAATGAAAGCTAAAGAGGAATATGCTTTAGGTATGATGTAATTCAGGTGCTCAATAAAAGTGAAATTCGAATCAAAAACAACCCCAAGGTCTTTGATTTTATAACTAGAACTGAGGACAGAACCAGAAATAGAATACGAAGATATGAGTGGAAATCTAATTTTGTTGAAGGTGACCGAGCAGCATTTATCGATATTGATCATTAGCAAATTTCGATCACACCATTCCTGGAACTTGTTAACCTCATTTTGCATAATTTCCATATCAGAGCAGCTTGTAATCTTTTTAAAAATTTTTAAATCATCGGCATAAAGTAGATGTTCACACAAGGAAAAACATTCTGAGCAATCATTAATGAAAATAGTAAAAAATAGAGGACCAAGGATACTACCTTGAGGAACCCCAGAGGTAGCTCTATATGAAAAAGATGTTACACCATCAACAACAACATAGTTAATTCTATCTATTAGATATGATTTTACCCAAGCCAAGAAAGTAGAATGAAAGCCAAAATTTTGAAGTTTTTTAATTAATAAGTCGTGAGACACTCTATCAAATGCTTTTGACAAATCAGTATAGATTGTATCTACCTGAAAGCCGTCCACAAAGGCTGAGATAAAAAAAAATTTGAGAAAACAGTTAAATTAGTGACCGTAGATCTGCCCGGTATAAAACCATGCTGAGATATCGAAATATAAGGCTTGATAGCATATGATATTTTAGAGCTAATGATTTTTTCAAATAATTTAGCAATATTAGTAATTTTAGAGATAGGACGATAGTTTGAAACCAGATTCTTACTTCCACTCTTGAAAACTGGAGTAACAGAGGTCACTTTCCATTCGTCCAAAAAATAACCTGACCTAAGAGACAAGTTAAACAACAAAAGTAGCGGATGCACTATAGATGACGTGCATTGTTTGAGAAAAAAAGCAGAGATATTATGAGCATCTAATTGCTTGGAGCATTTTAGGTCTTTAATAGCTGCGAAAATGTCTTCCTCAGTTAAAACTAGGAAGCCAAAATCAAGCGAAGAGGCTAATTGCTCAACACTAGAAGTATCACTCTGAACACCATTATCAACAAAATTAGATTTAAAAAATTCAGCAAACAGATTTGCCCTTTCATTAGCTATGCTTGCACTCATTCCATTATAAGACACTATGGACGGAATAACTGACGAAGAACGTTTTGAATTTACAAAACTCCAAAAAGCCTTGGGATTAGATTTAATATTCATTTCAAACCCGAGTAAATAATTTTTGTAAAGAAATTTATTTAGACAGTTGAACTCAGTCAAATATTTCTCATACATTACTTTGTGTTGCAAATTGCCAGAACATTTAAAAAGCTTATGAAATTTGTTACGAAGATTCTTTAATTTTTTTAAGTTCCGATTATGCCAGGGTAGTTTATGGACCCTTGGCGATAAACGTGGAATATTTCCGAAAGATATACAACTTATTTTACTCTTAAAAATGTCAAAACAATCAGTTAGAGACCGATCTGCAAATAAGGTTGGCCAATTCTCAATTAATATTAGATCATTAACAAGATCAAAATTACACCGCGAGTAATAAAATTTAAGCATCAAGTCAGGGCAAAGATTTGGATATTTATAAAACTCAAGTTCCAAGATAAGTGGAATGTGGTGTTTATCAGTTACAGATAAAGGAACCACGGATTTACACAATTGAAATTTTAAATCAGGACTAATGAAAATAAGATCCAAAATCCTGCTCAACTCATTCAGAAAGCCATTAATTTGCATTAACTGTATACCAAATAACCCATCAATTACGCATATTTCACTACAACTATTCACATTACTTGGAATAAGCATATCTTCATCAGCAATAGTAGACCAAGCAATTTTATTCAAATTAAAATCACCCAAAACACAAAGTTGCGCATTATCATTCGGGAGATTTAAATTTAAAATATTATCAATATGATCAAAATACAAACTATCAGAGCTATTAGGAGGAATATAAGAAACACAAATGAAAAGCAAATCATCACCACTCGAAATTGACACACATAATTGCTCAATACAGGAATCAGTATTACTTAAAGTTACTGCTGCAACATAGAATAGACTTTACTGCTATCAAAACACCCCCACCACGCGTAGTATTTGTTGCCACACCATCTCTGTCTCTTCGAAAAACAGAATAAAAGCTTCTATTAAAGAACTCTTCACTGCAGAATTCAGCATTAAGCCATGTCTCTACCAACACGATGACGTCATAATCACATTGAGATGTAGCAGCAAAAATAGAATTAGCTTTCGTTCTCATACCAGACATATTTTAATAATAAATTTTGAGGTTTTGATTAAGATGCATATTACGAATTCGCTTATTATGACTAACTTGTAGGGTTTCAATTGAATCTAAGTTTCCTGCGTATTTTGGTCCCGCTTTGGAAAAAACCTAAAAGGTCTAACAGAGACGTTTGTTGGCCACAGAGAAGCATCAAAAACCTTATTATAGTCAGTAGATAAGACACGTAATTTGAAAGAAACTCTTACAAGAGAGTTAATATCAGCATCCCTTTTGTTTAATGCAAAGCAAGCAATTCTTGATGGATCGATGTTGGTATGTTGAGAAATATAATGAATAATGTTATCCTCTTTAACAGACGGCCTAAAAGAAGATAAGTGAAGCCATCTGTATCGCACGAAAACATCCAAATCAGAATTAGCATTAGTACCACTGACAACATTATATGACTTATCAACAATTGTTTTAAACGCAGTTTCTCTCTGTCCCTGTATACCGACAGCATTCGATGAAAAACGTTCAGCAGCAGAGGCAGCAGCATCAGCAAACGTTTGAGAGATAACACCATTAGAGTTAACAGCATCATTATTTGTAGTAACACAAGCAGAATTGCTATTAACACCCTCAGGTAGAGTAGGTAGTGTATTTGTCTCAGCGATCTCAGCAGAATGCACATGTTCATTGTTTGCAGTCATACAATTAATATTGTCATTACCCCAAAATGAACACAAAACGACACCAAATTATTCAAAAAAGGTCAACAAAATAACAACAATATATCCCCGAAATTAGTCCAAAATGACCACAAAATAACAACAAAATATCATCAAATTTAGTCCAAAATGACCACAAAATAACTCCAAAATATTCCCAAAACTACGACCACAAAATAGCCCCAAAATGACCACAAAATGACACCAAAATATTCCAAAAATGACCACAAAATAACGACTAAAATTTCCTCGAAATTAGTCCAAAATGACCCCAAAATATTCCAACAATGACCACAAAATATCATCAAATTTAGTCCAAAATGACCACAAAACAACTCCAAAATATTCCCAAAATTACCCCAAAATGACCACAAAACGACACCAAATTATTCAAAAAATGACCACAAAATAACAACAATATATCCCCGAAATTTGTCCAAAATGACCACACAATGAGCCCAAAAAATCCCCAAAATGACAACAAAATATTTCAAAAATGACCATAAAATAACAACAAAATATCCCCGAAATTAGTCCAAAATAACCACAAAATGACCCCAAAATATTCCCAAAATGACCACAAAATAACAACAAAATTACCGCAAAATGACCGCCAAATAATCCCAATATGACCACAAAATCAAATTTTTCCTCCTAGTCACCTTCAAATTCTGTTAGCCAGATTTTGACACTCCCGGCGAACGAATTTGGATCGAGTCGCAAACAGTAATCGCTTCATTTTTGACATTCGCTTAATTTTGAAGTTTGTGGCGAATGTTACCGGGCGACTAGCAGTCGGTAATACAAATGTAGGCGAGTCGCGCATATTTTTGTTCGACTCGCAAACCTTAATAGGCCCCTAAACGACTTCTAACTTCGGTTACTCTCAAAACATTTTAGTTAATTACAAACTACTTGTCTCTTTCTCTCTACGTATGGCGCACCTGTTGCATTGTACATATACATATAAGTACAAAAAATAAGCTACTGCCTTGTTTGACTGCACTGCTGCTGTTTCTGCTTCCTTGCCACTGACTGCACTATTGAAGCTGCTTCTGTTTTGCGTTGTATACTATGGTGTTGGTCGCACTCACATTTATTCATACCGTATCTGCACAACGATATTTTCAATATATGATAGCGACTATTTTGCGTTGTATACTATGTTGTTGGTTTGCACACGCATTTATTCATATCGTATCGGCACAACGATATTTTCAAAATATGGTAGCAACTATCGCGTCTACTCTGCGATGTTTCTATGCGCTCACACTCTCTCGGTCTAATCGCGTTTACTCTGCGATATAAGTAGTGCTGTTTCTTCGCACTCACGCTTTGTTTGGATTATAACAAACTATTTGTTTCACGTGCTGACAACAATCACATCTACTCTGCGATTTTGTCTTGCTTTGCACATACACAGTCAATGAATATCTCATTTACACAGATGTATTTACAACATTTACTCTCTTTACGCTTCTGCTTTTAAATGCAACTGTCGCATCTGCTCTGCGAACTTCAGTTTTCGTGCAAACACAATTTCTGGAATTTTCGTCGGCTTCTCTGCCGCGACACTATAGCCTTGATGCGTTTTATAAAATTCGATAATAATCTTGCTTGGCTTGGGTTTGGAACCGTTAACCCGTTGTTTTTAGACGATACATCACAAAACATCGATGTGAGTTCACGATGCATTGCATCGGAAAAAACATCGATGTATTTTTTTCATAAGCATCCCTATTCAGTAGTTTTTAGTTAGATTAAGATTTAATATTAGTATTTAGTTTTTAAGAATTCAGAAAATACACTTATTGTAGGTTATTGTAGATTTATTAGAACTTATTATTTAAGTATGATTTTTGGTGTGTGCGCATCGAGTTTAAAATTGGAACTAACTGACTATTGTCGTCGGCGGCGTCGGCGCAGTCCTTGTTCGTTTTGTAACGTTCGGTCAGTTGAGTTGTCTGTGCGATGACCACCTGCAGATGTAGTGGCACTGCCAGATTGTGTTCCCACATTTATGTGCAGGACACCTTTTTGAGTTGGCGGCCTTCGGCCGCGCTTATGAACAATAACCCTGGGCTAGGCCATTCCAAGTCCAGGTGCGTGATATACCCGTCGCTACCACCACGGCGCGACTTTTTTGTACGTTTTAGGGACAGCCTAATGTAATTACAACAACCACATGAAAACTTGCAACTTTGATTGCAAATATCTCTTCAGAGAAGGAAAATATTAAAAGGCGCTTCCGGATTCTTGATCCTGGGGCCAACACGCGTCTTTTGAGCGTTCTCCTATAATTTTAGCTAAAGGAAACCAATACCCCTTTTCGTTGCCTGCTTTATTAAAAAATTTTACACGAATTTGGTCTTAAGGTTGAAGAAAAAATTTAAAAATCATTAAAATTTTTTTCGACATTTTTTGTTTCGGTAAAGACACTTGTTACGACAGCCTTATCGTACAATGTGTATTTGTATATGTGTATGTGTGTGTGTGTGTGTACGGATGTGAGCTATCCTCAAACCAACCGCCTGAGATATATTCTGGTTGTTGATAGGTATAGGCGCAGGCGTAAGTTCGATGTGCAACGATGGTTTGATCGAGCGACTTCGCGGCATCAAGTGGTGCGACCGCCGGTATACTCCAGCTTCCGAAAGCCTTCAGAAAGGTGCCAAGTTTAGTTGCAAATTGTCAGGAAAACTTCGCGGATCGTTTGTGCGGATCAGTTGTGTAAAGCCAGAGTGTATATAGTTATACGTATGTACTTATACAAAGTGAAACAATAAGAAGAAGTATAAAATAAAAAAAAAAAAAAAAATGAATTTAAAAAAAAAAAAATGAATAAATTCATTAGAAATATATTTATATTCATATATATAGTGCTCAAGTGCCAAAACTAAGCGAATAATAAATAATAATATATATATACAGATATACTTAAAATAAAATAAGAGGAAGAAAAAAAAAAAAAACATATAGTGAGTGGCCGTACTGGCAATCGCGAACAATCAGTCACTAAACCGGCTTGCTTGCGGACTAGAAGTTGTTGGAGTGGTTCACCTTTAAATCCTTACTGTCACATCCCGCCAAAACCGAGGTAAGTAATAAAGTAAGTTAAAGTTTTAAAATTATAGTAGAAAAAAAAAGAAAAAAAAAATGGGCATTGAAAAGTAATTGAAAGTATTCTTGTTGAAACTAACATAAGTGGAGTTATTCCATTTCTCCACTTAGTCAAAGCTATGCGCATATTACTAGAAAATTAATGATGCAATTTTGTTTCTTCCATTTACAGGTTCTTGTCAGCGGGAGACAAAACCATCGAACCTCGGTTTTTGTTCATATTTTGTCTGGCTTAATATAAGAAACGATCGACGCCGTAACGGCAGGCACCAGATCACCGACCCCAAACGCGCTAGAACAAAGCGGCACTTTGCCTTAAACATCATAGGCATATTTGAATAATCCATTACCGTCGAGCAGCTGTTTCCGTGCTTTAACCGGAAAGGGGTCAGTGGCCGAAAAAAAAAAAAAAGGAAAAAAAACCAATAAAATCAATAGCCAAAAGTCTGCAAACTGCACAACAGAACAAAGGGAACAACGAAACATTGAAACAACACGACAGAGCGAGAGTGTGCGCGGGAGGAGCCGAGAGAGCAGCAAGGGAGAGAGCAGCGGCAGTGGCAGAGGAGATCAGCTTTAGAAACCTGTTTTTTTTTATTTGTTCTTTTTGCTTTAGCTAAGTTTTTTTCTATTGTTTTTTTTGCTCCTACATGATTTTTGCAGGCCTGCTTTAGGCTGCACATTTATATTAGATTTATATATTTTTTTTTGTTCATACTTCTTTTGTTAATTTAGTTAAAGGGCAAACAAACCCACAATAGACTGGGTTCTGTTGTTTTTTTTATATACATATTTTTTTTGATATTTCCTTTTACTTGGCCTCTATGCCTATATTATTTTCTAGTTAAATTTTCCTTTGGTTTTTTTTTTTTGCTCCCATGGCAATTATTCAATTTGTTTTGATCAACATACATTTTTATTTTTAGTTTTTGATCGATCCATTCTCTTTTGGGTTTCTTTTTGCTATTTTTCTTTTTTTTTGCCCAATTCGCACGTTAGTGCTTTCGATTAAATTCGCTCGACGAATTCATTGTAAACGTTTTTTTTGTTTATTCTTTTTATCTGGGTTTCTGTTGGTTCAATTAATTACATTACTTTTTTTGTTTTCGCCTTGAAGTTCTTTTTATAATTTTCAGTCATTGTTGTTTCATAGTTGGCCTTGCAGTGGAGGTATGCGCCATATGACCCGCTCGCTGCCCACAGTCACGAGCGAGTGATCTGGCTTTGACAAAGAAACTCTTGTAAGAACCTCAACTGCTTGCTTTCGTGTGAGAGTAACTTGACTTTGTTTGTTTCTATTTTTCCTCCCACAGTTTAGCGACGTGTGCTGGCGCCACCATAAACGCTGCAAACATCAGGTGAGTGATACTACAAGTCAAGATACGTATATTTCCATGCGCCTATGCTGAAGTACATTTAGTACTATTTTTACTACTTTTTTTATACTTTTTATATCTCGAGAAACTTTTAAGATATTTTTCTTGTTATTTTTTTTTTTTTTTTACTTAATTATACTCTTTTTATATAATTAAGACCTAAAATGAATTACATTCTTTAGTTTAATCTGGTTGAAACCATTTCTTTTGTTTTATTACACTTTTTACTCCTTATTAGTAAATTAAGGCCGAAATTGAATTATATCATTTATTGTTACCCGATTATTAGGGTTAAATTCATGCTCCTTTTTAATTAACTATGTTCAATTAAGACATAAATGATATAATTATATTCCTTCATTTTTTTTACCTAGGTATTTAAGTTGAAATCATAGTTACTAGATTTCCTTTGGATTTTTTTTGCTGTCAATACTTAGGCTAAGTCAGTTTTCTTAGTGACCTTAAGTTATTTCGTAGAATAAAGAAAAGGATTGTAATGAAACCTTGAAATCTTTTTGTCTAATTATGTCGGGCTAAATCTCCTTGGTTTCTGGAGTCGGGTGTTGTTCTCCCGGATAATGGTGAGGTGCTAGGCGTTTGATCCATGGACTGACGGACGGACATGACTTGACATTAGGGCAGACGGACGACTGTCCGTAATAGGGAATGCTACGCTGTTGTTCGGAGCCCAGTAGCATTCAAGGTAGTTCGCAGGATGCGAACTAAAGGGGTGGGTCGGCTCCACTGACAGGACTGTTTTCTACCGCTATGTCTTCTTTCCGCTCTACTGTCTATCATATCTCATCACAGGCATGAACTCTTTTTTTGTTAGTGTAGCTGTGAGTGAGAAGTTGTGGCAAGGAACACGACCACCGACGAGCTTAGCCTGGGTTTCCAGCATGCCTGGCCCGCCATGACTTCTCGCCCACTAACAGCGGCTTACACAACAAATGGCGCCCAACGACAATAAGCCGGTTTTTTTGTTATTAAATTTCCCAAATATCTTACGTACTCTTTTAAACTTCTTTGTTCTATTGCTACATTTCTTACTATTCTCTACTTTTAAAGCTTGTTTCCTGAATCTTTTGTTTCCTTCTCGGACAGTGTTAGGGGTTTATCGGTCCGCTTCACTGAGGCCCAGGCCGTGGTGAAAGGGATCGATGAGCAATGAGGGGGGGGTACACTTCTTGGATTGGGAGTGCCTTTGAATGAACACTTCGAGGTTTGCTGAGTGATATCCCAATACAAGGGGGTACAAGTAATTCCGATTTTTTTTTGTTTGTTTGAGGCAAGTTAACATACTACCACTTGTGAGTTTGCGCAACATGTTCGTGTGAGGTTTGTTAACGAGTGTCAATGGGGTGCGGGGTAAAATTTTATTATTTAGCTGTTGCTGATGCGCTTCCAGATACCTTGACTCAGGCTGGGTAAACTGAAGTGGGGCACAGCAAGCAATGGGGGTTTTAGCTGACTTTGACTAAGACAGGACAGTCGGACAGACAGACAGAGGATCAACACTCTGGTCATATGCCACCGGAGAATGGCACCCAGTATGCTCCAGAACATACATATATATACAAACACTTTTGCATCAAAATTTTTTGTTTGAAAATACTTTTCATTATCTTTTTACTTTTTATTTTCCTTTTTCTATAAATGCCAAGTTTTCTTTTACACTAGAAGAAGCTAGCTAACTTGAACAATCGAGTCAAAAAAAAAAAAAAAAAATTCGCCCGCGACATTATTATTTTTATTGGTGAATGAAGAACCAATTATTTTCATTACAAAATTTCTTTATTTTGCAGCTATTTCATTATTAGCAAACACTTGTGGAATCTTTGAATTCCTATATTAGGATTAGAAACCTTAATAATTTAATTACGTTATAGACAGTGTTAGTCAATCCTAGACCTTGAATTTTCTTTGGATTGATTGAATTTGTGAATTTATTATTTTTTTGCCTTTTCTTGATTTGGTCTATTATACCATAAAGAAAAAAAAAAAAAAAAACATAGGTTTAGTTAACTTATTGTTTTTTTCATTTTATTCATTCTTTTTTTGCGCGTTTTGGATAACGCCCTTTTATACTTTTTTTATATATTTTCGTTGGATTGAGTTATACCTAGTAACGCTTGACAAAAAAAAAAAAAAAAAAAATATAAGGCCTTTGAACTTTTAAAGATTTGGAGTGTTTGAAGTTTTTTTGGTCATATAGGCGTCATTATTATTTTAAGTTTTATTTTTTTGCTTTCTACTTTTCTTTTATTTATAATATATCCACGTATATATACATACCAATAAACTTTTTCTATTGACATCATTTTTATTTACCACGTTTATTATTTGAATTATAGGTTTTAAGTTGGGTTAAAGTTTTTTTTTCAGTTCTTGAATTCTTATTTTTTTTTTATTTATAAAACGCGGGTTTGTTTTGAATAGCACCCGAGTGTTATTTTTTTTTAAGCTTCGCAGGTTAATACGGTAGGAGTTGACACTACAAGTGTCGGCAATATACTTTTTTTGGAATTTCTTGGTTGTCTATGGACATAAATACAGACCCAGATTACCCCACTCATAGACAACGGCGGTTTGGTTTGGGGATTCTTCCGACGGATAGGAGAGTTACCCGGAGTGTTACTAGGGCGCTTGAGAACCAGATCGTAGGGTCCTTGCTTACCCAGATAGACACGGGAAGAGAAGATCCCGTCGATTTGTTACCCACTGACTACCTTCATCGTTGCTCGTCTAGAGTATTTGGCCGCTTGAACTCTACCGAGCGCCCACCACATAGGCTGGATCTGTCACTGAGCTTCGGGAGTAAGCTCGATAGGCTTCTCGAAATGCCGGAGGAAGAGGAACAAGAAGAGCTACAAGGAGCTGTCGGGGGAGACCCTCCACCAGCACGACCAGCTACAGCGAACCGGCTCGACCAAATGAACCAAATGATGGAGACGATGATGCAGCAAAACGTCGTGATGTCTGAGTTCATGGACGAGTTTCGGAAGGTCAGGACCGATATGTCTCAGCTGAGCAATAGGGTTGCAGGAGTCGAGGCTTCCATGCGAGGAGCATCAGCTCCGGGCCAACCACCACCATCGCCGACCCCGAGAACATCCAACGGACAACCACCACAGTCGTCGACCCCGGGAACATACACCGTACAACCACCCAGGGACGGTCGAAGCAGATACGAACATCAAACGTACAGGAAGAAAATCGACCTGGAAAAATGGCACCTGAAATTCGATGGGACAACGAAGAACATGACCGTCGAAAGTTTTGTATTTCGTGCCGAGAGGATGCGCGAGCAGCACGACGTCACTCACGAGCAACTCCTCGCGGACTTCCATTGCCTAGTAACTGGAGCTGCGCTAAAGTGGTATTGGCAAGTTCTGGAGGACCACGCGGAGGATCCAACGTTCAACTACGCAAAGCTCAAAACAGAGCTGCTTACGCAATTTAGGAGTGCGGAGTCAGATTATGAGGTGATCCGCGAAATTATGGAAAGGAAACAGGGGGGACAAGAGTCTTTCGAGGACTTCTACGCGGACATCCATGATCTGACCTTCCGATTGAAGAAGAGGATACCAGAGGCCGAACTGGTAAAAATAATAAAGGGTAACCTTAAGCCATACTTGGCCAATCTCACGTTCGCGGCGCGAACTGATACATTAGCCGATCTCAAAACCGAATGTAAACGGGCGGAAAAACTAATTAAGGAGAATCGGTCCCGAAATAAAGCGGTTAGTGAGTTAGACATTAATAGGGAAGAAGGGGGCCTGAGTAAGGTGGAAATCGAGGCCATAGGGAAGGATGAAGGAAGCAAGTTAGGGCCCTATAGATCTAGTCCTGGTAATTTCAAGCAAGGAGATCCACCGAAACCCAGTCCCAAATCTTTCCAACCCCCATCCCATGTTCGTAATACGTCAAATCCCACTAGTAACGTCCCCGGTCAAGTGTTTTGTCCATCACCTTTTCACCTCATGTTGTGTTACGTGTGTGGAATGCCCGGGGATTTCTTTAGGAAAGATCCACAGGCAGCAGCGAAACTTGGTCCTTGTAAGTCGTCCTTTCATTGTATGAAGTGTTTTATGTGTGGAAGTGATGTATCGTATTGTGTATTTAAATCGGAAACGGAAAACAGGCAGCTGGCAGAGATGTCCGGGCACTCTGTACAGGGTCCGAACCCCCCGGAAAATTAGGCGTAGATGTAAAAATTTTAAGACGCGAAGGCAATGGGAAAATTACGGGGGAGTGCGACCATGCAAAATTAGTGAGGGAAAGCCTACATGAAAGAAAGAAGAGGTATGAGGAAGCTAGAAGGAGGATTTTCATGGAAGAAATCAAGACGAGGCAGAAAGATAGACGTTTCCAAAAAATTCGGAAGATGAGGGAGAAACACCGCATGCTCAAACATATACGGCAGAAGATTGTCGCTACAATCGTGACTGTAAAGGGGGATAATAGGTTATTCGCGCGAACGGTAATTGGTGGTCACGAAGCCCTCGCATTACTCGACTCTGGAGCCGGTTCTAGTTGGTTGGGGAAAGGAGCCATGTCATTCTTAGATGGGAAAGAAGAAACTATTACCAAATTAAATGGCCAAAACGTTCGCACCGCGAATGGGGGTGAAACTCCGGTGGTGGGTGTAGTAACGCTACCTGTCACGTGGGATGGAGTAACCCGACCACTGGAATTTTTGATTGTCCCTGAGCTAACTCAAGAAGTTTACTTAGGTATTGATTTCTGGCGGGTGTTCGATTTAAATGTAGTAGGTAAAAGTGTGAATGAGTGTGTGCATGATAGGACTGTGTCAGAACTCGCACCTGCCGAAGGTGATCTCTCCTTCGACGCGGTTCAGCATTCCCTAACGACTGCACAAAACCGCGTTTTAGATAAGGTTAAAGCCCAATTCCCTTCCTTCGCCGTCCTGGGATTGGGCAGAACAGATGCGGAAGAACATACGATAGAGGTAGTAGAAGAAAATACGCCAATCAAACAAAGACACTACCCTATCTCCCCCGCGATTCAAAAATTAGTTTATGAGGAGTTAGACAGGATGTTAGCCATGGGTGTTATTGAGGAGAGCAATAGCAGCTGGAGCTCTCCTGTCTCGTTAGTTAGAAAAGGCACTAAGAACCGGCTATGTTTGGATGCCAGGAAGGTGAATGCTCGTACGATAAAAGATGCCTATCCATTGCCCTATATTGATGGCATTCTAAGCAGATTGCAAAACACGCGGTTCATATCGGCAATAGATCTCAAAGATGCCTTTTGGCAAATTCCTTTAGAAAAACGTTCGAGAGAAAAGACAGCATTCACCGTTCCTGGCAGGCCACTCTACCAGTTCACCGTGATGCCATTTGGTCTATGTAATGCCGCTCAGCGGATGTGTCGTCTCATGGACAAGGTCATTCCGGCCGCTTTACGTGAGTGTGTATTTGTGTATCTTGACGACTTGTTAGTGTGTTCAGTAGATTTTGAGTCACATATGTTGTTATTGGAAAAGGTCGCTAGGTGCTTGCGCGAAGCTAAGTTAACTATTAACGTAGAGAAAAGCAAATTTTGCTTTAAAGAAGTGCGATATCTGGGGTATGTGGTTGGCGACGGTTGCATACGGACCGATGCCAATAAAGTCGCAGCAGTTAGGGATTTCCCCCAACCTAAGACTCCAAAACAACTCCGGAGGTTCCTGGGCATGTCAGGGTGGTACCGTCGCTTCATTAGAGATTACGCAACCATCGCAGCGCCGCTGCACGACTGTCTCACAAAGGACCGTATTAAAAAGTTCGAAATGACGGGTGAAGCGAGTAAGGCCTTTGAGGAGCTGAAACAAAGCTTAATATCAGCACCAGTACTTGTTCACCCGGATTTCAATAAGCACTTTTTTATTCAATGCGACGCTTCAACAGACGGGGTGGGTGGAGTTTTATTCCAGAAAGACGAAGACGAAAACGAACGACCTATCGCGTACATGTCTGCGAAATTGAATAAGGCACAACGTAATTATAGCGTGACGGAGTTGGAGTGCTATGCAGCAGTATTGAGTGTGAAGCGGTTCCGACCTTATGTGGAAGGGCTCCCCTTCACAATCATCACGGACCACGCGAGCCTTAAGTGGCTAATGGGTCAGAAGGACCTTAGTGGACGACTGGCCAGATGGAGCCTGAAGCTGCAAGCCTTCAACTTCGACATCGAGCACCGTAAGGGAGCTCAAAACGTTGTGCCTGATACATTGTCGCGTATGGACATGGACGAGGTAGCACTGACTGACAGAGTTTTAGACATTAGTCTGGACTCACCCTATTTCGAAACTGAAGAATACCGTGCACTTAAAGACACCATAACGAAAGACAAAGACAAAATACTTGATCTATGCGTATCAGACGGCTATATTTACAAACGGACACAGTTTAATAGAGGGGGAGAACTTCAAGAGGACCACACCTGGAAGCTCTGGGTACCTTCGGAGTTGCGGGTAGGTTTGGTAGAAGCTGCACACTACTCTCCGTCTTCGGGTCATGGAGGAATCCACAAAACCCTCGCCCGAATAAGAGAAAAATATTTTTGGCCAGGCATGGTGTCCGATGTGCAACAGTGTGTCAAAGATTGCAACACATGTAAAGAAACAAAGACCCAAAATAATTTTCGTAAGCCACCAATGGGCAAACAACTAATTACCGAGCGACCTTTCCAACGTCTTTACGTCGATTTTATGGGACCATATCCTCGTTCGAAGGATGGAAATGTTTTTCTGTCTTGATGTCTTGATCATTTTAGTAAATTTGTGTTCCTTAAGCCCATGCAGAGAGCGACAGCTGCTAAGGTAGTTCAATTCCTTGAGAAGGAAGTATTCCACGTATTTGGAGTTCCCGAATTCGTCCACTCAGACAACGGGAAACAGTTTGTCTCGGAAGCCTTCGCCTCCTTTTTGAATCGGTACGGGGCGAAACATATAAGGACTGCATTCTACTCTCCCCAGGCAAATGCGGCGGAACGGGTAAATAGATCCGTACTGCAAATGATACGAGCGTATATCGGCGGTAACCAAAAGACCTGGGATCAGCACGTAAGTGATGCGGCTTTTGCCCTGCGAAGTGTGGTACATACAGCCATAGGAGAGTCGCCGTATCATGCTGTATTCGGGATACCCATGGTACAACATGGCGCCTCTTATGACATTCTGCGTAGAATAGGTTCGATAAAGGATACCGATTGCGAGATAGAGTTAAGAGATAGGCAACAGTTACTTAGAAATAAGATATTTGACGAGCTAAAGCGAGCATATAAGACGGGCGAGAAGGTGTATAATACGAGGGCGAAAGAAGTTAGTTTTAAAATTGGACAAGTGGTATACCGCCGAAATTTTAAGCAAAGCTCTCAAATCAACCACTACAATGCTAAGCTAGGGCCTAAACACATACCGTGCGTTGTCCTGAGGACGATAGGCAATTCACTGTATGAGCTAGGCGACAACTCTGGAAAGAGAGTAGGGGTATACCACGCGAAGGATATATTTGTTGCTTAGGGGTAGTAATTGTAGTGTTCGTATGTGTGTATCTGTAAAATTGACCACTGATCTATTTTTTTATTTGACTTGACTTTATGCATTAATCTGTTTATTGACTTTTTTATTTATTTTGTTATTTATTTATTTATTTATTTATTTAGTCACTTATCTATTTATTTATTTATTTATTTATTACTGTATACATGTACGTTTGTGATTTTTTTTTTTTTTTTTTTTTATACTTGACTAATTTTCCATTTATACATTCTCTTATTTATTTTACTTTATTCTATTAACTTGCCAATTAAGAACCTCACTACAGTGTTTCTGCGTGTTGTCCTGCATGCAACAAGTGTGGCTATTCCCAGTGATAGGATTATAACATTAGGTATAAGATCAGACACCCTGTGATACGTAGGTTTAGTTTTAGACTGTGATATAGTAGAACAGGAAGATAAGAGGAAATAGGCAGACGAGCATAGTATCAGGACATAGGCCCGGCTTGGGGTCGTGGGACGAAGCCACACGTTGGGCACATAAGCTCGTGGGAAACAGGCTGCCTTGGGAGCATTTTTTCTCACCCACTCCATGGTGCAGGCACCATCGGCGGATGCGAGGTTTGTTACGACAGCCTTATCGTACAATGTGTATTTGTATATGTGTATGTGTGTGTGTGTGTGTACGGATGTGAGCTATCCTCAAACCAACCGCCTGAGATATATTCTGGTTGTTGATAGGTATAGGCGCAGGCGTAAGTTCGATGTGCAACGATGGTTTGATCGAGCGACTTCGCGGCATCAAGTGGTGCGACCGCCGGTATACTCCAGCTTCCGAAAGCCTTCAGAAAGGTGCCAAGTTTAGTTGCAAATTGTCAGGAAAACTTCGCGGATCGTTTGTGCGGATCAGTTGTGTAAAGCCAGAGTGTATATAGTTATACGTATGTACTTATACAAAGTGAAACAATAAGAAGAAGTATAAAATAAAAAAAAAAAAAAAAATGAATTTAAAAAAAAAAAAATGAATAAATTCATTAGAAATATATTTATATTCATATATATAGTGCTCAAGTGCCAAAACTAAGCGAATAATAAATAATAATATATATATACAGATATACTTAAAATAAAATAAGAGGAAGAAAAAAAAAAAAAACATATAGTGAGTGGCCGTACTGGCAATCGCGAACAATCAGTCACTAAACCGGCTTGCTTGCGGACTAGAAGTTGTTGGAGTGGTTCACCTTTAAATCCTTACTGTCACATCCCGCCAAAACCGAGGTAAGTAATAAAGTAAGTTAAAGTTTTAAAATTATAGTAGAAAAAAAAAGAAAAAAAAAATGGGCATTGAAAAGTAATTGAAAGTATTCTTGTTGAAACTAACATAAGTGGAGTTATTCCATTTCTCCACTTAGTCAAAGCTATGCGCATATTACTAGAAAATTAATGATGCAATTTTGTTTCTTCCATTTACAGGTTCTTGTCAGCGGGAGACAAAACCATCGAACCTCGGTTTTTGTTCATATTTTGTCTGGCTTAATATAAGAAACGATCGACGCCGTAACGGCAGGCACCAGATCACCGACCCCAAACGCGCTAGAACAAAGCGGCACTTTGCCTTAAACATCATAGGCATATTTGAATAATCCATTACCGTCGAGCAGCTGTTTCCGTGCTTTAACCGGAAAGGGGTCAGTGGCCGAAAAAAAAAAAAAAAAGGAAAAAAAACCAATAAAATCAATAGCCAAAAGTCTGCAAACTGCACAACAGAACAAAGGGAACAACGAAACATTGAAACAACACGACAGAGCGAGAGTGTGCGCGGGAGGAGCCGAGAGAGCAGCAAGGGAGAGAGCAGCGGCAGTGGCAGAGGAGATCAGCTTTAGAAACCTGTTTTTTTTTATTTGTTCTTTTTGCTTTAGCTAAGTTTTTTTCTATTGTTTTTTTTGCTCCTACATGATTTTTGCAGGCCTGCTTTAGGCTGCACATTTATATTAGATTTATTTTTTTTTTTTTGTTCATACTTCTTTTGTTAATTTAGTTAAAGGGCAAACAAACCCACAATAGACTGGGTTCTGTTGTTTTTTTTATATACATATTTTTTTTGATATTTCCTTTTACTTGGCCTCTATGCCTATATTATTTTCTAGTTAAATTTTCCTTTGGTTTTTTTTTTTGCTCCCATGGCAATTATTCAATTTGTTTTGATCAACATACATTTTTATTTTTAGTTTTTGATCGATCCATTCTCTTTTGGGTTTCTTTTTGCTATTTTTCTTTTTTTTTGCCCAATTCGCACGTTAGTGCTTTCGATTAAATTCGCTCGACGAATTCATTGTAAACGTTTTTTTTGTTTATTCTTTTTATCTGGGTTTCTGTTGGTTCAATTAATTACATTACTTTTTTTGTTTTCGCCTTGAAGTTCTTTTTATAATTTTCAGTCATTGTTGTTTCATAGTTGGCCTTGCAGTGGAGGTATGCGCCATATGACCCGCTCGCTGCCCACAGTCACAAGCGAGTGATCTGGCTTTGACAAAGAAACTCTTGTAAGAACCTCAACTGCTTGCTTTCGTGTGAGAGTAGCTTGACTTTGTTTGTTTCTATTTTTCCTCCCACAGTTTAGGGACGTGTGCTGGCGCCACCATAAACGCTGCAAACATCAGGTGAGTGATACTACAAGTCAAGATACGTATATTTCCATGCGCCTATGCTGAAGTACATTTAGTACTATTTTTACTACTTTTTTTATACTTTTTATATCTCGAGAAACTTTTAAGATATTTTTCTTGTTATTTTTTTTTTTTTTTTACTTAATTATACTCTTTTTATATAATTAAGACCTAAAATGAATTACATTCTTTAGTTTAATCTGGTTGAAACCATTTCTTTTGTTTTATTACACTTTTTACTCCTTATTAGTAAATTAAGGCCGAAATTGAATTATATCATTTATTGTTACCCGATTATTAGGGTTAAATTCATGCTCCTTTTTAATTAACTATGTTCAATTAAGACATAAATGATATAATTATATTCCTTCATTTTTTTTACCTAGGTATTTAAGTTGAAATCATAGTTACTAGATTTCCTTTGGATTTTTTTTGCTGTCAATACTTAGGCTAAGTCAGTTTTCTTAGTGACCTTAAGTTATTTCGTAGAATAAAGAAAAGGATTGTAATGAAACCTTGAAATCTTTTTGTCTAATTATGTCGGGCTAAATCTCCTTGGTTTCTGGAGTCGGGTGTTGTTCTCCCGGATAATGGTGAGGTGCTAGGCGTTTGATCCATGGACTGACGGACGGACATGACTTGACATTAGGGCAGACGGACGACTGTCCGTAATAGGGAATGCTACGCTGTTGTTCGGAGCCCAGTAGCATTCAAGGTAGTTCGCAGGATGCGAACTAAAGGGGTGGGTCGGCTCCACTGACAGGACTGTTTTCTACCGCTATGTCTTCTTTCCGCTCTACTGTCTATCATATCTCATCACAGGCATGAACTCTTTTTTTGTTAGTGTAGCTGTGAGTGAGAAGTTGTGGCAAGGAACACGACCACCGACGAGCTTAGCCTGGGTTTCCAGCATGCCTGGCCCGCCATGACTTCTCGCCCACTAACAGCGGCTTACACAACACACTTTTCGACAATTTTAATTTCTGTGAAATATTTTTCGACATTTTACGTTTCGACCAAATATGATTTCGGTGTTATGAAAATTTTAAAAAATATTAACATTCGTTCTTCGACATTTTTTTTCGACTTATCGTACGGATCCCTACTTTTACAGAACGCATTTTTGACCGAATTAAAAAATGTCGAAAAATTTAAAATGACCGAAAAAGGTCGAATTTTTTTTTGTTGGGGTAAAAATCCAGAAAATCAAGTCAAACGACGTTTTTATTAGTTTTTAGGTAAATCATGACAGCATCTGACTAATTATAAATTTTTTACAATTATTAGTTTTCTAGTACGATATTTCACAATAACAAAAAAAACGGTAAAAGTGCAGTTTCGCGTACGGCCCTAAAAATCGACCAACATTTTTGAACGAGGTATCAAAATACGCGTATTAATGCATGGATCCAGAATCCGAAGTCGGAATTTTTGGCCGAAAAACATTCTTTATACGCATTCAAAAAAAATTCAAAAATTATATAAAAAATGTAACTAAATTTTCTCGAGAAGTGATTTTAACAATTGATAATCTGAAACGTTCTAAATATTTCAGTTTTAATGGAAACATCGATTTATCGAACTATTTCAGTATCGAAAAAGTTATCGAAAAATCGATACTTTTCTCAGCGGCTTAAACCACGCATTATTTTCTGATGGGTTTTTTTCTTTTATTGAGAAGATCTCAGAGATTTCCATTTGCCGTAACCTCTCAAATTTGCTCAGAAGCCTGTAAGCAAACACGCAAAGAAAAACAATTGTCAGCATCAACATATCGTCGTGATCATTGCAGAATCTGATATGGGCATTTTGAAAGAGCATAACACGTGTTTTCAGAACAGCGCATAAAATCCATTTTTTACCAAAGATATTTACTTCTGAAACGATAAAATAATATTAATGTATATTAGGGTGATTCCAAACGTCGGCTTGGTCTTACCCCCTAAAAAGTTAGGTATTGATGCAAAATATTAGCGCTCTAACTTAACCCTATTTTTTTCGCCCTTTCCCATACACTTTGTATGGGGAAAAATGGCATTTTTTTCAAAATGAATTTTCTTTTAATTTCTGAAACTTTTTTCAAAATATTTTTACATACTCTTAAAGTTGAGCTGTGAAGCTTCCAATATGGTAGGCCATGTGCGATTATGTTAACTATTCCAATAATTGCAGCCATTTAAAAATTACTGAGTTTTGTACTATTGCACACACATACACAGTAACACGTATAAAATCTAGTAAATTTTGAATGGCTGTAATTATTTTAATAGTTAACAATAATCGCACATGGCTTACCATTTTGGAAGCTTCAAAGCTTCAACTTTAATAGTATAATAATAATTGTTTTGAAAAAAGTTTCAAAAATTACAAGAAAATTCACTTTGAAAAAAAAAATGCCATTTTTCCCCATACAAAATGTATGGGAAAGGACGAAAAAAAAGCCACCCCTAAGGTTTAAGTTAGAGCGCTCATTTTTTGCAAGGCTTATTTTCTCATCAATACCTAAAGTTTCAGGGGCTAAGACCGAAAAAAAAACCATTTTCTTTTAATTTGAATCGCCCTAATGTATATATTAATGCTCTTTGTCATATTTTGGGATTATTTTACTGTTTCAGAAGTAAATATCTTTCGAAAAACAGATTTTATGCGCTATTTTGAAAACGCGTTTTACGCTCTTTCGAAATGCACATATTAGAGTTTGCAATGAACACGACGATATAACATATACAAGCAATTTTCGCTTATCTAGTTAAGCTATAATATATTAGTTTTTTCTACAGGTATATTAAGATATGTATGTCTCCATAATTTCACATATTCGAATTAATAAAAAATATCGAATTGCTTAAATCTACCACTTATTTTTGAAATTTCTACCACCAAATAAAATATTCAAGTCCGAACACTGGTGTGAACATACTTATTTGACACCAAGCTTGACATAGTCGGTCACAAAAGTAATTATACAACCCTTTATGGGAAGATCTCACCAATTTCGACTTTAGAAAACTAGACGAGATCCCATGTAGACCCAGGGCTAGTATTTGGTTACCTTCCAAGCCTGTGGAGCCAGCCAAGGTCCTAGAGGTTTTCAGGGCCTATAAACCGGATCTTCCAGCTGGCAACTGGAGGATCCTAAGATTGGTGACGAGCCCCAAGGCAACGCGTCAGGCGGTCTTGATGCTGAACAGGGAATCGATCCCTCTCCTGGAAAAGAGGAAGGGTATAGTAAACTTTGGCTTCATAAAAGTCAAAGTTAAGGTGTACGCTAATGACCTTAGGTCAGTGGCTGACCTAGAGGAGGAGCTGGAGAAGGACGACGGTGATGAGGGGGATTAGGTTGTCGAAACCAACCGCGCCAATCCGCTGGGTGGCTCGGTACAGGACGACGCCGCATCGACCTCCTCACTATGTCCGATGAGGACGGTGGTGGAGAGGCGTAGTAACCATGATGGTGCGGGTGCTACAAATCAACCTCCACCACAGTAAATCCGCTTCGGCTGCGCTGCTGCTCCTTCTGGCATCAAAGGGGGCAGCAGATGTAGTCCTCATCCAGGAACCTTGAGTGGTAGGGCATAATATATGCGGGCTGAAGGCAGCAGGCTTTTCACCGGTAAGTGGTGCTACTGTAGGGAGACCTAGGGCATGTATGCTGTTAAAATCTAACATACATACTTTATTTTTTTCACAATTTAGTGACGAGGATACGACATCCATCCAAATAGAGGTCAATGGAACAGTATGTATACAACCCAGCATGGGGCAGAAGTGATGTAAATGATAGAGGTGAGTCACTTTTTGATTTTATTTTACAACATAATATCTTCATATGTAATAGGGGTGTGGAGCCTACCTTTGTTATTAGTAATAGAAAGGAGGTTCTGGACGTTACGCTTTGTTCGAGAAGCGCGGGGGGCATAGTCAGAAATGGGATGGTAGACGATGAGCACTCCTTCTCCGACCATCGCTAATCCGCTTCGATTTGGAAGGCGTACCGTCTACCTCTTCTCCGTACAGAAACCTTAAGAACGCCAATTGGCATACGTATAGAGAGGTGCTGGATAAGTACCTTTCAGATGATCACGATACACCTAGGGACACTAAAGAAATAGAGGATATGGTGGTTAAATTAACCAACGCATGTCAGGCAGCTTTAGATAAGGCCTGTCCCATAAAGAGGGCTAGGGGTAAGCAAAAACCACCCTGGTGGAACCCTGAGCTAGATAGACCCAGGAAGCTTTGCAGACAAGCTTTTAATATTGCTAAGGCCTCGAAGGAGGTCTCAAAGTGGGAAGCTTATAAAAAGCACCTTAGAGAGTATAAGAGGGAACACAGAAAATGAAAAAGAGCCTCCTGGAGAGATTTCTGTAGTGATATAGAATCTGTATCAGAGGGGTCTAGGTTAAAAAAGATTCTATCCAAAGCACCTGGTAGTGGACCGGGGTGTTTGCAAAAGCCGGATGGGTCTTGGACCAACACGGGGGAGGAAGCGTTGCAACTCCTCCTCCATACTCACTTTCCAGACGCGGAAAACGATTATAGGTATCAACCGCATATTAGACACGTGGAACTTGACCTGGAGTAGTTCCTTACCAATAATAGATTAGACTGGGCAATTGGTTCGCTCAAACCATTTAAAGCACCGGGTCTAAATGGCACAGCGCCCATACAACTTCAGGAATCACTGGAACAGAGCATCCCTTGGCTGCTTGCGACATATAGGGGAGTGTTTACTTTCTGTTACATCCCTAACCATTGGAGAGATTCTAGGGTAATTTTTATACCTAAGGCAGGTAGAACATGTTGGCCCAAAGGATTTTAGACCGATTAGTCTGGCGTCCTTTCAACTCAAGGTATTGGAGCGGCTAGTGGAGCAAATCCACAGAGACAGCGTTACACGATGTTGTTGCGCACTTTGAGAAATCCTTAGCTAGTAAGGAATCTATATATTAATAGGCTAACACTCTCCCCATACAAACAGACGCAACCCAATTTCGTATAGTATTTATGGATAAATCTCTATAAAATTTATATTGGAAACTTAGAATGGACTAATCTGGTGTCTCACCAAAAAAAATTTTGAAAATTATTTTTAGTTTATTTTTTTGTTTATTAAACAAAAAAGAGGTCTCCAAACTCTCCAGCTATTTTGTTATCTCCACATTCTGTTATACCCGAACTATTCATCACTATTCAGCACTCTTATAAAACTCCCGAAGCCACAACCATCCCCTCATTCCCTTACACACACACGTACATATCTATGCAATGATCCAGCAGCTGCCACTTGCTTTAATTTTTGTGCCAAAAAAAAAAACAACAAAATGTACCAAATCATATCATCTTCGGCATCTAAACACCATTTGTAAGCTAAGAAGTCCAGCTTCACTTCTGGCTTTATATATTTAACTTTTTGCCTATTGGTTAAAGTTTATTTTTTTAACGATATGATTTTGTAAGAAAATTGCACAATGTTAAGATCGAAATTTAAATATCGTACGGACTTTAACTAAAGGACAATTTTACATGACACTAATGCTGATTTCGTTGAACATGTTTATACCCTTGCTTGGCGGCCGCCGTGGTGTAGCGGTTAAGTGTTCGGCCTTCTACACCAAGTCGTGGCGGTTCGATGCCCGGCAAAAGTAACATCAAAAATTATTTAGAAAAACGATTTTTCTAAACGGGGTCGCCCCTCGGCAGTAGTTTGGCAAACTCTCCGGGTGTATTTCTGCCATGAGAAGCTTCTCAGCAAAAAATTCATTTGCTTTCCAAGTGCCGTTCGGAGTCGGCAAAAAACTGTAGGTCCCGCCAACTTGTAGGAAAAACTCAAAAGCAACACACCACAAGTTGGAAAGAGAAGCTCGGCTAAAAATCTCGTTAGAGGTTATGATAACCTGTTGGTATATCGCCGCCATTAGTTTTTTTTTTTTTTTTTTTATTTGATGTTCTAAGCTTTTCTCGATTTTTTTTTAAGTTTAATTCACTTATGAAACTTTTAGGGGGTTAAATATTGGAAAAGTATATTTTCTAAGCAGAAAATATATTTTTCATACAGTTGAAGATTGCCCAGAAAAATATTCTCAATCGTCTCATTTAAAGCAAATTTAATTTTCCTTGCTTAAAAAATAAAATAAAAACGAAAAATTAAAAAAAAAAAAAAAACAGTTTTAAATTTTTGCTTCCACCGAGAATCGAATATAGGTGTCCTGCAAGTAGTAAACATTTATACCCATTCTGGTATAAAAAGGGTACAATTAGTCTCTTCATAGGACATGCTCGAACAAATGTGACCAATTTATTCCATCTAAATTGACTAAAAAAGTAGTAGTCTACTTTTCCTTTGGATTGATGCCGGACTAATCGTATTTTTTGCAGGGAAATACAAAAAGGAAAAAGGCTAGAAAACCCTCAAACTGTTTTTGCATAAAGCTAGATTTTGGGAGGTTTAACCACTTTTGAATAACTTTTTTTTTAAATCAACATACCCCCCTTTTTTTTAAAAACCAAATCAAAAATCGATATGAAAGGTCTTTTTGAATATTTTTAAGTTATGGTTTATAAAAAAAGCTAAAAAACGCTCAAACTGTTTTTGCATAAGGCTAAATTTTGCGAGGTTTAACCACTTTTGAATAACTTTTTTTTTAAATCAACATACCCACATTTTTTTCAAAAATCAAATCAAAGATCGATATGAGGTGTCTTTTTAAATATTTTTAAGTTATGGTTAAAGAAAAAAGATAGAATTTTTTTAAATCAATATACCTACATTTTTTTAAAAATCAAATCAAAAATCAATTTAAAATGTCTTCTAAATATTGCTAAGTTATGGATAAAGAAAAAAGCTAGAAAAACCTTCAACTGTTTCTGCAAAAGGGTAGTTTTGCGTTAACCAGCATTTGTAATTTACCAACACTAAAATGTTGTTAAATAAAATCTGTAGCATTACTACAAGCCGAAACATAATAATTTCAAATGGTGCATGTTTTCATCACCTTAGGAAAAATTGCAGTATCTATATATTAATAGGCTAACACTCTCCCCATACAAACAGACGCAACCCAATTTCGTATAGTATTTATGGATAAATCTCTATAAAATTTATATTGGAAACTTAGAATGGACTAATCTGGTGTCTCACCAAAAAAAATTTTGAAAATTATTTTTAGTTTATTTGTTATTAAACAAAAAAGAGGTCTCCAAACTCTCCAGCTATTTTGTTATCTCCACATTCTGTTATACCCGAACTATACATCACTATTCAGCACTCTTATAAAACTCCCGAAGCCACAACCATCCCCTCATTCCCTTACACACACACGTACATATCTATGCAATGATCCAGCAGCTGCCACTTGCTTTAATTTTTGTGCCAAAAAAAAAACAACAAGATGTACCAAATCATATCATCTTCGGCATCTAAACACCATTTGTAAGCTAAGAAGTCCAGCTTCACTTCTGGCTTTATATATTTAACTTTTTGCCTATTGGTTAAAGTTTATTTTTTTAACGATATGATTTTGTAAGAAAATTGCCCAATGTTAAGATCGAAATTTAAATATCGTACGGACTTTAACTAAAGGACAATTTTACATGACACTAATGCTGATTTCGTTGAACATGTTTATACCCTTGCACAGAATACTGTAAAAGCGTGATAAAAGTGTACCCGTTCTACATGAAACCGCTATATCGATAAAACGAACAAAAAACATTGCCCGTTTGCTATGCTATGTGCATGAATAATTAGGTTTCGCTTATCAACCATATTCAATTGTTATTGCAAAATCCAATTTTTTTCACCAAATTTATCTGTCAAATAAAATTTTCGTCAGCTAATTTTCAGTGCAACCAACTACCCTGTCAAAGCTTCAGAGGGTAAAAAGTGTGAGTTTTTTAGGAAATGAAAGCATATTCTGTTTGACGTTTTACCTTCATTTTGCAAACGAAAACGGAAAATGAAGAGTGTAAAAAATGCGCATTTTTTGATGAAACGAAATCACCATAACTCTACTTTTTTTTTACGAAAAACATATATTTGGGTATTTTTTCTTTTAGGGGTCAACCGCTAATAAATTAGCTAAAATTATGGGAGATAGCTCAGAAGACAGGTTTTGGCCTCAGGATCACGAGTCCGGAAGCGCTTTTTTTAATTTTTTGTTTCTAGAAAGTTATGGTCAAAAAATCGAAAAATGACCCACGGCACGCATTTTTTCGCACGTTTTTAGGTACAGCCTAATAAAATTACAACAACCACATGAAAACTTGCCACTTTGATTGCAAATATCTCTTCAGAGAAGCAAAATATTAAAAAGCGCTTCCAGATTCGTGATGCTGAGGCCAGACCCCGTCTTTTGAGCTCATCATCATTTATTGGCGCTTAACCGCCTAAGCGATTTTGGCCGTTTCGTATCAAAGCACGCCAGTCATTCCTTTTTAGCGATAACGGACGCCAATTCGAAACCCCAAGGGAGTTCAAGTCATCCTCCACCTGTTGTTTCCATCTCAGTCGAGGCCTCCCCCTTCCTCTGCTGCCGAATTCAGGCGACGATAGGAAAACCTTCTGTGCTGGAGCTTCTTTGTCCATTCGCATAACATGGCCCAGCCAGCGGAGTCTTTGGGCTTTAATTCGCTGGACTATGGTCAGATCTGCGTAGAGCCCGTACAGCTCATCGTTAAATTTCCTTCTATACTCGCCGTTGGCATCACGGGAAGGACCATAAATCTTCCGGAGAACTTTTCTCTCAAATACTCCAAGGGCCATCTCATCTTCTCTTGACATTGTCCATGAATCTGAGCCATACATCAGGACAGGTATGATGAGAGACTTATAGAGCGTGATCTTTGTTCTTCGAGAGAGGACTTTACTTCTCAATTGCCTACTCAGTCCAAAGTAGCACTTGTTGGCAAGAGTGATTCTCCGCTGGATTTCTAGACTGATATTATTTTCGGTGTTGATACTGGTTCCCAAATAGACGAAGTCCCTCACAGTTTCAAATTTGTAACTATCAACAGTGACATGGCTGCCAAGGCGCAGGTGCGCCGATTCTTTCTTTGATGACAGCTAATACTTCGTCTTGTCCTCGTTCACGGCAAGACCCACGTTTTTCGCTTCCTTATCCAGTCCAGAGAAGGCAGCGCTTACGGCGCGGTTGTTAAGGCCAATGATATCAATATCATCGGCATACGCCAGCAATTGCACGCTCTTGTAAAAGATTGTACCATTGCGGTTTAGCTCTGCTGCTCGAATTACCTTCTCCAGCATCAGATTGAAGAAATCGCACGAAAGGGAGTCGCCCTGTCTGAAGCCTCGTTTGGTTTCAAATGGCTCAGAGAGGTCCTTCCCGATTCTGACGGAGCTGTTGGTATTGCTCAACGTCATTTGACAAAGCCGTATAAGCTTTGCAGGGAAGTCAAATTCAGACATGGCGGCATACAGGCAACTCCTTTTTACGCTGTCAAAAGCGGCTTTAAAATCGACAAAGAGATGGTGAGTGTCGATTCTCTTATCATGGGTCTTCTCCAGGATTTGGCGTATCGTGAAAATCTGGTCGATGGTAGACTTACCAGGTCTAAAGCCACACTGATAAGGTCCAATCAGTTTGTCTACGATGGGCTTCAGCCTTTCACACAACACGCTAGAAAGAACCTTATATGCGATATTAAGAAGACTAATTCCGCTATAGTTGGTGCGGTTAGCGGGATCGCCTTTCTTGTGGATTGGGCAAAGCACCCTTAAATTCCAATCCGGAGGCATGCATTCGTCTGACCATATTCTGCATAAGAGCTGATGCATGCTTTTTACCAGCTCTTCGCCTCCGCGTTTGAACAGCTCGGCGGGTAGTCCGTCTTTTCCAGGCGCTTTGTTGTTTTTGAGCCGGGATATAGCTATCCTCACTTCATCATAGTCAGGTGGTGGGACGACTTTTCCATCGTCAGGGATTGGGGTATCGGGATCGACGTCTCCCTCGCAATTTAGCAGTGAGGAGAAGTGCTCCCTCCATAATTTAAGTACACTTTGTACGTCGGTTACCAGGTCGCCATTATTGTCCTTACAGGAGCTTGCCCCGGTCTTAAAACCTTCCGTCATCCGCCGGATCTTTTCATAGATTTTTCGGGCATCATTCCTGCCAGCCAGCATCTCAAGCTCCTCACACTCACGCCTTTCGGCCTCACTTTTCTTTTTTCTGAAAAGGCGTCTCTCTTCCTTCTTTGCCTCACGATATTGTTGCCATACACTGCGGGTTGCGCCCGTACGCAACGTCTCCTTGTAGGCAGCGTCCTTTTTTTTCGAGGCAGTTTTGCATTCCTCATCGTACCAGTTGTTCTTGCGGGCTCGCTGGAACCCTATAGTGGCCTCAGCGGCGGCACGCAATGAGTGAGAGATATGCTTCCATTGCTCGGTTACATCGTTAGGTCGAGGATTGCCCTCTGCTAGCAGGTGTGAGAGTCGAGTTGTGAAATTATCAGCTGTCTGTGTCATGCGCAGCTTCTCGACGTCAAACTTTCCTTCCGTTACTGTGCGCACTTTCTTCGTTGCACAGAGGCGTGTGCGTATCTTGGCTGCGACAAGATAATGGTCAGAGTCAATATTGGGACCACGCAGTGTACGCACGTCCAGAACGGTGGAGCTATGTCTGCCGTCAATCAAGACATGATCAATCTGGTTTCTAGTTCTTTGATCAGTGGACAGCCATGTGGCTTGGTGTATTCGCTTATGCTGGAACCTGGTACTACTGATGACCATATTGCGAGCAGCGGCGAAGTCAATCAACCTAGTGCCGTTGGGGGATGTTATATCGTGGAGACTGAATTTTCCAACTGTGGGACCAAAGACTCCTTCCTTGCCCACCTTGGCATTAAAGTCGCCGAGCACGATTTTGATATCATGCTGTGGGCAGCGATCATAAGTCTGTTCAAGTTTATCGTAGAAGGAGTCCTTCTCTGCGTCGTCCGTCTGCTCAGTCGGCGCATAGGCGCAGATAAATGTTATGTTGAAAAACCTCGCCTTGATGCGGATCGCAGCGAGACGCTCGTTCACAGGAGTGAACGCTAATACTTGGCGGCGAAGTCTCTTTCCCACCACGAATCCTACAACACGCGCTTTGCCGCGTGTCTGGCCACTGTAGTATACGTCACAAGGACCTATGGTCGTCTTTCCTTGCCCCGTCCATCGCATTTCCTGCAGGGCGGTGATGTCGGCCTTTGCGCCTACGAGGACATCAACCAGTCGGGCAGCGGTACCGTCCCTTGAAAGGGTCCGGACATTCCCGGTACATGCCCTAATATCCAAATCGTTATGCCTTATTCGTTTTGCCGGGTCGTCAACATTAAAGGGGGTTCTCATCCGAGGCTTTGTATATTTTTTCATTGGAATTAAGTTTTTTACGTGGCGGGT
Organism: Campiglossa producta; assembly: GCA_964058755.1. NCBI lineage: Eukaryota > Metazoa > Arthropoda > Insecta > Diptera > Tephritidae > Campiglossa > Campiglossa producta. The sequence goes on from CAXKVI010000001.1 coordinate 100,001,306, forward strand.
CCCAAACCCAGCGCACAACCCGTTTCGGGGTTTTGGAAAATATTTACACATTTATATAGCGAGCCGCTTGCTTCAAGACAGACGCCCGCTTGCAGCCGCACCTCATGGTGAACAGACGCCACGCAAAAACCTCGGTGAGCCCTTAAACCAAGTATGTCAGAGTGGCCCCACCGGGGCTCCCTCTCTTTCTGCCGCGAGCCTAGGTAGCTCCCGTTGCCCAGAGTGCACGAACGAGGACGCAAGAGTCGGGATTGAGCAAGGTCACTTAGCAACCACACTCCATTACACTTTTGAGCTATCTCCTTTAATTTTAGCTAATTTATTAGCAGTTGACACCTAAAGGAAACAAATACCCATTTTTACTTTGATTATTTGATGTTCTAAGCTTTTCTCGATTTTTTTTTAAGTTTAATTCACTTATGAAACTTTTAGGGGGTTAAATATTGGAAAAGTATATTTTCTAAGCAGAAAATATATTTTTCATACAGTTGAAGATTGCCCAGAAAAATATCCCCAATCATCTCATTTAAAGCAAATTCAATTTTCCTTGCTTAAAAAATAAAATAAAAACGAAAAATTAAAAAAAAAAAAAAACAGTTTTAAATTTTTGCTTCCACCGAGAATCGAATATAGGTGTCCTGCAAGTAGTAAACATTTATACCCATTCTGGTATAAAAAGGGTACAATTAGTCTCTTCATAGGACATGCTCGAACAAATGTGACCAATTTATTCCATCTAAAAGTGACTAAAAAAGTAGTAGTCTACTTTTCCTTTGGATTGATCCCGGACTAATCGTATTTTTTGCAGGGAAACTTATTACGAACTTTTACTAATGCACCTTTTTACATAAGTAACTCCACTTTTTTGTATGAAACCACATTTTTTACTTTGATAATTTAATGTGCTAAGCTTTTTCGATTTTTAAATAGTTTTTTTACTTATGCAATTTTTATAGAAATAAAATATTGGAAAAGTATATCTTCTAAGCAGAAAATGTATTTTTCAGACAAAAAAGTTAAGTTAGTTATATAGAATTAAAAATTTTGATCCCAACATCAGAATTGTAATTTTCAAAAAATAGCTTTAAAAAAATTTGTTTAAAAGAAAAATATTAAAATTCATGCACAGGAATGTAAAGCAGGAGTTATTAGCTTTCAAATGTTGTTAAAAAAAATCTGTAGCATTACTACAAGCCGAAACATAATAATTTCAGTTGTTGCATGTTTTCATCACCTTAGGAAAAATTGCAGTATCTATATATTAATAGGCTAACACTCTCCGCATACAAACTTTCGTAACCCAATTTCGTATATTATTTATGGATAGATCCCTATAAAATTTATATAGGAAACTTAGAATGGACTAATCTGCTGTCTCACCAAAAAAAATTTTGAAAATTATTCTTAGTTTATTTATTATTAAACAAAAAATAGGTCTCCAAACTCTCCAGCTATTTTATTATCTCCACATTCTGTTATACCCGAACTATACATCACTATTCAGCATACATCACTATTGAGCACTTTTATAAAACTCTCAAAGACACACCCACCATCCGCTCATTCCCTTAAGCTACGTTTACACTGCACCAAATGCGTCACTTTTGGCCAAGTTTTTTCGAGACCGTTCATCCACAGATTGAATTTGATCACCAAATTAGGTCAAATTAAACTAAATTCATCTAATTTGGCAAAGAAATTCAATCTACGGACAAACATTCTCGAAATAACTTCGCCAAAAGCGACGCATTTGGTGCAGTGTAAATGTATCATTACACACACACGTACATATCTATGCAATGAGGCTGCCACTTGCTTTTATTTTTGTGCCAAAAAAAACACAAAATGCTCCAAAAAATATCATCTTCGGCATCTAAACACCATTTGTAAGCTAAGAAATCCAGCTTCACTTCTGGCTTTATATATTTAACTTTTTGCCTGTTGGTAAAGTTTATTTTTTTAACGATATGATTTTGTAAAAAAATTCCACAATCTTAAGATCGAAATTTTGCACTTTAGAATTCATTTTTTTTTTTAAATCAATATATCTACATTTTTTTTCGAAAATCAAATCAAAAATCAATATAAAATGTCTTTTTAAATATTTCTAAGTTATGATTGAGGAAAAAGGCTAGAAAACCCTCAAACTGTTGTTGCATGAAGCTAGATTTTGGGAGGTTTAACCACTTTTGAATAACTTTTTTTTTAAATCAACATACCCACATTTTTTTCAAAAACCAAATCAAAAATCGATATGAAAGGTCTTTTTGAATATTTTTAAGTTATGGCTAAGGAAAAAAGATAGAAAAACCTTTAACAGTTTTTACAAGAGGCTAGATTTTGCCCGGTTTCACCAATTTTGATATTTTTTTTTTATAAATCAATATGCCCAAATTTTTTTTGCAAAAATCAAATCAAAAATCAATATAAAATGTCTTTTTAAATATTTCTAAATTATGGTTAAGGAAAAAAAGCTAGAAAACCCTCAAACTGGTTTTGCATAAGGCTAGAGTTTGCGAGGTTTAACCACTTTTGAATAACTTTTTTTAAATCAACATACCCACATTTTTTTCAAAAATCAAATCAAAACTCGATATGAGGTGTCTTTTTAAATATTTTTAAGTAATGGTTAAGGAAAAAGAGATAGAAAAACCTTTAACAGTTTTTACAAGAGGCTAGATTTTGCCCGGTTTCACCAATTTTGATAATTTTTTTTTTTAAATCAATATACCTAAATTTTTTTTTTTTTCAAAAATCAAATCAAAAATCAATTTAAAATGTCTTTTTAAATATTTCTAAATTATGGTTAAGGAAAAAAAGCTAGAAAACCCTCAAACTGGTTTTGCATAAGGCTAGAATTTGCGAGGTTTAACCACTTTTGAATAACTTTTTTTAAATCAACATACCCACATTTTTTTTTTCAAAAATCAAATCAAAACTCGATATGAGGTGTCTTTTTAAATATTTTTAAGTTATGGTTAAGGAAAAAAGATAGAAAAACCTTTAACAGTTTTTACAAAAGGCTAGATTTTGGCCGATTTTACCACGTTGAATACATTTTTTTTTAAATCAGTATACCTACATTGTAAGGCTAGATTTTGCCCGGTTTAACCACTTTTGAATAACTTTTTTTTTTAAATCAATATACCAACATTTTTTTCAAAAATCAATTCAAAAATCGATATGAAATGTCTTTTTAAATATTTTTAAGTTATGGTTTATAAAAAAAGGTAGAAAACGCTCAAACTGTTTTTGCATAAGGCTAAATTTTGCGAGGTTTAACCACTTTTGAATAACTTTTTTTTTAAATCAACATACCCACATTTTTTTTTAAAATCAAATCAAAAATCTATATGAAATGTCTTTTTAAATATTTTTAAGTTATGGTTAAGGAAAAAAGCTAGAAATCCCTCAAACTGTTTTTGCATAAGGCTAGATTTTGCGAAGTTTAACTACTTTTGAATAACTTTTTTTAAATCAACATACCCACATTTTTTTCAAAAATCAAATCAAAGATCGATATGAGGTGTCTTTTTAAATTTTTTTAAGTTATGGTTAAAGAAAAAAGATAGAAAAACGTTTAACAGTTTTTACAAAAGGCTAGATTTTGGCCGATTTTATCACGTTGAATACAATTTTTTTTTTTAAATCAATATACCTACATTTTTTTAAAAATCAAATCAAAAATCAATTTAAAATGTCTTCTAAATATTGCTAAGTTATGGATAAAGAAAAAAGCTAGAAAAACCTTTAACTGTTTCTGCAAAAGGGTAGTTTTGCGTTAACCAGCATTTGTAATTTACCAACACTAAAATGTTGTTAAATAAAATCTGTAGCATTAATACAAGCCGAAACATAATAATTTCAAATGGTGCATGTTTTCATCACCTTAGGAAAAATTGCAGTATCTATATATTAATAGGCTAACACTCTCCCCATACAAACAGACGCAACCCAATTTCGTATAGTATTTATGAATAAATCTCTATAAAATTTATATTGGAAACTTAGAATGGACTAATCTGGTGTCTCACCAAAAAAAATTTTGAAAATTATTTTTAGTTTATTTGTTATTAAACAAAAAAGAGGTCTCCAAACTCTCCAGCTATTTTGTTATTTCCACATTCTGTTATACCCGAACTATTCATCACTATTCAGCACTCTTATAAATTCCCTTACACACACACGTACATATCTATGCAATGATCCAGCAGCTGCCACTTGCTTTAATTTTTGTGCCAAAAAAAAAAACAACAAAATGTACCAAATCATATCATCTTCGGCATTTAAACACCATTTGTAAGCTAAGAAGTCCAGCTTCACTTCTGGCTTTATATATTTAACTTTTTTCCTATTGGTTAAAGTTTATTTTTTTAACGATATGATTTTGTAAGAAAATTGCACAATGTTAAGATCGAAATTTAAATATCGTACGGACTTTAACTAAAGGACAATTTTACATGACACTAATGCTGATTTCGTTGAACATGTTTATACCCTTGCACAGAATACTGTAAAAGTGTGATAAAAGTGTACCCGTTCTACATGAAACCGCTATATCGATAAAACGAACAAAAAACATTGCCCGTTTGCTATGCTATGTGCATGAATAATTAGGTTTCGCTTATCAACCATATTCAATTGTTATTGCAAAATCCAATTTTTTTCACCAAATTTATCTGTCAAATAAAATTTTCGTCAGCTGATTTTCAGTGCAACCAACTACCCTGTCAAAGCTTCAGAGGGTAAAAAGTGTGAGTTTTTTAGGAAATGAAAGCATATTCTGTTTGACGTTTTACCTTCATTTTGCAAACGAAAACGGAAAATGAAGAGTGTAAAAAATGCGCATTTTTTGATGAAACGAAATCACCATAACTCTACTTTTTTTTTACGAAAAACATATTTTTGGGTATTTTTTTCTTTTAGGGGTCAACCGCTAATAAATTAGCTAAAATTATGGGAGATAGCTCAGAAGACAGGTTTTGGCCTCAGGATCACGAGTCCGGAAGCGCTTTTTTTAATTTTTTGTTTCTAGAAAGTTATGGTCAAAAAATCGAAAAATGACCCACGGCACGCATTTTTTCGCACGTTTTTAGGTACAGCCTAATAAAATTACAACAACCACATGAAAACTTGCCACTTTGATTGCAAATATCTCTTCAGAGAAGCAAAATATTAAAAAGCGCTTCCAGATTCGTGATCCTGAGGCCAAACCCCGTCTTTTGAGCTATCTCCCATTATCTAAGCTGGAGTTAAATGGTGGGCGGCGAGCAGTTTATTATTATTGTTGTTGTGATATTATATGGTTGAGGGAGCTGACCGGGGTTGCCGGTTCGAATCCCACCTCAACCAAAGCCTTTTTAATTTTATTTATTTTATTATTTTTATATTCCATCAAGTCTCATGGACTGTGTTTGGTTCTTTTTAATTATTGGTATGTACCATCAAGTCTAGTGGATTGTGTTTTGGTATTGACACCCTGTATGTATTAATTGGGGCGAGCACTTTGGCTCTGAGAATGCATCGTTGGCTATTCTCACTTCCTTAGAAAACCCCTCAAAATTGTTGGTGGTGAGCACTTGGGCTCTGAGGCATTGGCGGCTATTGGCTTACCCCATTTTGCTTGTGAAAAACCACTTGTGTTTTGTTACACCTTATATTTATTATTAGGTGGTGAGCACTTGGGCTCTGAGGCATTGGCGGCTATTGGCTTACCCCATTTTGCTTGTAAAAAACCACGTTTTGTGACTGCGACTATAAGCTATGTATTCCGAATATTCCATAAATTATCTGCGAATTACAATAATAAGTAATGCAGATGAAATAAACGAAACCATGTTATGTCGCTTAAACACCCATAATTTTAGCTAATTTATTAGCAGTTGACACCTAAAGGAAACAAATACCCATTTTTACTTTGATTATTTGATGTTCTAAGCTTTTCTCGATTTTTTTTTAAGTTTAATTCACTTATGAAACTTTTAGGGGGTTAAATATTGGAAAAGTATATTTTCTAAGCAGAAAATATATTTTTCATACAGTTGAAGATTGCCCAGAAAAATATTCTCAATCGTCTCATTTAAAGCAAATTTAATTTTCCTTGCTTAAAAAATAAAATAAAAACGAAAAATTAAAAAAAAAAAAAAACAGTTTTAAATTTTTGCTTCCACCGAGAATTGAATATAGGTGTCCTGCAAGTAGTAAACATTTATACCCATTCTGGTATAAAAAGGGTACAATTAGTCTCTTCATAGGACATGCTCGAACAAATGTGACCAATTTATTCCATCTAAATTGACTAAAAAAGTAGTAGTCTACTTTTCCTTTGGATTGATGCCGGACTAATCGTATTTTTTGCAGGGAAATACAAAAAGGAAAAAGGCTAGAAAACCCTCAAACTGTTTTTGCATAAAGCTAGATTTTGGGAGGTTTAACCACTTTTGAATAACTTTTTTTTTAAATCAACATACCCCCCTTTTTTTTAAAAACCAAATCAAAAATCGATGTGAAAGGTCTTTTTGAATATTTTTAAGTTATGGTTTATAAAAAAAGCTAGAAAACGCTCAAACTGTTTTTGCATAAGGCTAAATTTTGCGAGGTTTAACCACTTTTGAATAACTTTTTTTTTAAATCAACATACCCACATTTTTTTCAAAAATCAAATCAAAGATCGATATGAGGTGTCTTTTTAAATATTTTTAAGTTATGGTTAAAGAAAAAAGATAGAATTTTTTTAAATCAATATACCTACATTTTTTTAAAAATCAAATCAAAAATCAATTTAAAATGTCTTCTAAATATTGCTAAGTTATGGATAAAGAAAAAAGCTAGAAAAACCTTCAACTGTTTCTGCAAAAGGGTAGTTTTGCGTTAACCAGCATTTGTAATTTACCAACACTAAAATGTTGTTAAATAAAATCTGTAGCATTACTACAAGCCGAAACATAATAATTTCAAATGGTGCATGTTTTCATCACCTTAGGAAAAATTGCAGTATCTATATATTAATAGGCTAACACTCTCCCCATACAAACAGACGCAACCCAATTTCGTATAGTATTTATGGATAAATCTCTATAAAATTTATATTGGAAACTTAGAATGGACTAATCTGGTGTCTCACCAAAAAAAATTTTGAAAATTATTTTTAGTTTATTTGTTATTAAACAAAAAAGAGGTCTCCAAACTCTCCAGCTATTTTGTTATCTCCACATTCTGTTATACCCGAACTATACATCACTATTCAGCACTCTTATAAAACTCCCGAAGCCACAACCATCCCCTCATTCCCTTACACACACACGTACATATCTATGCAATGATCCAGCAGCTGCCACTTGCTTTAATTTTTGTGCCAAAAAAAAAACAACAAGATGTACCAAATCATATCATCTTCGGCATCTAAACACCATTTGTAAGCTAAGAAGTCCAGCTTCACTTCTGGCTTTATATATTTAACTTTTTGCCTATTGGTTAAAGTTTATTTTTTTAACGATATGATTTTGTAAGAAAATTGCCCAATGTTAAGATCGAAATTTAAATATCGTACGGACTTTAACTAAAGGACAATTTTACATGACACTAATGCTGATTTCGTTGAACATGTTTATACCCTTGCACAGAATACTGTAAAAGTGTGATAAAAGTGTACCCGTTCTACATGAAACCGCTATATCGATAAAACGAACAAAAAACATTGCCCGTTTGCTATGCTATGTGCATGAATAATTAGGTTTCGCTTATCAACCATATTCAATTGTTATTGCAAAATCCAATTTTTTTCACCAAATTTATCTGTCAAATAAAATTTTCGTCAGCTAATTTTCAGTGCAACCCAGGGTAGTTCAGAGGGTAAAAAGTGTGAGTTTTTTAGGAAATGAAAGCATATTCTGTTGACGTTTTACCTTCATTTTGCAAACGAAAACGGAAAATGAAGAGTGTAAAAAATGCGCATTTTTTGATGAAACGAAATCACCATAACTCTACTTTTTTTTTACGAAAAACATATTTTTGGGTATTTTTTCTTTTAGGGGTCAACCGCTAATAAATTAGCTAAAATTATGGGAGATAGCTCAGAAGACAGGTTTTGGCCTCAGGATCACGAGTCCGGAAGCGCTTTTTTTAATTTTTTGTTTCTAGAAAGTTATGGTCAAAAAATCGAAAAATGACCCACGGCACGCATTTTTTCGCACGTTTTTAGGTACAGCCTAATAAAATTACAACAACCACATGAAAACTTGCCACTTTGATTGCAAATATCTCTTCAGAGAAGCAAAATATTAAAAAGCGCTTCCAGATTCGTGATCCTGAGGCCAAACCCCGTCTTTTGAGCTATCTCCCATAATTTTAGCTAATTTATTAGCAGTTGACACCTAAAGGAAACAAATACCCATTTTTACTTTGATTATTTGATGTTCTAAGCTTTTCTCGATTTTTTTTAAGTTTAATTCACTTATGAAACTTTTAGGGGGTTAAATATTGGAAAAGTATATTTTCTAAGCAGAAAATATATTTTTCATACAGTTGAAGATTGCCCAGAAAAATATCCCCAATCGTCTCATTTAAAGCAAATTCAATTTTCCTTGCTTAAAAAATAAAATAAAAACGAAAAATTAAAAAAAAAAAACAGTTTTAAATTTTTGCTTCCACCGAGAATCGAATATAGGTGTCCTGCAAGTAGTAAACATTTATACCCATTCTGGTATAAAAAGGGTACAATTAGTCTCTTCATAGGACATGCTTGAACAAATGTGACCAATTTATTCCATCTAAATTGACTAAAAAAGTAGTAGTCTACTTTTCCTTTGGACAGTTTTTACAAGAGGCTAGATTTTGGCCGATTTTACCACGTTGAATACAATTTTTTTTTAAATCAGTATACCTACATTGTAAGGCTAGATTTTGCCCGGTTTAACCACTTTTGAATAACTTTTATTTTTAAACCAATATACCAACATTTTTTTCAAAAATCAATTCAAAAATCGATATGAAATGTCTTTTTAAATATTTTTAAGTTATGGTTTATAAAAAAAGCTAGAAAACGCTCAAACTGTTTTTGCATAAGGCTAAATTTTGCGAGGTTTAACCACTTTTGAATAACTTTTTTTTTAAATCAACATACCCACATCTTTTTCAAAAATCAAATCAAAACTCGATATGAGGTGTCTTTTTAAATATTTTTAAGTTATGGTTAAGGAAAAAGATAGAAAAACCTTTAACAGTTTTTACAAAAGGCTAGATTTTGGCCGATTTTACCACGTTGAATACAATTTTTTTTTAAATCAGTATACCTACATTGTAAGGCTAGATTTTGCCCGGTTTAACCACTTTTGAATAACTTTTATTTTTAAACCAATATACCAACATTTTTTTCAAAAATCAATTCAAAAATCGATATGAAATGTCTTTTTAAATATTTTTAAGTTATGGTTTATAAAAAAAGCTAGAAAACGCTCAAACTGTTTTTGCATAAGGCTAAATTTTGCGAGGTTTAACCACTTTTGAATAACTTTTTTTTTAAATCAACATACCCACATCTTTTTCAAAAATCAAATCAAAAATCTATATGAAATGTCTTTTTAAATATTTTTAAGTTATGGTTAAGGAAAAAAGCTAGAAATCCCTCAAACTGGTTTTGCATAAGGCTAGAATTTGCGAGGTTTAACCAATTTTGAATAACTTTTTTTAAATCAACATACCCACATTTTTTTCAAAAATCAAATCAAAACTCGATATGAGGTGTCTTTTTAAATATTTTTAAGTTATGGTTAAGGAAAAAAGATAGAAAAACCTTTAACAGTTTTTACAAAAGGCTAGATTTTGGCCGATTTTATCACGTTGAATACAATTTTTTTTTTAAATCAATATACCTACATTTTTTTAAAAATCAAATCAAAAATCAATTTAAAATGTCTTCTAAATATTGCTAAGTTATGGATAAAGAAAAAAGCTAGAAAAACCTTTAACTGTTTCTGCAAAAGGGTAGTTTTGCGTTAACCAGCATTTGTAATTTACCAACACTAAAATGTGGTTAAATAAAATCTGTAGCATTACTACAAGCCGAAACATAATAATTTCAAATGGTGCATGTTTTCATCACCTTAGGAAAAATTGCAGTATCTATATATTAATAGGCTAACACTCTCCCCATACAAACAGACGCAACCCAATTTCGTATAGTATTTATGGATAAATCTTTATAAAATTTATATTGGAAACTTAGAATGGACTAATCTGGTGTCTCACCAAAAAAAATTTTGAAAATTATTTTTAGTTTATTTGTTATTAAACAAAAAAGAGGTCTCCAAACTCTCCAGCTATTTTGTTATCTCCACATTCTGTTATACCCGAACTATTCATCACTATTCAGCACTCTTATAAAACTCCCGAAGCCACAACCATCCCCTCATTCCCTTACACACACACCTACATATCTATGCAATGATCCAGCAGCTGCCACTTGCTTTTATTTTTGTGCCAAAAAAAAAAAAAACAACAAAATGTACCAAATCATATCATCTTCGGCATCTAAACACCATTTGTAAGCTAAGAATTCCAGCTTCACTTCTGGCTTTATATATTTAACTTTTTGCCTATTGGTTAAAGTTTATTTTTTTAACGATATGATTTTGTAAGAAAATTGCACAATGTTAAGATCGAAATTTAAATATCGTACGGACTTTAACTAAAGGACAATTTTACATGACACTAATGCTGATTTCGTTGAACATGTTTATACCCTTGCACAGAATACTGTAAAAGTGTGATAAAAGTGTACCCGTTCTACATGAAACCGCTATATCGATAAAACGAACAAAAAACATTGCCCGTTTGCTATGCTATGTGCATGAATAATTAGGTTTCGCTTATCAACCATATTCAATTGTTATTGCAAAATCCAATTTTTTTCACCAAATTTATCTGTCAAATAAAATTTTCGTCAGCTGATTTTCAGTGCAACCAACTACCCTGTCAAAGCTTCAGAGGGTAAAAAGTGTGAGTTTTTTAGGAAATGAAAGCATATTCTGTTTGACGTTTTACCTTCATTTTGCAAACGAAAACGGAAAATGAAGAGTGTAAAAAATGCGCATTTTTTGATGAAACGAAATCACCATAACTCTACTTTTTTTTTACGAAAAACATATTTTTGGGTATTTTTTTCTTTTAGGGGTCAACCGCTAATAAATTAGCTAAAATTATGGGAGATAGCTCAGAAGACAGGTTTTGGCCTCAGGATCACGAGTCCGGAAGCGCTTTTTTTAATTTTTTGTTTCTAGAAAATTATGGTCAAAAAATCGAAAAATGACCCACGGCACGCATTTTTTCGCACGTTTTTAGGTACAGCCTAATAAAATTACAATAACCACATGAAAACTTGCCACTTTGATTGCAAATATCTCTTCAGAGAAGCAAAATATTCCAGATTCGTGATCCTGAGGCCAAACCCCGTCTTTTGAGCTATCTCCCATAATTTTAGCTAATTTATTAGCAGTTGACACCTAAAGGAAACAAATACCCATTTTTATACCCAGCTGTACTTGTACACAGGGTATTATAACTTTGTTAGGATAACGGTTGGTTGTACAGGTATAAAGGAATCGAGATAGATATAGACTTCCATATATCAATATGATCAGGATCGAAAAAAAATTCGATTGAGCCATGTCCGTCCGTCTGTCCGTCCGTCCGTCCGTCCGTCCGTCTGTCCGTTAACACGATAACTTGAGCAAATAATGAGCTATCTTCACCAAATTTGGCATGCGTACTTATTTGGGTTCAAAATAGATTGCTATTGAAAATGGGTAAAATCGGACCATAACCACGCCCCTTTTTCGATATCGAAAATTTCGAAAAACGTATAAAATGGGTTAATTCAATATTAGAAGCAGCTACAATGATAAAATTTGCAATATGTATTGATTTAGATGTTCTAAGGCCGATTTTATAACAATTTTTGAAAAGGGGGCGTGGTACCGCCCACGTATATTTGAAGAAATTTTAAAATTTTGACTCTTAATAACTTCAGAACAGTTTATGCTAGTATAACGAAATTTCGTAGAGGACATACTATTGTTGTGGTAAATTCAGCTATAGAAAATAAACGAAATCGCTTCGCGACCACGCCTACTTTTTCATAAAAGTTATATTGAAAGGAGGTGGAAATATTGAAAGGTCCATATCTAATTAACTGATTTCGCTATAATAATATAATTTGGTACATACATCAACTTTCATATTCTTTACATAATTTTTTCAAAATTTTGGAAAGTGGGCGTGGCACCGCCCACTTATGAGTCAAGCAATTTTTAAATTCGACTGCTAACAACTTCAGAACGGTGTGAGATAGATTTACGAAACTAGGTATACAAAACAAAGAATAACAGCATTTTATGTGCACAGCTGGATATGTAATGTTCGGTTTCACCCGAACTTAGACTTCCTTACTTGTTACTTTGATTATTTGATGTTCTAAGCTTTTCTCGATTTTTTTTTAAGTTTAATTCACTTATGAAACTTTTAGGGGGTTAAATATTGGAAAAGTATATTTTCTAAGCAGAAAATATATTTTTCATACAGTTGAAGATTGCCCAGAAAAATATCCCCAATCGTCTCATTTAAAGCAAATTCAATTTTCCTTGCTTAAAAAATAAAATAAAAACGAAAAATTAAAAAAAAAAAAAACAGTTTTAAATTTTTGCTTCCACCGAGAATCGAATATACGTGTCCTGCAAGTAGTAAACATTTATACCCATTCTGATATAAAAAGGGTACAATTAGTCTCTTCATAGGACATGCTCGAACAAATGTGACCAATTTCTTCCATCTAAAAGTGACTAAAAAAGTAGTAGTCTACTTTTCCTTTGGATTGATCCCGGACTAATCGTATTTTTTGCAGGGAAATACCATACGAACTTTTACTAATGCACCTTTTTACATAAGTAACTCCACTTTTTTGTATGAAACCACATTTTTTACTTTGATAATTTAATGTGCTAAGCTTTCTCGATTTTTAAATAGTTTTTTAACTTATGAAATTTTTATAGAAATAAAATATTGGAAAAGTATATCTTCTAAGCAGAAAATGTATTTTTCAGACAAAAAAGTTAAGTTAGTTTATAGAATTAAAAATTTTGATCCCAACATCAGAATTGTAATTTTCAAAAAATAGCTTTAAAAAAATTTGTTTAAAAGAAAAATATTAAAATTCATGCACAGGAATGTAAAGCAGGAGTTATTAGCTTTCAAATGTTGTTAAAAAAAATCTGTAGCATTACTACAAGCCGAAACATAATAATTTCAGTTGTTGCATGTTTTCATCACCTTAGGAAAAATTGCAGTATCTATATATTAATAGGCTAACACTCTCCGCATACAAACTTTCGTAACCCAATTTCGTATATTATTTATGGATAGATCCCTATAAAATTTATATAGGAAACTTAGAATGGACTAATCTGCTGTCTCACCAAAAAAAATTTTGAAAATTATTCTTAGTTTATTTATTATTAAACAAAAAATAGGTCTCCAAACTCTCCAGCTATTTTATTATCTCCACATTCTGTTATACCCGAACTATACATCACTATTCAGCATACATCACTATTGAGCACTTTTATAAAACTCTCAAAGACACACCCACCATCCGCTCATTCCCTTAAGCTACGTTTACACTGCACCAAATGCGTCACTTTTGGCCAAGTTTTTTCGAGACCGTTCATCCACAGATTGAATTTGATCACCAAATTAGGTCAAATTAAACTAAATTCATCTAATTTGGCAAAGAAATTCATTCTGCGGACAAACATTCTCGAAATAACTTCGCCAAAAGCGACGCATTTGGTGCAGTGTAAATGTATCATTACACACACACGTACATATCTATGCTATGAGGCTGCCACTTGCTTTTATTTTTGTGCCAAAAAAAAACACAAAATGCTCCAAAAATTATCATCTTCGGCATCTAAACACCATTTGTAAGCTAAGAAATCCAGCTTCACTTCTGGCTTTATATATTTAACTTTTTGCCTGTTGGTAAAGTTTATTTTTTTAACGATATGATTTTGTAAAAAAATTCCACAATCTTAAGATCGAAATTTTGCACTTTAGAATTCATTTTTTTTTTAAATCAATATATCTACATTTTTTTTCGAAAATCAAATCAAAAATCAATATAAAATGTCTTTTTAAATATTTCTAAGTTATGATTGAGGAAAAAGGCTAGAAAACCCTCAAACTGTTGTTGCATAAAGCTAGATTTTGGGAGGTTTAACCACTTTTGAATAACTTTTTTTTTTAATCAACATACCCACATTTTTTTCAAAAACCAAATCAAAAATCGATATGAAAGGTCTTTTTGAATATTTTTAAGTTATGGCTAAGGAAAAAAGATAGAAAAACCTTTAACAGTTTTTACAAGAGGCTAGATTTTGCCCGGTTTCACCAATTTTGATATTTTTTTTTTATAAATCAATATGCCCAAATTTTTTTTGCAAAAATCAAATCAAAAATCAATTTAAAATGTCTTTTTAAATATTTCTAAATTATGGTTAAGGAAAAAAAGCTAGAAAACCCTCAAACTGGTTTTGCATAAGGCTTCACTTCTGGCTTTATATATTTAACTTTTTGCCTGTTGGTAAAGTTTATTTTTTTAACGATATGATTTTGTAAAAAAATTCCACAATCTTAAGATCGAAATTTTGCACTTTAGAATTCATTTTTTTTTTAAATCAATATATCTACATTTTTTTTCGAAAATCAAATCAAAAATCAATATAAAATGTCTTTTTAAATATTTCTAAGTTATGATTGAGGAAAAAGGCTAGAAAACCCTCAAACTGTTGTTGCATAAACCTAGATTTTGGGAGGTTTAACCACTTTTGAATAACTTTTTTTAAATCAACATACCCACATTTTTTTCAAAAATCAAATCAAAACTCGATATGAGGTGTCTTTTTAAATATTTTTAAGTTATGGTTAAGGAAAAAAGATAGAAAACCCTTTAACAGTTTTTACAAAAGGCTAGATTTTGGCCGATTTTACCACGTTGAATACATTTTTTTTTAAATCAATATACCTACATTGTAAGGCTAGATTTTGCCCGGTTTAACCACTTTTGAATAACTTTTTTTTTAAAATCAATATACCAACATTTTTTTCAAAAATCAATTCAAAAATCGATATGAAATGTCTTTTTAAATATTTTTAAGTTATGGTTAAGGAAAAAAGCTAGAAATCCCTCAAACTGTTTTTGCATAAGGCTAGATTTTACGAAGTTTAACTACTTTTGAATAACTTTTTTAAATCAACATACCCACATTTTTTTTCAAAAATCAAATCAAAGATCGATATGAGGTGTCTTTTTAAATATTTTTAAGTTATGGTTAAAGAAAAAAGATAGAAAAACATTTAACAGTTTTTACAAAAGGCTAGATTTTGGCCGATTTTACCACGTTGAATACAATTTTTTTTTTTAAATCAATATACCTAAATTTTTTTAAAAATCAAAATAAAAATCAATTTAAAATGTCTTCTAAATATTGCTAAGTTATGGATAAAGAAAAAAGCTAGAAAAACCTTTAACTGTTTCTGCAAAAGGGTAGTTTTGCGTTAACCAGCATTTGTAATTTACCAACACTAAAATGTTGTTAAATAAAATCTGTAGCATTACTACAAGCCGAAACATAATAATTTCAAATGGTGCATGTTTTCATCACCTTAGGAAAAATTGCAGTATCTATATATTAATACGCTAACACTCTCCGCATACCAACTTTCTTAACCCAATTTAGTATAGTATTTATGGATAGATCCCTATAAAAGTTATATTGGAAACTTAGAATGGACTAATCTGCTGTCTCACCAAAAAAAATTTTGAAAATTATTTTTAGTTTATTTGTTATTAAACAAAAAGAGGTCTCCAAACTCTCCAGCTATTTTGTTATCTCCGCTTTCTGTTATACCCGAACTATACATCACTATTCAGCACTCTTATAAAACTCCCAAAGACACAACCATCCGCTCATTCCCTTACACACACACGTACATATCTATGCAATGATCCAGCAGCTGCCACTTGCTTTTATTTTTGTGCCAAAAAAAAACAACAAAATGTACTAAATCATATCATCTTCGGCGTCTAAACACCATTTGTAAACTAAGAAATCCAGCTTCACTTCTGGCTTTATATATTTAACTTTTTGCCTATTGGTAAAGTTAATTTTTTTAACGATATGATTTTGTAAGAAAATTCCACAATGTTAAGATCGAAATTTAAATATCGTAGGGACTTTAACTAAAGAACAATTTTACATGACACTAATGCTGATTTCGTTGAACATGTTTACACCCTTGCACAGAATACTGTAAAAGTGTGATAAAAGTGTACAAGTTCTACATGAAACTGCTATATCGATAAAACGAACAAAAAACATTGCCCGTTTGCTATGCTATGTGCATAAATAATTAGGTTTCGCTTATCAACCATATTCAATTGTTATTGCAAAATCCAATTTTTTTCACCAAATTTATCTGTCAAATAAACATTTCGTCAGCTGATTTTCAGTGCAACCAACTACACTGTCAAAGCTTCAGAGGGTAAAAAGTGTGAGTTTTTTAGGAAATGAAAACATATTCTGTTTGACGTTTTACCTTCATTTTGCAAACGAAAACGGAAAATTGAAGAGTGTAAAAAATGCGCATTTTTTGATGAAACGAAATCACCATAACTCTACTTTTTTTTTACGAAAAACACATTTTTGGGTATTTGTTTCCTTTAGGGGTCAACCGCTATTAGTTTAGCTAAAATTATGGGAGATAGCCTCAGGATCACGAGTCCGGAAGCGCTTTTTTAATTTTTTGTGTCTATGGAAAGTTATGGTCAAAAAATCGAAAAATGACCCACGGCACGCATTTTTTCGCACGATTTTAGGTACAGCCTAATAAAATTACAACAACCACATGAAAACATGCCACTTTGATTGCAAATATCTCTTCAGAGAAGCAAAATATTAAAAAGCGCTTCCGGATTCGTGATCCTGAGGCCAAACCCCGTCTTTTGAGCTATCTCCCATAATTTTAGCTAATTTATTAGCAGTTGACACCTAAAGGAAACAAATACCCATTTTTACTTTGATTATTTGATGTTCTAAGCTTTTCTCGATTTTTTTAAAGTTTAATTCACTTATAAAATTCTTAGTGGGTTAAATATTGAAGATTGCCCAGAAAAATATCCCCAATCGTCTCATTTAAAGCAAAGCTGTAATTAGACGCTGGCAAGTGTAAGTATAATTGAAAGCAACTCTGATTTTTTTTTTTTTCAATTTTCCTTGCTTAAAAAATAAAATAAAAACGAAAAATTAAAAAAAGAAACAGTTTTCAATTTTTGCTTCCACCGAGAATCGAATATAGGTGTCCTGCAAGTAGTAAACATTTACAATTAGTCTCTTCATAGGACATGCTCGAACAAATGTGACCAATTTATTCCATCTAAAAGAGAGTAAAAAAGTAGTAGTCTACTTTTCCTCTGGATTTATCCCAGACTAATCGTATTTTTTGCAGGGAAATGCCAAAATGCACCTTTTTACATAAGTAACTCCACTTTTTTGTATGAAACCACATTTTTTACTTTGATAATTTAATGTGCTAAGCTTTTTCGATTTTTAAATATTTTTTTTACTTATGAAATTTTTAGAGAAATAAAATATTGGAAAAGTATATCTTCTAAGCAGAAAATGTATTTTTCATACAAAAAAGTGAAGTTAGTTATATAGAATAAAAAATTTTGATCCCAACATCAGAATTGTAATTTTCAAAAAATAGCTTTAAAAAAATTTTTTTAAAACAAAAATATTATAATTCATGCACAGGAATGTAAAGCAGGAGTTATTAGCTTTCAAATGTTGTTAAAAAAAATCTGTAGCATTACTACAAGCCGAAACATAATAATTTCAGTTGGTGCATGTTTTCATCACCTTAGGAAAAATTGCAGTATCTATATATTAATAGGCTAACACTCTCCCCATACAAACAGACGCAACCCAATTTCGTATAGTATTTATGGATAAATCTCTATAAAATTTATATTGGAAACTTAGAATGGACTAATCTGGTGTCTCACCAAAAAAAATTTTGAAAATTATTTTTAGTTTATTTGTTATTAAACAAAAAAGAGGTCTCCAAACTCTCCAGCTATTTTGTTATCTCCACATTCTGTTATACCCGAACTATACATCACTATTCAGCACTCTTATAAAACTCCCGAAGCCACAACCATCCCCTCATTCCCTTACACACACACGTACATATCTATGCAATGATCCAGCAGCTGCCACTTGCTTTAATTTTTGTGCCAAAAAAAAAACAACAAAATGTGCTAAATCATATCATCTTCGGCATCTAAACACCATTTGTAAGCTAAGAAGTCCAGCTTCACTTCTGGCTTTATATATTTAACTTTTTGCCTATTGGTTAAAGTTTATTTTTTTAACGATATGATTTTGTAAGAAAATTGCACAATGTTAAGATCGAAATTTAAATATCGTACGGACTTTAACTAAAGGACAATTTTACATGACACTAATGCTGATTTCGTTGAACATGTTTATACCCTTGCACAGAATACTGTAAAAGTGTGATAAAAGTGTACCCGTTCTACATGAAACCGCTATATCGATAAAACGAACAAAAAACATTGCCCGTTTGCTATGCTATGTGCATGAATAATTAGGTTTCGCTTATCAACCATATTCAATTGTTATTGCAAAATCCAATTTTTTTCACCAAATTTATCTGTCAAATAAAATTTTCGTCAGCTGATTTTCAGTGCAACCAACTACCCTGTCAAAGCTTCAGAGGGTAAAAAGTGTGAGTTTTTTAGGAAATGAAAGCATATTCTGTTTGACGTTTTACCTTCATTTTGCAAACGAAAACGGAAAATGAAGAGTGTAAAAAATGCGCATTTTTTGATGAAACGAAATCACCATAACTCTACTTTTTTTTTACGAAAAACATATTTTTGGGTATTTGTTGCTTTTAGGGGTCAACCGCTAATAAATTAGCTAAAATTATGGGAGATAGCTCAGAAGACAGGTTTTGGCCTCAGGATCACGAGTCCGGAAGCGCTTTTTTAATTTTTTGTTTCTAGAAAGTTATGGTCAAAAAATCGAAAAATGACCCACGGCACGCATTTTTTCGCACGTTTTTAGGTACAGCCTAATAAAATTACAACAACCACATGAAAACTTGCCACTTTGATTGCAAATATCTCTTCAGAGAAGCAAAATATTGAAAAGCGCTTCCAGATTCGTGATCCTGAGGCCAAACCCCGTCTTTTGAGCTATCTCCCATAATTTTAGCTAATTTATTAGCAGTTGACATCTAAAGGAAACAAATGCCCATTTTTACTTTGATTATATGATGTTCTAAGCTTTTCTCGATTTTTTTTAAGTTTAATTCACTTATGAAACTTTTAGGGGGTTAAATATTGGAAAAGTATATTTTCTAAGCAGAAAATATATTTTTCATACAGTTGAAGATTGCCCAGAAAAATATCCCCAATCGTCTCATTTAAAGCAAATTCAATTTTCCTTGCTTAAAAAATAAAATAAAAACGAAAAATTAAAAAAAAAAAAAAACAGTTTTAAATTTTTGCTTCCACCGAGAATCGAATATAGGTATCCTGCAAGTAGTAAACATTTACACCCATTCTTGTATAAAAAGGGTACAATTAGTCTCTTCATAGGACATGCTCGAACAAATGTGACCAATTTATTCCCTCTAAAAGTGACTAAAAAATTAGTAGTCTACTTTTCCTTTGGATTGATCCCGGACTAATCGTATTTTTTGCAGGGAAATACCATACGAACTTTTACTAATGCACCTTTTTACATAAGTAACTCCACTTTTTTGTATGAAACCACATTTTTTACTTTGATAATTTAATGTGCTAAGCTTTTTCGATTTTTAAATAGTTTTTTTACTTATGAAATTTTTATAGAAATAAAATATTGGAAAAGTATATCTTCTAAGCAGAAAATGTATTTTTCAGACAAAAAAGTTAAGTTAGTTATATAGAATTAAAAATTTTGATCCCAACATCAGAATTGTAATTTTCAAAAAATAGCTTTAAAAAAATTTGTTTAAAAGAAAAATATTAAAATTCATGCACAGGAATGTAAAGCAGGAGTTATTAGCTTTCAAATGTTGTTAAAAAAAATCTGTAGCATTACTACAAGCCGAAACATAATAATTTGAGTTGTTGCATGTTTTCATCACCTTAGGAAAAATTGAAGTATCTATATATTAATAGGCTAACACTCTCCGCATACAAACTTTCGTAACCCAATTTCTTATATTATTTATGGATAGATCCCTATAAAATTTATATAGGAAACTTAGAATGGACTAATCTGCTGTCTCACCAAAAAAAATTTTGAAAATTATTCTTAGTTTATTTATTATTAAACAAAAAATAGGTCTCCAAACTCTCCAGCTATTTTATTATCTCCACATTCTGTTATACCCGAACTATACATCACTATTCAGCATACATCACTATTGAGCACTTTTATAAAACTCTCAAACACACACCCACCATCCGCTCATTCCCTTAAGCTACGTTTACACTGCACCAAATGCGTCACTTTTGGCCAAGTTTTTTCGAGACCGTTCATCCACAGATTGAATTTGATCACCAAATTAGGTCAAATTAAACTAAATTCATCTAATTTGGCAAAGAAATTCATTCTGCGGACAAACATTCTCGAAATAACTTCGCCAAAAGCGACGCATTTGGTGCAGTGTAAATGTATCATTACACACACACGTACATATCTATGCTATGAGGCTGCCACTTGCTTTTATTTTTGTGCCAAAAAAAAACACAAAATGCTCCAAAAAATATCATCTTCGGCATCTAAACACCATTTGTAAGCTAAGAAATCCAGCTTCACTTCTGGCTTTATATATTTAACTTTTTGCCTGTTGGTAAAGTTTATTTTTTTAACGATATGATTTTGTAAAAAAATTCCACAATCTTAAGATCGAAATTTTGCACTTTAGAATTCATTTTTTTTTTAAATCAATATATCTACATTTTTTTTCGAAAATCAAATCAAAAATCAATATAAAATGTCTTTTTAAATATTTCTAAGTTATGATTGAGGAAAAAGGCTAGAAAACCCTCAAACTGTTGTTGCATAAAGCTAGATTTTGGGAGGTTTAACCACTTTTGAATAACTTTTTTTTTAAATCAACATACCCACATTTTTTTCAAAAACCAAATCAAAAATCGATATGAAAGGTCTTTTTGAATATTTTTAAGTTATGGCTAAGGAAAAAAGATAGAAAAACCTTTAACAGTTTTTACAAGAGGCTAGATTTTGCCCGGTTTCACCAATTTTGATATTTTTTTTTTATAAATCAATATGCCCAAATTTTTTTTGCAAAAATCAAATCAAAAATCAATTTAAAATGTCTTTTTAAATATTTCTAAATTATGGTTAAGGAAAAAAAGCTAGAAAACCCTCAAACTGGTTTTGCATAAGGCTTCACTTCTGGCTTTATATATTTAACTTTTTGCCTGTTGGTAAAGTTTATTTTTTTAACGATATGATTTTGTAAAAAAATTCCACAATCTTAAGATCGAAATTTTGCACTTTAGAATTCATTTTTTTTTTAAATCAATATATCTACATTTTTTTTCGAAAATCAAATCAAAAATCAATATAAAATGTCTTTTTAAATATTTCTAAGTTATGATTGAGGAAAAAGGCTAGAAAACCCTCAAACTGTTGTTGCATAAACCTAGATTTTGGGAGGTTTAACCACTTTTGAATAACTTTTTTTAAATCAACATACCCACATTTTTTTCAAAAATCAAATCAAAACTCGATATGAGGTGTCTTTTTAAATATTTTTAAGTTATGGTTAAGGAAAAAAGATAGAAAACCCTTTAACAGTTTTTACAAAAGGCTAGATTTTGGCCGATTTTACCACGTTGAATACATTTTTTTTTAAATCAATATACCTACATTGTAAGGCTAGATTTTGCCCGGTTTAACCACTTTTGAATAACTTTTTTTTTAAATCAATATACCAACATTTTTTTCAAAAATCAATTCAAAAATCGATATGAAATGTCTTTTTAAATATTTTTAAGTTATGGTTTATAAAAAAAGCTAGAAAACGCTCAAACTGTTTTTGCATAAGGCTAAATTTTGCGAGGTTTAACCACTTTTGAATAACTTTTTTTTTAAATCAACATACCCACATTTTTTTCAAAAATCAAATCAAAAATCTATATGAAATGTCTTTTTAAATATTTTTAAGTTATGGTTAAGGAAAAAAGCTAGAAATCCCTCAAACTGTTTTTGCATAAGGCTAGATTTTACGAAGTTTAACTACTTTTGAATAACTTTTTTAAATCAACATACCCACATTTTTTTTCAAAAATCAAATCAAAGATCGATATGAGGTGTCTTTTTAAATATTTTTAAGTTATGGTTAAAGAAAAAAGATAGAAAAACATTTAACAGTTTTTACAAAAGGCTAGATTTTGGCCGATTTTACCACGTTGAATACAATTTTTTTTTTTAAATCAATATACCTAAATTTTTTTAAAAATCAAAATAAAAATCAATTTAAAATGTCTTCTAAATATTGCTAAGTTATGGATAAAGAAAAAAGCTAGAAAAACCTTTAACTGTTTCTGCAAAAGGGTAGTTTTGCGTTAACCAGCATTTGTAATTTACCAACACTAAAATGTTGTTAAATAAAATCTGTAGCATTACTACAAGCCGAAACATAATAATTTCAAATGGTGCATGTTTTCATCACCTTAGGAAAAATTGCAGTATCTATATATTAATACGCTAACACTCTCCGCATACCAACTTTCTTAACCCAATTTAGTATAGTATTTATGGATAGATCCCTATAAAAGTTATATTGGAAACTTAGAATGGACTAATCTGCTGTCTCACCAAAAAAAATTTTGAAAATTATTTTTAGTTTATTTGTTATTAAACAAAAAGAGGTCTCCAAACTCTCCAGCTATTTTGTTATCTCCGCTTTCTGTTATACCCGAACTATACATCACTATTCAGCACTCTTATAAAACTCCCAAAGACACAACCATCCGCTCATTCCCTTACACACACACGTACATATCTATGCAATGATCCAGCAGCTGCCACTTGCTTTTATTTTTGTGCCAAAAAAAAAACAACAAAATGTACTAAATCATATCATCTTCGGCGTCTAAACACCATTTGTAAACTAAGAAATCCAGCTTCACTTCTGGCTTTATATATTTAACTTTTTGCCTATTGGTAAAGTTAATTTTTTTAACGATATGATTTTGTAAGAAAATTCCACAATGTTAAGATCGAAATTTAAATATCGTAGGGACTTTAACTAAAGAACAATTTTACATGACACTAATGCTGATTTCGTTGAACATGTTTACACCCTTGCACAGAATACTGTAAAAGTGTGATAAAAGTGTACAAGTTCTACATGAAACTGCTATATCGATAAAACGAACAAAAAACATTGCCCGTTTGCTATGCTATGTGCATAAATAATTAGGTTTCGCTTATCAACCATATTCAATTGTTATTGCAAAATCCAATTTTTTTCACCAAATTTATCTGTCAAATAAACATTTCGTCAGCTGATTTTCAGTGCAACCAACTACACTGTCAAAGCTTCAGAGGGTAAAAAGTGTGAGTTTTTTAGGAAATGAAAACATATTCTGTTTGACGTTTTACCTTCATTTTGCAAACGAAAACGGAAAATTGAAGAGTGTAAAAAATGCGCATTTTTTGATGAAACGAAATCACCATAACTCTACTTTTTTTTACGAAAAACACATTTTTGGGTATTTGTTTCCTTTAGGGGTCAACCGCTATTAGTTTAGCTAAAATTATGGGAGATAGCCTCAGGATCACGAGTCCGGAAGCGCTTTTTTAATTTTTTGTGTCTATGGAAAGTTATGGTCAAAAAATCGAAAAATGACCCACGGCACGCATTTTTTCGCACGATTTTAGGTACAGCCTAATAAAATTACAACAACCACATGAAAACATGCCACTTTGATTGCAAATATCTCTTCAGAGAAGCAAAATATTAAAAAGCGCTTCCGGATTCGTGATCCTGAGGCCAAACCCCGTCTTTTGAGCTATCTCCCATAATTTTAGCTAATTTATTAGCAGTTGACACCTAAAGGAAACAAATACCCATTTTTACTTTGATTATTTGATGTTCTAAGCTTTTCTCGATTTTTTTAAAGTTTAATTCACTTATAAAATTCTTAGTGGGTTAAATATTGAAGATTGCCCAGAAAAATATCCCCAATCGTCTCATTTAAAGCAAAGCTGTAATTAGACGCTGGCAAGTGTAAGTATAATTGAAAGCAACTCTGATTTTTTTTTTTTCAATTTTCCTTGCTTAAAAAATAAAATAAAAACGAAAAATTAAAAAAAGAAACAGTTTTCAATTTTTGCTTCCACCGAGAATCGAATATAGGTGTCCTGCAAGTAGTAAACATTTACAATTAGTCTCTTCATAGGACATGCTCGAACAAATGTGACCAATTTATTCCATCTAAAAGAGAGTAAAAAAGTAGTAGTCTACTTTTCCTCTGGATTTATCCCAGACTAATCGTATTTTTTGCAGGGAAATGCCAAAATGCACCTTTTTACATAAGTAACTCCACTTTTTTGTATGAAACCACATTTTTTACTTTGATAATTTAATGTGCTAAGCTTTTTCGATTTTTAAATATTTTTTTTACTTATGAAATTTTTAGAGAAATAAAATATTGGAAAAGTATATCTTCTAAGCAGAAAATGTATTTTTCATACAAAAAAGTGAAGTTAGTTATATAGAATAAAAAATTTTGATCCCAACATCAGAATTGTAATTTTCAAAAAATAGCTTTAAAAAATTTTTTTTAAAACAAAAATATTATAATTCATGCACAGGAATGTAAAGCAGGAGTTATTAGCTTTCAAATGTTGTTAAAAAAAATCTGTAGCATTACTACAAGCCGAAACATAATAATTTCAGTTGGTGCATGTTTTCATCACCTTAGGAAAAATTGCAGTATCTATATATTAATAGGCTAACACTCTCCCCATACAAACAGACGCAACCCAATTTCGTATAGTATTTATGGATAAATCTCTATAAAATTTATATTGGAAACTTAGAATGGACTAATCTGGTGTCTCACCAAAAAAAATTTTGAAAATTATTTTTAGTTTATTTGTTATTAAACAAAAAAGAGGTCTCCAAACTCTCCAGCTATTTTGTTATCTCCACATTCTGTTATACCCGAACTATACATCACTATTCAGCACTCTTATAAAACTCCCGAAGCCACAACCATCCCCTCATTCCCTTACACACACACGTACATATCTATGCAATGATCCAGCAGCTGCCACTTGCTTTAATTTTTGTGCCAAAAAAAAAACAACAAAATGTACTAAATCATATCATCTTCGGCATCTAAACACCATTTGTAAGCTAAGAAGTCCAGCTTCACTTCTGGCTTTATATATTTAACTTTTTGCCTATTGGTTAAAGTTTATTTTTTTAACGATATGATTTTGTAAGAAAATTGCACAATGTTAAGATCGAAATTTAAATATCGTACGGACTTTAACTAAAGGACAATTTTACATGACACTAATGCTGATTTCGTTGAACATGTTTATACCCTTGCACAGAATACTGTAAAAGTGTGATAAAAGTGTACCCGTTCTACATGAAACCGCTATATCGATAAAACGAACAAAAAACATTGCCCGTTTGCTATGCTATGTGCATGAATAATTAGGTTTCGCTTATCAACCATATTCAATTGTTATTGCAAAATCCAATTTTTTTCACCAAATTTATCTGTCAAATAAAATTTTCGTCAGCTGATTTTCAGTGCAACCAACTACCCTGTCAAAGCTTCAGAGGGTAAAAAGTGTGAGTTTTTTAGGAAATGAAAGCATATTCTGTTTGACGTTTTACCTTCATTTTGCAAACGAAAACGGAAAATGAAGAGTGTAAAAAATGCGCATTTTTTGATGAAACGAAATCACCATAACTCTACTTTTTTTTTACGAAATACATATTTTTGGGTATTTGTTTCTTTTAGGGGTCAACCGCTAATAAATTAGCTAAAATTATGGGAGATAGCTCAGAAGACAGGTTTTGGCCTCAGGATCACGAGTCCGGAAGCGCTTTTTTAATTTTTTGTTTCTAGAAAGTTATGGTCAAAAAATCGAAAAATGACCCACGGCACGCATTTTTTCGCACGTTTTTAGGTACAGCCTAATAAAATTACAACAACCACATGAAAACTTGCCACTTTGATTGCAAATATCTCTTCAGAGAAGCAAAATATTGAAAAGCGCTTCCAGATTCGTGATCCTGAGGCCAAACCCCGTCTTTTGAGCTATCTCCCATAATTTTAGCTAATTTATTAGCAGTTGACATCTAAAGGAAACAAATGCCCATTTTTACTTTGATTATATGATGTTCTAAGCTTTTCTCGATTTTTTTTAAGTTTAATTCACTTATGAAACTTTTAGGGGGTTAAATATTGGAAAAGTATATTTTCTAAGCAGAAAATATATTTTTCATACAGTTGAAGATTGCCCAGAAAAATATCCCCAATCGTCTCATTTAAAGCAAATTCAATTTTCCTTGCTTAAAAAATAAAATAAAAACGAAAAATTAAAAAAAAAAAAAACAGTTTTAAATTTTTGCTTCCACCGAGAATCGAATATAGGTATCCTGCAAGTAGTAAACATTTACACCCATTCTTGTATAAAAAGGGTACAATTAGTCTCTTCATAGGACATGCTCGAACAAATGTGACCAATTTATTCCCTCTAAAAGTGACTAAAAAATTAGTAGTCTACTTTTCCTTTGGATTGATCCCGGACTAATCGTATTTTTTGCAGGGAAATACCATACGAACTTTTACTAATGCACCTTTTTACATAAGTAACTCCACTTTTTTGTATGAAACCACATTTTTTACTTTGATAATTTAATGTGCTAAGCTTTTTCGATTTTTAAATAGTTTTTTTACTTATGAAATTTTTATAGAAATAAAATATTGGAAAAGTATATCTTCTAAGCAGAAAATGTATTTTTCAGACAAAAAAGTTAAGTTAGTTATATAGAATTAAAAATTTTGATCCCAACATCAGAATTGTAATTTTCAAAAAATAGCTTTAAAAAAATTTGTTTAAAAGAAAAATATTAAAATTCATGCACAGGAATGTAAAGCAGGAGTTATTAGCTTTCAAATGTTGTTAAAAAAAATCTGTAGCATTACTACAAGCCGAAACATAATAATTTGAGTTGTTGCATGTTTTCATCACCTTAGGAAAAATTGAAGTATCTATATATTAATAGGCTAACACTCTCCGCATACAAACTTTCGTAACCCAATTTCTTATATTATTTATGGATAGATCCCTATAAAATTTATATAGGAAACTTAGAATGGACTAATCTGCTGTCTCACCAAAAAAAATTTTGAAAATTATTCTTAGTTTATTTATTATTAAACAAAAAATAGGTCTCCAAACTCTCCAGCTATTTTATTATCTCCACATTCTGTTATACCCGAACTATACATCACTATTCAGCATACATCACTATTGAGCACTTTTATAAAACTCTCAAACACACACCCACCATCCGCTCATTCCCTTAAGCTACGTTTACACTGCACCAAATGCGTCACTTTTGGCCAAAAGTGACGCATTTGGTGCATTTTTTCGAGACCGTTCATCCACAGATTGAATTTGATCACCAAATTAGGTCAAATTAAACTAAATTCATCTAATTTGGCAAAGAAATTCATTCTGCGGACAAACATTCTCGAAATAACTTCGCCAAAAGCGACGCATTTGGTGCAGTGTAAATGTATCATTACACACACACGTACATATCTATGCTATGAGGCTGCCACTTGCTTTTATTTTTGTGCCAAAAAAAAACACAAAATGCTCCAAAAAATATCATCTTCGGCATCTAAACACTCTGGTTATAAACACCATTTGTAAGCTAAGAAATCCAGCTTCACTTCTGGCTTTATATATTTAACTTTTTGCCTGTTGGTAAAGTTTATTTTTTTAACGATATGATTTTGTAAAAAAATTCCACAATTTTAAGATCGAAATTTTGCACTTTAGAAAATATTTTTTTTAAATCAATATATCTACATTTTTTTTCGAAAATCAAATCAAAAATCAATATAAAATGTCTTTTTAAATACTTCTAAGTTATGATTGAGGAAAAAGGCTAGAAAACCCTCAAACTGTTTTTGCATAAAGCTAGATTTTGGGAGGTTTAACCACTTTTGAATAACTTTTTTTTTAAATCAACATACCCACATTTTTTTCAAAAACCAAATCAAAAATCGATATGAAAGGTCTTTTTGAATATTTTTAAGTTATGGCTAAGGAAAAAAGATAGAAAAACCTTTAACAGTTTTTACAAGAGGCTAGATTTTGCCCGGTTTCACCAATTTTGATATTTTTTTTTATAAATGAATATGCCCAAATTTTTTTTTTTTTTTGCAAAAATCAAATCAAATATCAATATAAAATGTCTTTTTAAATATTTCTAAATTATGGTTAAGGAAAAAAGCTAGAAAACCCTCAAACTGGTTTTGCATAAGGCTAGAATTTGCGAGGTTTAACCACTTTTGAAAAACTTTTTTTAAATCAACATACCCACATTTTTTTCAAAAATCAAATCAAAACTCGATATGAGGTGTCTTTTTAAATATTTTTAAGTAATGGTTAAGGAAAAAAAGATAGAAAAACCTTTAACAGTTTTTACAAAAGGCTAGATTTTGGCCGATTTTACCACGTTGAATACAATTTTTTTTTAAATCCATATACCTACATTGTAAGGCTAGATTTTGCCCGGTTTAACCACTTTTGAATAACTTTTTTTTTAAATCAATATACCAACATTTTTTCAAAAGTCAATTCAAAAATCGATATGAAATGTCTTTTTAAATATTTTTAAGTTATGATTTATAAAAAAAGCTAGAAAACCCACTTTTGAATAACTTTTTTTTTTTAAATCAACATACCCACATTTTTTTCAAGAATCAAATCAAAAATCTATATGAAATGTCTTTTTAAAAATTTTTAAGTTATGGTTAATGAAAAAAGCTAGAAAACGCTCAAACTGTTTTTGCATAAGGCTAGATTTAGCGAGGTTTAACCACTTTTGAATAACTTTTTTTTAAAATCAACATACCCACCTTTTTGTCAAAAATCAAATCAAAAATCTATATGAAATGTCTTTTTAAATATTTTTAAGTTATGGTTAAGGAAAAAAGCTAGAAATCCCTCAAACTGTTTTTGCATAAGGCTAGATTTTGCCCGGTTTAACCACTTTTGAATAACTTTTTTTTTAAATCAATATACCAACATTTTTTTCAAAAATCGATATGAAATGTCTTTTTAAATATTTTTAAGTTATGGTTTATAAAAAAAGCTAGAAACCCCTCAAACTGGTTGTGCATAAAACTAGATTTTGCCCGGTTTCACCAATTTTGATAATTTTTTTTTTTAAATCAATATACCTAAATTTTTTTTTTTTTTCAAAAATCAAATCAAAAACAAGTAAGGAAGTCTAAGTTCGGGTGAAACCGAACATTACATACCCAGCTGTGCACATAAAATGCTGTTATTCTTTGTTTTGTATACCTAGTTTCGTAAATCTATCTCACACCGTTCTGAAGTTGTTAGCAGTCGAATTTAAAAATTGCTTGACTCATAAGTGGGCGGTGCCACGCCCACTTTCCAAAATTTTGAAAAAATTATGTAAAGAATATGAAAGTTGATGTATGTACCAAATTATATTATTATAGCGAAATCAGTTAATTAGATATGGACCTTTCAATATTTCCACCTCCTTTCAATATAACTTTTATGAAAAAGTAGGCGTGGTCGCGAAGCGATTTCGTTTATTTTCTATAGCTGAATTTACCACAACAATAGTATGTCCTCTACGAAATTTCGTTATACTAGCATAAACTGTTCTGAAGTTATTAAGAGTCAAAATTTTAAAATTTCTTCAAATATACGTGGGCGGTACCACGCCCCCTTTTCAAAAATTGTTATAAAATCGGCCTTAGAACATCTAAATCAATACATATTGCAAATTTTATCATTGTAGCTGCTTCTAATATTGAATTAACCCATTTTATACGTTTTTCGAAATTTTCGATATCGAAAAAGGGGCGTGGTTATGGTCCGATTTTACCCATTTTCAATAGCAATCTATTTTGAACCCAAATAAGTACGCATGCCAAATTTGGTGAAGATATCTCATTATTTGCTCAAGTTATCGTGTTAACGGATAGACGGACGGACGGACGGACAGACGGACGGACATGGCTCAATCAAATTTTTTTTCGATCCTGATCATATTGATATATGGAAGTCTATATCTATCTCGATTCCTTTATACCTGTACAACCAACCGTTATCCTAACAAAGTTATAATACCCTGTGTACAAGTACAGCTGGGTATAATCAATTTAAAATGTCTTTTTAAATATTTCTTAATTATGATTAAGGAAAAAAAGCTAGAAAACCCTCAAACTGGTTTTGCATAAGGCTAGAATTTGCGAGGTTTAACCACTTTTGAATAACTTTTTTTAAATCAACATACCCACATTTTTTTCAAAAATCAAATCAAAACTCGATATGAGGTGTCTTTTTAAATATTTTTAAGTTATGGTTAAGGAAAAAAGATAGAAAAACCTTTAACAATTTTTACAAAAGGCTAGATTTTGGCCGATTTTACCACGTTGAATACAATTTTTTTTTTAAATCAATATACCTACATTGTAACGCTAGATTTTGCCCGGTTTAAGCACTTTTGAATAACTTTTTTTTTAAATCAATATACCAACATTTTTTTCAAAAATCAATTCAAAAATCGATATGAAATGTCTTTTTAAATATTTTTAAGTTATGGTTAATGAAAAAAGCTAGAAAACGCTCAAACTGTTTTTGCATAAGGCTAAATTTTGCGAGGTTTAACCACTTTTGAATAACTTTTTTTTTAAATCAACATACCCACATTTTTTTCAAAAATCTAATCAAAAATCTATATGAAATGTCTTTTTAAATATTTTTAAGTTATGGTTAAGGAAAAAAGCTAGAAATCTCTCAAACTGTTTTTGCAGGGAAATACCATACGAACTTTTACTAATGCACCTTTTTACATAAGTAACTCCACTTTTTTGTATGAAACCACATTTTTTACTTTGATAATTTAATGTGAAATAAAATATTGGAAAAGTATATCTTCTAAGCAGAAAATGTATTTTTCAGACAAAAAAGTTAAGTTAGTTATATAGAATTAAAAATTTTGATCCCAACATCAGAATTGTAATTTTCAAAAAATAGCTTTAAAAAAATTTGTTTAAAAGAAAAATATTAAAATTCATGCACCGGAATGTAAAGCAGGAGTTATTAGCTTTCAAATGTTGTTAAAAAAAATCTGTAGCATTACTACAAGCCGAAACATAATAATTTCAGTTGTTGCATGTTTTCATCACCTTAGGAAAAATTGCAGTATCTATATATTAATAGGCTAACACTCTCCGCATACAAACTTTCGTAACCCAATTTCGTATATTATTTATGGATAGATCCCTATAAAATTTATATTGGAAACTTAGAATGGACTAATCTGCTGTCTCACCAAAAAAAATTTTGAAAATTATTCTTAGTTTATTTATTATTAAACAAAAAATAGGTCTCCAAACTCTCCAGCTATTTTATTATCTCCACATTCTGTTATACCCGAACTATACATCACTATTCAGCATACATCACTATTGAGCACTTTTATAAAACTCTCAAACACACACCCACCATCCGCTCATTCCCTTAAGCTACGTTTACACTGCACCAAATGCGTCACTTTTGGCCAAGTTTTTTCGAGACCGTTCATCCACAGATTGAATTTGATCACCAAATTAGGTCAAATTAAACTAAATTCATCTAATTTGGCAAAGAAATTCATTCTGCGGACAAACATTCTCGAAATAACTTCGCCAAAAGCGACGCATTTGGTGCAGTGTAATTGTATCATTACACACACACGTACATATCTATGCAATGAGGCTGCCACTTGCTTTTATTTTTGTGCCAAAAAAAAACACAAAATGCTCCAAAAAATATCATCTTCGGCATCTAAACACTCTGGTTATGGATTGGGAGGGGCTAAACACCATTTGTAAGCTAAGAAATCCAGCTTCACTTCTGGCTTTATATATTTAACTTTTTGCCTGTTGGTAAAGTTTATTTTTTTAACGATATGATTTTGTAAAAAAATTCCACAATCTTAAGATCGAAATTTTGCACTTTAGAATACATTTTTTTTTAAATCAATATATCTACATTTTTTTTTTCGAAAATCAAATCAAAAATCAATATAAAATGTTGAGGAAAAAGGCTAGAAAACCCTCAAACTGTTGTTGCATAAAGCTAGATTTTGGGAGGTTTAACCACTTTTGAATAACTTTTTTTTTAAATCAACATACCCACATTTTTTTCAAAAATCAAATCAAAACTCGATATGAGGTGTCTTTTTAAATATTTTTAAGTAATGGTTAAGGAAAAAAAGATAGAAAAACCTTTAACAGTTTTTACAAAAGGCTAGATTTTGGCCGATTTTACCACGTTGAATACAATTTTTTTTTTTAAATCAATATACCTACATTGTAAGGCTTGATTTTGCCCGGTTTAACCACTTTTGAATAACTTTTTTTTTTTAAATCAATATACCAACATTTTTTCAAAAGTCAATTCAAAAATCTATATGAAATGTCTTTTTAAATATTTTTAAGTTATGGTTAATAAAAAAAGCTAGAAAACCCACTTTTGAATAACTTTTTTTTTTTAAATCAACATACCCACATTTTTTTCAAGAATCAAATCAAAAATCTATATGAAATGTCTTTTTAAATATTTTTAAGTTATGGTTAATGAAAAAAGCTAGAAAACGCTCAAACTGTTTTTGCATAAGGCTAGATTTAGCGAGGTTTAACCACTTTTGAATAACTTTTTTTTAAATCAACATACCCACATTTTTTTCAAAAATCAAATCAAAAATCTATATGAAATGTCTTTTTAAATATTTTTAAGTTATGGTTAAGGAAAAAAGCTAGAAATCCCTCAAACTGTTTTTGCATAAGGCTAGATTTTTCCCGGTTTAACCACTTTTGAATAACTTTTTTTTTTTAAATCAATATACCAAAATTTTTTTCAAAAATCGATATGAAATGTCTTTTTAAATATTTTTAAGTTATGGTTTATAAAAAAAGCTAGAAACCCCTCAAACTGGTTGTGCATAAAACTAGATATTGCCCGGTTTAACCACTTTTGAATAACTTTTTTTTTAAATCAACATACCCACATTTTTTTCAAAAATCAAATCAAAAATCGATATGAAATGTCTTTTTGAATATTTTTAAGTTATGGCTAAGGAAAAAAGATAGAAAAACCTTTAACAGTTTTTACAAGAGGCTAGATTTTGCCCGGTTTCACCAATTTTGATAATTTTTTTTTTTAAATCAATATACCTAAATTTTTTTTTTTCAAAAATCAAATCAAAAATCAATTTAAAATGTCTTTTTAAATATTTCTTAATTATGGTTAAGGAAAAAAAGCTAGAAAACCCTCAAACTGGTTTTGCATAAGGCTAGAATTTGCGAGGTTTAACCACTTTTGAATATTTTTTTTTAAATCAACATACCCACATTTTTTTCAAAAATCAAATCAAAACTCGATATGAGGTGTCTTTTTAAATATTTTTAAGTTATGGTTAAGGAAAAAAGATAGAAAAACCTTTAACAGATTTTACAAAAGGCTAGATTTTGGCCGATTTTACCACGTTGAATACAATTTTTTTTTAAATCAATATACCTACATTGTAACGCTAGATTTTGCCCGGTTTAAGCACTTTTGAATAACTTTTTTTTTTAAATGAATATACCCACATTTTTTTCAAAAATCAATTCAAAAATCGATATGAAATGTCTTTTTAAATATTTTTAAGTTATGGTTAAGGAAAAAAGCTAGAAATCCCTCAAACTGTTTTTGCATAAGGCTAGATTTTTCCCGGTTTAACCACTTTTGAATAACTTTTTTTTTTTAAATCAATATACCAAAATTTTTTTCAAAAATCGATATGAAATGTCTTTTTAAATATTTTTAAGTTATGGTTTATAAAAAAAGCTAGAAACCCCTCAAACTGGTTGTGCATAAAACTAGATATTGCCCGGTTTAACCACTTTTGAATAACTTTTTTTTTAAATCAACATACCCACATTTTTTTCAAAAATCAAATCAAAAATCTATATGAAATGTCTTTTTAAATATTTTTAAGTTATGGTTAAGGAAAAAAGCTAGAAATCCCTCAAACTGTTTTTGCATAAGGCTAGATTTTTCCCGGTTTAACCACTTTTGAATAACTTTTTTTTTTTAAAT
Source organism: Campiglossa producta (assembly GCA_964058755.1). Taxonomy (NCBI): domain Eukaryota; kingdom Metazoa; phylum Arthropoda; class Insecta; order Diptera; family Tephritidae; genus Campiglossa; species Campiglossa producta. The sequence continues at coordinate 100,035,850 of CAXKVI010000001.1, forward strand.
CAATATACCAAAATTTTTTTCAAAAATCGATATGAAATGTCTTTTTAAATATTTTTAAGTTATGGTTTATAAAAAAAGCTAGAAACCCCTCAAACTGGTTGTGCATAAAACTAGATATTGCCCGGTTTAACCACTTTTGAATAACTTTTTTTTTAAATCAACATACCCACATTTTTTTCAAAAATCAAATCAAAAATCTATATGAAATGTCTTTTTAAATATTTTTAAGTTATGGTTAAGGAAAAAAGCTAGAAATCCCTCAAACTGTTTTTGCATAAGGCTAGATTTTTCCCGGTTTAACCACTTTTGAATAACTTTTTTTTTTTAAATCAATATACCAAAATTTTTTTCAAAAATCGATATGAAATGTCTTTTTAAATATTTTTAAGTTATGGTTTATAAAAAAAGCTAGAAACCCCTCAAACTGGTTGTGCATAAAACTAGATATTGCCCGGTTTAACCACTTTTGAATAACTTTTTTTTTAAATCAACATACCCACATTTTTTTCAAAAATCAAATCAAAACTCGATATGAGGTGTCTTTTTAAATATTTTTAAGTTATGGTTAAGGAAAAAAGATAGAAAAACCTTTAACAGATTTTACAAAAGGCTAGATTTTGGCCGATTTTACCACGTTGAATACAATTTTTTTTTAAATCAATATACCTACATTGTAACGCTAGATTTTGCCCGGTTTAAGCACTTTTGAATAACTTTTTTTTTTAAATGAATATACCCACATTTTTTTCAAAAATCAATTCAAAAATCGATATGAAATGTCTTTTTAAATATTTTTAAGTTATATTTTATAAAAAAAGCTAGAAAACGCTCAAACTGTTTTTGCATAAGGCTAAATTTTGCGAGGTTTAACCACTTTTGAATAACTTTTTTTTTAAATCCACATACCCACTTTTGAATAACTTTTTTTTTTAAATCAACATACCCACATTTTTTTCAAGAATCAAATCAAAAATCTATATGAAATGTCTTTTTAAATATTTTTAAGTTATGGTTAATGAAAAAAGCTAGAAAACGCTCAAACTGTTTTTGCATAAGGCTAGATTTAGCGAGGTTTAACCACTTTTGAATAACTTTTTTTTTAAATCAACATAACCACATTTTTTTCAAAAATCAAATCAAAAATCTATATGAAATGTCTTTTTAAATATTTTTAAGTTATGGTTTATAAAAAAAGCTAGAAACCCCTCAAACTGGTTGTGCATAAAACTAGATTTTGCCCGGTTTAACCACTTTTGAATAACTTTTTTTTTAAATCAACATACCCACATTTTTTTCAAAAATCAAATCAAAAATCGATATGAAATGTCTTTTTGAATATTTTTAAGTTATGGCTAAGGAAAAAAAAATAGAAAAACCTTTAACAGTTTTTACAAGAGGCTAGATTTTGCCCGGTTTCACCAATTTTGATATTTTTTTTTTTTAAATCAATATACCTAAATTTTTTTTTTGTCAAAAATCAAATCAAAAATCAATTTAAAATGTCTTTTTAAATATTTCTTAATTATGGTTAAGGAAAAAAAGCTAGAAAACCCTCAAACTGGTTTTGCATAAGGCTAGAATTTGCGAGGTTTAACCACTTTTGAATAACTTTTTTTAAATCAACATACCCACATTTTTTTCAAAAATCAAATCAAAACTCGATATGAGGTGTCTTTTTAAATATTTTTAAGTTATGGTTAAGGAAAAAAGATAGAAAAACCTTTAACAGTTTTTACAAAAGGCTAGATTTTGGCCGATTTTACCACGTTGAATACAATTTTTTTTTTTAAATCAATATACCTACATTGTAACGCTAGATTTTGCCCGGTTTAAGCACTTTTGAATAACTTTTTTTTTAAATCAATATACCCACATTTTTTTCAAAAATCAATTCAAAAATCGATATGAAATGTCTTTTTAAATATTTTTAAGTTATATTTTATAAAAAAAGCTAGAAAACGCTCAAACTGTTTTTGCATAAGGCTAAATTTTGCGAGGTTTAACCACTTTTGAATAACTTTTTTTTTAAATCAACATACCCACATTTTTTTCAAAAATCAAATCAAAGATCGAAATTAGGTGTCTTTTTAAATATTTTTAAGTTATGGTTAAAGAAAAAAGATAGAAAAACGTTTAACAGTTTTTACAAAAGGCTAGATTTTGGCCGATTTTACCACGTTGAATACAATTTTTATTTTTAAATCAATATACTTAATTTTTTTTAAAAATCAAATCAAATATCAATTTAAAATGTCTTCTAAATATTGCTAAGTTATGGATAAAGAAAAAAGCTAGAAAAACCTTTAACTGTTTCTGCAAAAGGGTAGTTTTGCGTTAACCAGCATTTGTAATTTACCAACACTAAAATGTTGTTAAATAAAATCTGTAGCATTACTACAAGCCGAAACATAATAATTTCAAATGGTGCATGTTTTCATCACCTTAGGAAAAATTGCAGTATCTATATATTAATACGCTAACACTCTCCGCATACCAACTTTCTTAACCCAATTTAGTATAGTATTTATGGATAGATCCCTATAAAAGTTATATTGGAAACTTAGAATGGACTAATCTGCTGTCTCACCAAAAAAAATTTTGAAAATTATTTTTAGTTTATTTGTTATTAAACAAAAAAGAGGTCTCCAAACTCTCCACCTTTTTTGTTATCTCCGCTTTCTGTTATACCCGAACTATACATCACTATTCAGTACTTTTATAAAACTCCCAAAGACACAACCATCCGCTCATTCCTTTACACACACACGTACATATCTATGCAATGATCCAGCAGCTGCCACTTGCTTTTACTTTTGTGCCAAAAAAAAAAACAACAAAATGTACCAAATCATATCATCTTCGGCGTCTAAACACCATTTGTAAACTAAGAAATCCAGCTTCACTTCTGGCTTTATATATTTAACTTTTTGCCTATTGGTAAAGTTAATTTTTTTAACGATATGATTTTGTAAGAAAATTCCACAATGTTAAGATCGAAATTTAAATATCGTAGGGACTTTAACTAAAGAACAATTTTACATGACACTAATGCTGATTTCGTTGAACATGTTTACACCCTTGCACAGAATACTGTAAAAGTGTGATAAAAGTGTACAAGTTCTACATGAAACTGCTATATCGATAAAACGAACAAAAAACATTGCCCGTTTGCTATGCTATGTGCATAAATAATTAGGTTTCGCTTATCAACCATATTCAATTGTTATTGCAAAATCCAATTTTTTTCACCAAATTTATCTGTCAAATAAAATTGTCGTCAGCTGATTTTCAGTGCAACCAACAACACTGTCAAAGCTTCAGAGGGTAAAAAGTGTGAGTTTTTTAGGAAATGAAAACATATTCTGTTTGACGTTTTACCTTCATTTTGCAAACGAAAACGGAAAATTGAAGAGTGTAAAAAATGCGCATTTTTTGATGAAACGAAATCACCATAACTCTACATTTTTTTACACAAAACACATTTTTGGGTATTTGTTTCCTTTAGGGGTCAACCGCTAATAGTTTAGCTAAAATTATGGGATATAGCTCAAAAGACAGGTTTTGGCCTCAGGATCACGAGTCCGGAAGCGCTTTTTAAATTTTTTGTGTATATGGAAAGTTATGGTCAAAAAATCGAAAAATGACCCACGGCACGCATTTTTTCGCACGATTTTAGGTACAGCCTAATAAAATTACAACAACCACATGAAAACTTGTCACTTTGATTGCAAATATCTCTTCAGAGAAGCAAAATATTAAAAAGCGCTTCCGGATTCGTGATCCTGAGGCCAAACCCCGTCTTTTGAGCTATCTCCCATAATTTTAGCTAATTTATTAGCAGATGACACCTAAAGGAAACAAATACCCATTTTTACTTTGATTATTTGATGTTCTCAGCTTTTCTCGATTTTTTAAAGTTTAATTCACTTATAAAATTTTTAGTGGGTTAAATATTGAAGATTGCCCAGAAAAATATCCCCAATCGTCTCATTTAAAGCAAAGCTGTAATTAGACGCTGGCAAGTGTGAGTGTTGGAGTGTAATGGAGTGTGGTTGCTAAGTGACCTTGCTCAATCCCGACTCTTGCGTCCTCGTTCGTGCACTCTGAGCAACGGGAGCTACCTAGGCTCGCGGCAGAAAGAGAGGGAGCCCCGGTGGGGCCACTCTGACATACTTGGTTTAAGGGCTCACCGAGGTTTTTGCGTAGCGTCTGTTCACCATGAGGTGCGGCTGCAAGCGGGCGTCTGTCTTGAAGCAAGCGGCTCGCTATATAAATGTGTAAATATTTTCCAAAACCCCGAAACGGGTTGTGCGCTGGGTTTGGGACCCGCCACGTAAAAAACTTAATGTAAAAAACCAATGAAAAAATATACAAAGCCTCGGATGAGAACCCCCTTTAATGTTGACGACCCGGCAAAACGAATAAGGCATAACGATTTGGATATTAGGGCATGTACCGGGAATGTCCGGACCCTTTCAAGGGACGGTACCGCTGCCCGACTGGTTGATGTCCTCGTAGGCGCAAAGGCCGACATCACCGCCCTGCAGGAAATGCGATGGACGGGGCAAGGAAAGACGACCATCGGTCCTTGTGACGTATACTACAGTGGCCAGACACGCGGCAAAGCGCGTGGTGTAGGATTCGTGGTGGGAAAGAGACTTCGCCGCCAAGTATTAGCGTTCACTCCTGTGAACGAGCGTCTCGCTGCGATCCGCATCAAGGCGAGGTTTTTCAACATAACATTTATCTGCGCCTATGCGCCGACTGAGGAGACGGACGACGCAGAGAAGGACTCCTTCTACGATAAACTTGAACAGACTTATGATCGCTGCCCACAGCATGATATCAAAATCGTGCTCGGCGACTTTAATGCCAAGGTGGGCAAGGAAGGAGTCTTTGGTCCCACAGTTGGAAAATTCAGTCTCCACGATATAACATCCCCCAACGGCACTAGGTTGATTGACTTCGCCGCTGCTCGCAATATGGTCATCAGTAGTACCAGGTTCCAGCATAAGCGAATACACCAAGCCACATGGCTGTCCCCTGATCAAAGAACTAGAAACCAGATTGATCATGTCTTGATTGACGGCAGACAATGTGCGTACACTGCGTGGTCCCAATATTGACTCTGACCATTATCTTGTCGCAGCCAAGATACGCACACGCCTCTGTGCAACGAAGAAAGTGCGCACAGTAACGGAAGGAAAGTTTGACGTCGAGAAGCTGCGCATGACACAGACAGCTGATAATTTCACAACTCGACTCTCACACCTGCTAGCAGAGGGCAATCCTCGACCTAACGATGTAACCGAGCAATGGAAGCATATCTCTCACTCATTGCGTGCCGCCACTGAGGCCACTATAGGGTTCCAGCGAGCCCGCAAGAACAACTGGTACGATGAGGAATGCAAAACTGCCTCGAAAAAAAAGGACGCTGCCTACAAGGAGACGTTGCGAACGGGCGCAACCCGCAGTGTATGGCAACAATATCGTGAGGCAAAGAAGGAAGAGAGACGCCTTTTCAGAAAAAAGAAAAGTGAGGCCGAAAGGCGTGAGTGTGAGGAGCTTGAGATGCTGGCTGGCAGGAATGATGCCCGAAAATTCTATGAAAAGATCCGGCGGATGACGGAGGGTTTTAAGACCGGGGCAAGCTCCTGTAAGGACAATAATGGCGACCTGGTAACCGACGTACAAAGTGTACTTAAATTATGGAGGGAGCACTTCTCCTCACTGCTAAATTGCGAGGGAGACGTCGAACCCGATACCCCAATCCCTGACGATGGAAAAGTCGTCCCACCACCTGACTATGATGAAGTGAGGATAGCTATATCCCGGCTCAAAAACAACAAAGCGCCTGGAAAAGACGGACTACCCGCCGAGCTGTTCAAACGCGGAGGCGAAGAGCTGGTAAAAAGCATGCATCAGCTCTTATGCAGAATATGGTCAGACGAATGCATGCCTCCGGATTGGAATTTAAGTGTGCTTTTCCCAATCCACAAGAAAGGCGATCCCGCTAACCGCACCAACTACCGCGGAATTAGTCTTCTTAATATCGCATATAAGGTTCTTTCTAGCGTGTTGTGTGAAAGGCTGAAGCCCAGCGTAGACAAACTGATTGGACCTTATCAGTGTGGCTTTAGACCTGGTAAGTCTACCATCGACCAGATTTTCACGATACGCCAAATCCTGTAGAAGACCCATGATAAGATAATCGACAATCACCATCTCTTTGTCGATTTTAAAGCCGCTTTTGACAGCGTAAAAAGGAGTTGCCTGTATGCCGCCATGTCTGAATTTGACTTCCATGCAAAGCTTATACGGCTTTGTCAAATGACGTTGAGCAATACCAACAGCTCCGTCAGAATCGGGAAGGACCTCTCTGAGCCATTTGAAACCCAACGAGGCTTCAGACAGGGCGACTCCCTTTCGTGCGATTTCTTCAATCTGATGCTGGAGAAGATAATTCGAGCAGCAGAGCTAAACCGCAATGGTACAATCTTTTACAAGAGCGTGCAATTGCTGGCGTATCCCGATGATATTGATATCATTGGCCTTAAACACCGCGCCGTAAGAGCTGCTTTCTCTGGATAAGGAAGCGAGAAAAGTGGGTCTTGCCGTGAACGAGGACAAGACGAAGTATTTGCTGCCATCAAAGAAAGAATCGGCGCATCTGCGCCTTTGCAGCCATGTCACTGTTGATAGTTACAAATTTGAAACTGTGAGGGACTTCGTCTATTTGGGAACCAGTATCAACACCGAAAATAATATCAGTCTAGAAATCCAGCGGAGAATCACTCTTGCCAACAAGTGCTACTTTGGACTGAGTAGGCAATTGAGAAGTAAAGTCCTCTCTCGAAGAACAAAGATCACGCTCTATAAGTCTCTCATCATACCTGTCCTGATGTATGGCTCAGATTCATGGACAATGTCAAGAGAAGATGAGATGGCCCTTGGAGTATTTGAGAGAAAAGTTCTCCGGAAGATTTATGGTCCTTCCCGTGATGCCAACGGCGAGTATAGAAGGAAATTTAACGATGAGCTGTACGAGCTCTACGCAGATCTGACCATAGTCCAGCGAATTAAAGCCCAAAGACTCCGCTGGCTGGGCCATGTTATGCGAATGGACAAAGAAGCTCCAGCACAGAAGGTTTTCCTATCGTCGCCTGAATTCGGCAGCAGAGGAAGGGGGAGGCCTCGACTGAGATGGAAACAACAGGTGGAGGATGACTTGAACTCCCTTGGGGTTCCAATTGGCGTCCGTTATCGCTAAAAAGGAATGACTGGCGTGCTTTGATACGAAACGGCCAAAATCGCTTAGGCGGTTAAGCGCCAATAAATGAATGAATGAAGTGTAAGTATAATTGAAAGGAACTCTGATTTTTTTTTCAATTTTCCTTGCTTAAAAAATAAAATAAAAACGAAAAATAAAAAAAAGAAACAGTTTTCAATTTTTGCTTCCACCGAGAATCGAATATAGGTGTCCTGCAAGTAGTAAACATTTACAATTAGTCTCTTCATAGGACATGCTCGAACATATGTGACCAATTTATTCCATCTAAAAGAGAGTAAAAAAGTAGTAGTCTACTTTTCCTCTGGATTTATCCCGGACTAATCGTATTTTTTGCAGGGAAATGCCAAAATGCACCTTTTTACATAAGTAACTCCACTTTTTTGTATGAAACCACATTTTTTACTTTGATAATTTAATGTGCTAAGCTTTTTCGATTTTTAAATATTTTTTTTACTTATGAAATTTTTAGAGAAATAAAATATTGGAAAAGTATATCTTCTAAGCAGAAAATGTATTTTTCATACAAAAAAGTGAAGTTAGTTATATAGAATAAAAAATTTTGATCCCAACATCAGAATTGTAATTTTCAAAAAATAGCTTTAAAAATTTTTTTTTAAAACAAAAATATTATAATTCATGCACAGGAATGTAAAGCAGGAGTTATTAGCTTTCAAATGTTGTTAAAAAAAATCTGTAGCATTACTGCAAGCCGAAACATAATAATTTCAGTTGGTGCATGTTTTCATCACCTTAGGAAAAATTGCAGTATCTATATATTAATACGCTAACACTCTCCGCTTACAAACTTTCGTAACCCAATTTAGTATAGTATTTATGGATAGATCCCTATAAAAGTTATATTGGAAACTTACAATGGACTAATCTGCTGTCTCACCAAAAAAATTTGAAAATTATTTTTAGTTTATTTGTTATTAAACAAAAAAGAGGTCTCCAAACTCTCCAGCTATTTTGTTATCTCCACTTTCTGTTATACCCGAACTATACATCACTATTCAGCACTGTTATAAAACTCCAAAAGACACAACCATCCGCTCATTCCCTTACACACACACGTACATATCTATGCAATGATCCAGCAGCTGCCACTTGCTTTTATTTTTGTGCCAAAAAAGAAACAACAAAATGTACCAAATCACATCATCTTCGGCATCTAAAAAACATTTGTAAGCTAAGAAATCCAGCTTCATTTCTGGCTTTATATATTTAACTTTTGGCCTATTGGTAATGTTTATTTTTTTAACGATATGATTTTGTAAGAAAATTCCACAATGTTAAGATCGAAATTTAAATATCGTACGGACTTTAACTAAAGAACAATTTTACATGACACTAATGCTGATTTCGTTGAACATGTTTACACCCTTGCACAGAATACTGTAAAAGTGTACCCGTTCTACGTGTAAAAAATTCGCATTTTTTGATGAAACGAAATCACCACTCTACTCTATTTTTTTTTACGAAAAACACATTTTTGGGTATTTGTTTCCTTTAGGGATCAATCGCTAATAAATTAGCTAAAATTATGGGAGATAGCTCAAAAGACAGGTTTTGGCCTCAGGATCACGATCAAAAAATCGAAAAATGACCCACGGCACGCATTTTTTCGCACGTTTTTAGGTACAGCCTAATAAAATTACAACAACCACATGAAAACTTGCCACTTTGATTGCAAATACCTCTTCAGAGAAGCAAAATATTAAAAAGCGCTTCCGGACTCGTGATCCTGAGGCCAAACCCTGTCTTTTGAGATATTTCCCATAATTTTAGTTAATTTATTAGCAGTTGACACCTAACGGAAACAAATACCCATTTTTACTTTGATTATTTGATGTTCTAAGCTTTTCTCGATTTTTTTAAGTTTATTCACTTATGAAATTTTTAGGGGGTTAAATATTGGAAAAGTATATTTTCTAAGCAGAAAATATATTTTTCATACAGTTGAAGATTGCCCAGAAAAATATCCCCAATCGTCTCATTTAAAGCAAAGCTGTAATTAGACACTGGCAAGTATAAGTCTGTGGTCATAAGCAATAACAGCCTAGGTCGACTTAAGAAATTAGACCAGATGAAATTTTTGCTGGCGAATTTTTGTAACAAAACTGTTTTATAACTAAGGCAAACGTATTGGATTTAATTGTTTGTAAAGAAAGTAAATAAAGACCAATGAAAGTCTTGAAAAATGTCTCGATGTTGCTATTCAAAATCACCAGCAAAAATTTCAACTGGTCTAATTTCTTAAGTAGACTTAGGCTGTTATTGCTTATGGCCACAGAAGTATAATTGACAGAACTCTGATTTTTTTTCAATTTTCCTTGATTAAAAAATAAAATAAAAACGAAAAATTAAAAAAAGAAACAGTTTTCAATTTTTGCTTCCACCGAGAATCGAATATATGTAGGTGTCCTGAAGTAGTAAACATTTATACCCATTCTGGTATGAAAAGGGTACAATTAGTCTCTTCATAAGACATGCTCGAACAATTGTGACCAATTTATTCCATCTAAAAGAGACTAAAAAAAGTAGTAGTCTGCTTTTCCTCTGGATTGATCCCGGACTAATCGTATTTTTTGCAGAGAAATACCATACGAACTTTTACTAATGCACCTTTTTACATAAGTAACTCCACTTTTTTTGTATAAAACCACATTTTTTACTTTGATAATTTAATGTGCTAAGCTTTTTCGATTTTTAAATATTTTTTTTACTTATGAAATTTTTAGCGAAATAAAATATTGGAAAAGTATATCTTCTAAGCAGAAAATGTATTTTTCATACAAAAAAGTGAAGTTAGTTATATAGAATTAAAAATTTTGTTCGCAAGACCAGAATTGTAATTTTCAAAAAATAGCTTTCAAAAAATTTGTTTAAAAGAAAAAAACATTTAAATATGCTGCACCAGCCTAATGTGCGGAATCGTTGCATGGTATTACTCAAATCAAATGTTTAAATTCCCAAACATCATATATATATATATATATGTATGCGTGAAGCAAGAATAAAAAACGGTACCTTGCAAATTGCACAATCATCGAAACTCCGACAAAAACTCCCCGTAAAAACTCTGCGCTTCGAAAACCGCTCCCACCCTTTTTCGCGCTCTTTACTCTCACATGAACGTACATAAGTATACAGCGATCCAGGCAGCTGCCACTTGCCTTCATTTTTGTGCCAAAAAAAAAAAACAAAGTGTAGCAAATCAAATAAATATCATTGCATCCTCGCCATCTTTACACCATCATCATTCACTTAATCACATAATTCACATAATACAAGGTTTGTCGCAGAGCAATTCTTTTTTAGTTTTTTGTCCATTAAAATGTTTATATTTTTAACGATATGGTTTTTTTTCAAGTAAAATTCCACAAGGTTACGATAAAAAAAGTACCATTATATATCGAAATATTATAAGCCCATACCGGGTTTTTGTACAATTTAAATTAAAAACTTATTTTTTATGTAAAAATTAATGTAAGTTTAATATAATTTGTAATAGTAACTGTCTGCTGTACCTTAGACATAAACAAATAAATAAAAAAATAAAAAATTAAAAAAAAAAAAAAAATTTTGTATATATATCCTAATGTATTGTCAGCTTTTCTGTTCTACTGCTTTGCTGCACCACCCTAATGTGAAGATTGTTTGTATGGTATCACTTAATCCAAATTTGCATTTGTCACGAGGGAGTCACTTACTTGGTTTTGATGTGAACGGGGAATATGTACATATATTAAGGGAGAGTTGAAGAAAATTAAAGATGGTCGAATTTCGACCACGGGCGATCCTTGTATATATATATACATGATGTTTGGGAATTTAAACATTTGATTTGAGTAATACCATGCAACGATTCCGCACATTAGGGTGGTGCAGCATATTTAAATGTTTTTTCTTTTAAACAAATTTTTTGAAAGCTATTTTTTGAAAATTACAATTCTGGTCTTGCGAACAAAATTTTTAATTCTATATAACTAACTTCACTTTTTTGTCTGAAAAATACATTTTCTGCTTAGAAGATATACTTTTCCAATATTTTATTTCTCTAAAAATTTCATAAGTAAAAAAAATATTTAAAAATCGAAAAAACTTAGCACATTAAATTATCAAAGTAAAAAATGTGGTTTTATACAAAAAAAGTGGAGTTACTTATGTAAAAAGGTGCATTAGTAAAAGTTCGTATGGTATTTCCCTGCAAAAAATACGATTAGTCCGGGATCAATCCAGAGGAAAAGCAGACTACTACTTTTTTTAGTCTCTTTTAGATGGAATAAATTGGTCACAATTGTTCGAGCATGTCTTATGAAGAGACTAATTGTACCCTTTTCATACCAGAATGGGTATAAATGTTTACTACTTCAGGACACCTACATATATTCGATTCTCGGTGGAAGCAAAAATTGAAAACTGTTTCTTTTTTTAATTTTTCGTTTTTATTTTATTTTTTAATCAAGGAAAATTGAAAAAAAATCAGAGTTCTGTCAATTATACTTCTGTGGCCATAAGCAATAACAGCCTAAGTCGACTTAAGAAATTAGACCAGTTGAAATTTTTGCTGGTGATTTTGAATAGCAACATCGAGACATTTTTCAAGACTTTCATTGGTCTTTATTTACTTTCTTTACAAACAATTAAATCCAATACGTTTGCCTTAGTTATAAAACAGTTTTGTTACAAAAATTCGCCAGCAAAAATTTCATCTGGTCTAATTTCTTAAGTCGACCTAGGCTGTTATTGCTTATGACCACAGACTTATACTTGCCAGCGTCTAATTACAGCTTTGCTTTAAATGAGACGATTGGGGATATTTTTCTGGGCAATCTTCAATATTTAACCCACTAAAAATTTTATAAGTGAAAAATCGAGAAAAGCTGAGAACATCAAATAATCAAAGTAAAAATGGGTATTTGTTTCCTTTAGGTGTCAACTGCTAATAAATTAGCTAAAATTATGGGAGATAGCTCAAAAGACGGGGTTTGGCCTCAGGATCACGAATCCGGAAGCGCTTTTTAATATTTTGCTTCTCTGAAGAGATATTTGCAATCAAAGTGGCAAGTTTTCATGTGGTTGTTGTATTTTTATTAGGCTGTACCTAAAATCGTGCGAAAAAATGCGTGCCGTGGGTCATTTTTCGATTTTTTGACCATAACTCTCCATATACACAAAAAATTTAAAAAGCGCTTCCGGACTCGTGATCCTGAGGCCAAAACCTGTTTTTGAGCTATCTCCCATAATTTTAGCTAAACTATTAGCGATTGACCCCTAAAGGAAACAAATACCCAAAAATGTGTTTTTCGTAAAAAAAAAGTAGAGTTATGGTGATTTCGTTTCATCAAAAAATGCGCATTTTTTACACTCTTCAATTTTCCGTTTTCGTTTGCAAAATGAAGGTAAAACGTCAAACAGAATATGTTTTCATTTCCTAAAAAACTCACACTTTTTACCCTCTGAAGCTTTGACAGTGTAGTTGGTTGCACTGAAAATCAGCTGACGAAATGTTTATTTGACAGATAAATTTGGTGAAAAAAATTGGATTTTGCAATAACAATTGAATATGGTTGATAAGCGAAACCTAATTATTTATGCACATAGCATAGCAAACGGGCAATGTTTTTTGTTCGTTTTATCGATATAGCAGTTTCATGTAGAACTTGTACACTTTTATCACACTTTTACAGTATTCTGTGCAAGGGTGTAAACATGTTCAACGAAATCAGCATTAGTGTCATGTAAAATTGTTCTTTAGTTAAAGTCCCTACGATATTTAAATTTCGATCTTAACATTGTGGAATTTTCTTACAAAATCATATCGTTAAAAAAATTAACTTTACCAATAGGCAAAAAGTTAAATATATAAGGCCAGAAGTGAAGCTGGATTTCTTAGTTTACAAATGGTGTTTAGACGCCGAAGATGATATGATTTGGTACATTTTGTTGTTGTTTTTTTGGCACAAAAGTAAAAGCAAGTGGCAGCTGCTGGATCATTGCATAGATATGTACGTGTGTGTGTAAAGGAATGAGCGGATGGTTGTGTCTTTGGGAGTTTTATAAAAGTGCTGAATAGTGATGTATAGTTCGGGTATAACAGAAAGCGGAGATAACAAAAAAGGTGGAGAGTTTGGAGACCTCTTTTTTGTTTAATAACAAATAAACTAAAAATAATTTTCAAAATTTTTTTTGGTGAGACAGCAGACTAGTCCATTCTAAGTTTCCAATATAACTTTTATAGGGATCTATCCATAAATACTATACTAAATTGGGTTAAGAAAGTTGGTATGCGGAGAGTGTTAGCGTATTAATATATAGATACTGCAATTTTTCCTAAGGTCATGAAAACATGCACCATTTGAAATTATTATGTTTCGGCTTGTAGTAATGCTACAGATTTTATTTAACAACATTTTAGTGTTGGTAAATTACAAATGCTGGTTAACGCAAAACTACCCTTTTGCAGAAACAGTTAAAGGTTTTTCTAGCTTTTTTCTTTATCCATAACTTAGCAATATTTAGAAGACATTTTAAATTGATTTTTGATTTGATTTTTAAAAAAATTTAAGTATATTGATTTAAAAAAAAAAAATTGTACTCAACGTGGTAAAATCGGGATTGACGTGGGAAAATGAGGGATTTCTAGCTTTTTTCCTTAACCATAACTTAAAAATATTTAAAAAGACATTTCATATAGATTTTTGATTAGATTTTTGAAAAAAATGTGGGTATGTTGATTTAAAAAAAAAGTTATTCAAAAGTGGTTAAACCTCGCAAAATTTAGCCTTATGCAAAAACAGTTTGAGCGTTTTCTAGCTTTTTTTATAAAATATAACTTAAAAATATTTAAAAAGACATTTCATATCGATTTTTGAATTGATTTTTGAAAAAAATGTGGGTATATGATTTAAAAAAAAAAGTTATTCAAAAGTGCTTAAACCGGGCAAAATCTAGCGTTACAATGTAGGTATATTGATTTAAAAAAAAAATTGTATTCAACGTGGTAAAATCGGCCAAAATCTAGCCTTTTGTAAAAACTGTTAAAGGTTTTTCTATCTTTTTTCCTTAACCATAACTTAAAAATATTTAAAAAGACACCTCATATCGAGTTTTGATTTGATTTTTGAAAAAAATGTGGGTATGTTGATTTAAAAAAAGTTATTCAGAAGTGGTTAAACCTCGCAAATTCTAGCCTTATGCAAAACCAGTTTGAGGGTTTTCTAGCTTTTTTTCCTTAACCATAATTAAGAAATATTTAAAAAGACATTTTAAATTGATTTTTGATTTGATTTTTGAAAAAAAAAAAAATTTAGGTATATTGATTTAAAAAAAATTATCAAAATTGGTGAAACCGGGCAAAATCTAGCCTCTTGTAAAAACTGTTAAAGGTTTTTCTATCTTTTTTCCTTCGCCATAACTTAAAAATATTCAAAAAGACATTTCATATCGATTTTTGATTAGATTTTTGAAAAAAATGTGGGTATGTTGATTTAAAAAAAAAAGTTATTCAAAAGTGGTTAAACCGGGCAAAATCTAGTTTTATGCACAACCAGTTTGAGGGGTTTCTAGCTTTTTTTATAAACCATAACTTAAAAATATTTAAAAAGACATTTCATATCGATTTTTGAAAAAAATGTTGGTATATTGATTTAAAAAAAAAAGTTATTCAAAAGTGGTTAAACCGGGCAAAATCTAGCCTTATGCAAAAACAGTTTGAGGGATTTCTAGCTTTTTTCCTTAACCATAACTTAAAAATATTTAAAAAGACATTTCATATAGATTTTTGATTTGATTTTTGAAAAAAATGTGGGTATGTTGATTTAAAAAAAAAGTTATTCAAAAGTGGTTAAACCTCGCTAAATCTAGCCTTATGCAAAAACAGTTTGAGCGTTTTCTAGCTTTTTTCATTAACCATAACTTAAAAATATTTAAAAAGACATTTCATATAGATTTTTGATTTGATTCTTGAAAAAAATGTGGGTATGTTGATTTAAAAAAAAAAAGTTATTCAAAAGTGGGTTTTCTAGCTTTTTTTATAAACCATAACTTAAAAATATTTAAAAAGACATTTCATATCGATTTTTGAATTGACTTTTGAAAAAATGTTGGTATATTGATTTAAAAAAAAAAGTTATTCAAAAGTGGTTAAACCGGGCAAAATCTAGCCTTACAATGTAGGTATATTGATTTAAAAAAAAAAAATTGTATTCAACGTGGTAAAATCGGCCAAAATCTAGCCTTTTGTAAAAACTGTTAAAGGTTTTTCTATCTTTTTTTCCTTAACCATTACTTAAAAATATTTAAAAAGACACCTCATATCGAGTTTTGATTTGATTTTTGAAAAAAATGTGGGTATGTTGATTTAAAAAAAGTTATTCAAAAGTGGTTAAACCTCCCAAAATCTAGGTTTATGCAACAACAGTTTGAGGGTTTTCTAGCCTTTTTCCTCAATCATAACTTAGAAATATTTAAAAAGACATTTTATATTGATTTTTGATTTGATTTTCGAAAAAAAATGTAGATATATTGATTTAAAAAAAAAATGAATTCTAAAGTGCAAAATTTCGATCTTAAGATTGTGGAATTTTTTTACAAAATCATATCGTTAAAAAAATAAACTTTACCAACAGGCAAAAAGTTAAATATATAAAGCCAGAAGTGAAGCCTTATGCAAAAACAGTTTGAGCGTTTTCTAGCTTTTTTCATTAACCATAACTTAAAAATATTTAAAAAGACATTTCATATAGATTTTTGATTTGATTCTTGAAAAAAATGTGGGTATGTTGATTTAAAAAAAAAAAGTTATTCAAAAGTGGGTTTTCTAGCTTTTTTTATAAACCATAACTTAAAAATATTTAAAAAGACATTTCATATCGATTTTTGAATTGACTTTTGAAAAAATGTTGGTATATTGATTTAAAAAAAAAAGTTATTCAAAAGTGGTTAAACCGGGCAAAATCTAGCCTTACAATGTAGGTATATTGATTTAAAAAAAAAAAATTGTATTCAACGTGGTAAAATCGGCCAAAATCTAGCCTTTTGTAAAAACTGTTAAAGGTTTTTCTATCTTTTTTTCCTTAACCATTACTTAAAAATATTTAAAAAGACACCTCATATCGAGTTTTGATTTGATTTTTGAAAAAAATGTGGGTATGTTGATTTAAAAAAAAAGTTATTCAAAAGTGGTTAAACCTCCCAAAATCTAGCTTTATGCAACAACAGTTTGAGGGTTTTCTAGCCTTTTTCCTCAACATTTTATATTGATTTTTGATTTGATTTTCGAAAAAAAAAATGTAGATATATTGATTTAAAAAAAAATGTATTCTAAAGTGCAAAATTTCGATCTTAAGATTGTGGAATTTTTTTACAAAATCATATCGTTAAAAAAATAAACTTTACCAACAGGCAAAAAGTTAAATATATAAAGCCAGAAGTGAAGCTGGATTTCTTAGCTTACAAATGGTGTTTAGCCCCTCCCAATCCATAACCAGAGTGTTTAGATGCCGAAGATGATATTTTTTGGAGCATTTTGTGTTTTTTTTTGGCACAAAAATAAAAGCAAGTGGCAGCCTCATTGCATAGATATGTACGTGTGGTGTAATGATACAATTACACTGCACCAAATGCGTCGCTTTTGGCGAAGTTATTTCGAGAATGTTTGTCCGCAGAATGAATTTCTTTGCCAAATTAGATGAATTTAGTTTAATTTGACCTAATTTGGTGATCAAATTCAATCTGTGGATGAACGGTCTCGAAAAAACTTGGCCAAAAGTGACGCATTTGGTGCAGTGTAAACGTAGCTTAAGTGAATGAGCGGATGGTGGGTGTGTGTTTGAGAGTTTTATAAAAGTGCTCAATAGTGATGTATGCTGAATAGTGATGTATAGTTCGGGTATAACAGAATGTGGAGATAATAAAATAGCTGGAGAGTTTGGAGACCTATTTTTTGTTTAATAATAAATAAACTAAGAATAATTTTCAAAATTTTTTTTGGTGAGACAGCAGATTAGTCCATTCTAAGTTTCCAATATAAATTTTATAGGGATCTATCCATAAATAATATACGAAATTGGGTTACCAAAGTTTGTATGCGGAGAGTGTTAGCCTATTAATATATAGATACTGCAATTTTTCCTAAGGTGATGAAAACATGCAACAACTGAAATTGTTATGTTTCGGCTTGTAGTAATGCTACAGATTTTTTTTAACAACATTTGAAAGCTAATAACTCCTGCTTTACATTCCGGTGCATGAATTTTAATATTTTTCTTTTAAACAAATTTTTTTAAAGCTATTTTTTGAAAATTACAATTCTGATGTTGGGATCAAAATTTTTAATTCTATATAACTAACTTAACTTTTTTGTCTGAAAAATACATTTTCTGCTTAGAAGATATACTTTTCCAATATTTTATTTCCATAAAAATTTCATAAGTAAAAAAACTATTTAACAATCGAAAAAGCTTAGCACATTAAATTATCAAAGTAAAAAATGTGGTTTCATACAAAAAAGTGGAGTTACTTATGTAAAAAGGTGCATTAGTAAAAGTTCGTATGGTATTTCCCTGCAAAAAATACGATTAGTCCGGGATCAATCCAAAGGAAAAGTAGACTACTACTTTTTTAGTCACTTTTAGATGGAATAAATTGGTCACATTTGTTCGAGCATGTCCTATGAAGAGACTAATTGTACCCTTTTTATACCAGAATGGGTGTAAATGTTTACTACTTGCAGGATACCTATATTCGATTCTCGGTGGAAGCAAAAATTTAAAACTGTTTTTTTTTTTTTTTAATTTTTCGTTTTTATTTTATTTTTTAAGCAAGGAAAATTGAATTTGCTTTAAATGAGACGATTGGGGATATTTTTCTGGGCAATCTTCAACTGTATGAAAAATATATTTTCTGCTTAGAAAATATACTTTTCCAATATTTAACCCCCTAAAAGTTTCATAAGTGAATTAAACTTAAAAAAAATCGAGAAAAGCTTAGAACATCAAATAATCAAAGTAAAAATGGGTATTTGTTTCCTTTAGGTGTCAACTGCTAATAAATTAGCTAAAATTATGGGAGATAGCTCAAAAGACGGGGTTTGGCCTCAGGATCACGAATCTGGAAGCGCTTTTTAATATTTTGCTTCTCTGAAGAGATATTTGCAATCAAAGTGGCAAGTTTTCATGTGGTTGTTGTAATTTTATTAGGCTGTACCTAAAAACGTGAGAAAAAATGCATGCCGTGGGTCATTTTTCGATTTTTTGACCATAACTTTCTAGAAACAAAAAATTAAAAAAGCGCTTCCGGACTCGTGATCCTGAGGCCAAAACCTGTCTTCTGAGCTATCTCCCATAATTTTAGCTAATTTATTAGCGGTTGACCCCTAAAAGAAACAAATACCCAAAAATATGTTTTTCGTAAAAAAAAAGTAGAGTTATGGTGATTTTGTTTCATCAAAAAATGCGCATTTTTTACACTCTTCAATTTTCCGTTTTCGTTTGCAAAATGAAGGTAAAACGTCAAACAGAATATGTTTTCATTTCCTAAAAAACTCACACTTTTTACCCTCTGAAGCTTTGACAGTGTAGTTGGTTGCACTGAAAATCAGCTGACGAAAATTGTATTTGACAGATAAATTTGGTGAAAAAAATTGGATTTTGCAATAACAATTGAATATGGTTGATAAGCGAAACCTAATTATTTATGCACATAGCATAGCAAACGGGCAATGTTTTTTGTTCGTTTTATCGATATAGCAGTTTCATGTAGAATTTGTACACTTTTATCACACTTTTACAGTATTCTGTGCAAGGGTGTAAACATGTTCAACGAAATCAGCATTAGTGTCATGTAAAATTGTTCTTTAGTTAAAGTCCCTACGATATTTAAATTTCGATCTTAACATTGTGGAATTTTCTTACAAAATCATATCGTTAAAAAAATTAACTTTACCAATAGGCAAAAAGTTAAATATATAAGGCCAGAAGTGAAGCTGGATTTCTTAGCTTACAAATGGTGTTTAGACGCCGAAGATGATATGATTTGGTACATTTTGTTGTTTTTTTTTTTTTTTGGCACAAAAGTAAAAGCAAGTGGCAGCTGCTGGATCATTGCATAGATATGTACGTGTGTGTGTAAAGGAATGAGCGGATGGTTGTGTCTTTGGGAGTTTTATAAAAGTGCTGAATAGTGATGTATAGTTCGGGTATAACAGAAAGCGGAGATAACAAAAAAGGTGGAGAGTTTGGAGACCTCTTTTTTGTTTAATAACAAATAAACTAAAAATAATTTTCAAACTTTTTTTTGGTGAGACAGCAGATTAGTCCATTCTAAGTTTCCAATATAACTTTTATAGTGATCTATCCATAAATACTATACTAAATTGGGTTAAGAAACTTGGTATGCGGAGAGTGTTAGCGTATTAATATATAGATACTGCAATTTTTCCTAAGGTGATGAAAACATGCACCATTTGAAATTATTATGTTTCGGCTTGTAGTAATGCTACAGATTTTATTTAACAACATTTTAGTGTCGGTAAATTACAAATGCTGGTTAACGCAAAACTACTCTTTTGCAGAAACAGTTAAAAAAATGTAAGTATATTGATTTAAAAAAAAAAATTGTATTCAACGTGGTAAAATCGGCCAAAATCTAGCCTTTCGTAAAAACTGTTAAACGTTTTTCTATCTTTTTTCTTTAACCATAACTTAAAAATATTTAAAAAGACACCTCATATCGATCTTTGATTTGATTTTTGAAAAAAATATGGGTATGTTGATTTAAAAAAAGTTATTCAAAAGTAATTAAACTTCGCAAAATCTAGCCTTATGCAAAAACAGTTTGAGAGATTTCTAGCTTTTTTCATTAACCATAACTTAAAAATATTTAAAAAGATATTTCATATAGATTTTTGATTAGATTTTTTAAAAAAATGTGGGTATGTTGATTTAAAAAAAAAGTTATTCAAAAGTGGTTAAACCTCGCAAAATTTAGCCTTATGCAAAAACAGTTTGAGAGTTTTCTAGCTTTTTTTTATAAACCATAACTTAAAAATATTTAAAAAGACATTTCATATCGATTTTTGGATTGATTTTTGAAAAAAATGTTGGTATATTGATTTAAAAAAAAGTTATTCAAAAGTGCTTAAACCGGGCAAAATCTGGCGTTACAATGTAGGTATATTGATTTAAAAAAAAAATTGTATTCAACGTGGTAAAATCGGCCAAAATCTAGCCTTTTGTAAAAATTGTTAAAGGTTTTTCTATCTTTTTTCCTTAACCATAACTTAAAAATATTTAAAAAGACACCTCATATCGAGTTTTGATTTGATTTTTGAAAAAAATGTGGGTATGTTGATTTAAAAAAAGTTATTCAAAAGTGGTTAAACCTCGCAAATTCTAGCCTTATGCAAAACCAGTTTGAGGGTTTTCTAGCTTTTTTTCCTTAATCATAATTAAGAAATATTTAAAAAGACATTTTAAATTGATTTTTGATTTGATTTTTGAAAAAAAAAAATAAATTTAGGTATATTGATTTAAAAAAAAAATTATCAAAATTGGTGAAACCGGGCAAAATCTAGCCTCTTGTAAAAACTGTTAAAGGTTTTTCTATCTTTTTTCCTTAGCCATAACTTAAAAATATTCAAAAAGACATTTCATATCAATTTTTGATTTGATTTTTGAAAAAAATGTGGGTATGTTGATTTAAAAAAAAAGTTATTCAAAAGTGGTTAAACCGGGCAAAATCTAGTTTTATGCACAACCAGTTTGAGGGGTTTCTAGCTTTTTTTATAAACCATAACTTAAAAATATTTAAAAAGACATTTCATATCGATTTTTGAAAAAAATGTTGGTATATTGATTTAAAAAAAATGTTATTCAAAAGTGGTTAAACCGGGCAAAATCTAGCCTTATGCAAAAACAGTTTGAGGGATTTCTAGCTTTTTTCCTTAACCATAACTTAAAAATATTTAAAAAGACATTTCATATAGATTTTTGATTTGATTTTTGACAAAAAGGTGGGTATGTTGATTTTAAAAAAAAGTTATTCAAAAGTGGTTAAACCTCGCTAAATCTAGCCTTATGCAAAAACAGTTTGAGCGTTTTCTAGCTTTTTTCATTAACCATAACTTAAAAATATTTAAAAAGACATTTCATATAGATTTTTGATTTGATTCTTGAAAAAAATGTGGGTATGTTGATTTAAAAAAAAAAAGTTATTCAAAAGTGGGTTTTCTAGCTTTTTTTATAAACCATAACTTAAAAATATTTAAAAAGACATTTCATATCGATTTTTGAATTGACTTTTGAAAAAATGTTGGTATATTTATTTAAAAAAAAAGTTATTCAAAAGTGGTTAAACCGGGCAAAATCTAGCCTTACAATGTAGGTATATTGATTTAAAAAAAAAAATTGTTTCAACGTGGTAAAATCGGCCAAAATCTAGCCTTTTGTAAAAACTGTTAAAGGTTTTTCTATCTTTTTTTCCTTAACCATTACTTAAAAATATTTAAAAAGACACCTCATATCGAGTTTTGATTTGATTTTTGAAAAAAATGTGGGTATGTTGATTTAAAAAAAGTTATTCAAAAGTGGTTAAACCTCGCAAATTCTAGCCTTATGCAAAACCAGTTTGAGGGTTTTCTAGCTTTTTTTCCTTAACCATAATTTAGAAATATTTAAAAAGACATTTTATATTGATATTTGATTTGATTTTTGCAAAAAAAAAAAAAATTTGGGCATATTGATTTATAAAAAAAAAATATAAAAATTGGTGAAACCGGGCAAAATCTAGCCTCTTGTAAAAACTGTTAAAGGTTTTTCTATCTTTTTTCCTTAGCCATAACTTAAAAATATTCAAAAAGACCTTTCATATCGATTTTTGATTTGGTTTTTGAAAAAAATGTGGGTATGTTGATTTAAAAAAAAATTTAATCAAAAGTGGTTAAACCTCCCAAAATCTAGCTTTATGCAAAAACAGTTTGAGGGTTTTCTAGCCTTTTTCCTCAATCATAACTTAGAAATATTTAAAAAGACATTTTATATTGATTGTTGATTTGATTTTCGAAAAAAAAAATGTAGATATATTGATTTAATAAAAAATGTTTCTAAAGTGCAAAATTTCGATCTTAAGATTGTGGAATTTTTTTACAAAATCATATCGTTAAAAAAATAAACTTTACCAACAGGCAAAAAGTTAAATATATAAAGCCAGAAGTGAAGCTGGATTTCTTAGCTTACAAATGGTGTTTAGCCCCTCCCAATCCATAACCAGAGTGTTTAGATGCCGAAGATGATATTTTTTGGAGCATTTTGTGTTTTTTTTGGGCACAAAAATAAAAGCAAGTGGCAGCCTCATTGCATAGATATGTAGGTGTGTGTGTAATGATACATTTACACTGCACCAAATGCGTCGCTTTTGGCGATGTGTTTGAGAGTTTTATAAAAGTGCTCAATAGTGATGTATGCTGAATAGTGATGTATAGTTCGGGTGTAACAGAATGTGGAGATAATAAAATAGCTGTAGAGTTTGGAGACCTATTTTTTGTTTAATAATAAATAAACTAAGAATAATTTTCAAAATTTTTTTTGGTGAGACAGCAGATTAGTCCATTCTAAGTTTCCAATATAAATTTTATAGGGATCTATCCATAAATAATATAAGAAATTGGGTTACGAAAGTTTGTATGCGGAGAGTGTTAGCCTATTAATATATAGATACTGCAATTTTTCCTAAGGTGATGAAAACATGCAACAACTGAAATTATTATGTTTCGGCTTGTAGTAATGCTACAGATTTTTTTTAACAACATTTGAAAGCTAATAACTCCTGCTTTACATTCCTGTGCATGAATTTTAATATTTTTCTTTTAAACAAATTTTTTTAAAGCTATTTTTTGAAAATTACAATTCTGATGTTGGGATCAAAATTTTTAATTCTATATAACTAACTTAACTTTTTTGTCTGAAAAATACATTTTCTGCTTAGAAGATATACTTTTCCAATATTTTATTTCTATAAAAATTTCATAAGTAAAAAAACTATTTAAAAATCGAAAAAGCTTAGCACATTAAATTATCAAAGTAAAAAATGTGGTTTCATACAAAAAAGTGGAGTTACTTATGTAAAAAGGTGCATTAGTAAAAGTTCGTATGGTATTTCCCTGCAAAAATACGATTAGTCCGGGATCAATCCAAAGGAAAAGTAGACTACTACTTTTTTAGTCACTTTTAGAGGGAATAAATTGGTCACATTTGTTCGAGCATGTCCTATGAAGAGACTAATTGTACCCTTTTTATACAAGAATGGGTGTAAATGTTTACTACTTGCAGGATACCTATATTCGATTCTCGGTGGAAGCAAACATTTAAAACTGTTTTTTTTTTTTTATTAATTTTTCGTTTTTATTTTATTTTTTAAGCAAGGAAAATTGAATTTGCTTTAAATGAGACGATTGGGGATATTTTTCTGGGCAATCTTCAACTGTATGAAAAATATATTTTCTGCTTAGAAAATATACTTTTCCAATATTTAACCCCCTAAAAGTTTCATAAGTGAATTAAACTTAAAAAAAATCGAAAAAAGCTTAGAACATCAAATAATCAAAGTAAAAATGGGCATTTGTTTCCTTTAGGTGTCAACTGCTAAAAAATTAGCTAAAATTATGGGAGATAGCTCAAAAGACGGGGTTTGGCCTCAGGATCACGAATCTGGAAGCGCTTTTCAATATTTTGCTTCTCTGAAGAGATATTTGCAATCAAAGTGGCAAGTTTTCATGTGGTTGTTGTAATTTTATTAGGCTGTACCTAAAAACGTGCGAAAAAATGCGTGCCGTGGGTCATTTTTCGATTTTTTGACCATAACTTTCTAGAAACAAAAAATTAAAAAAGCGCTTCCCGACTCGTGATCCTGAGGCCAAAACCTGTCTTCTGAGCTATCTCCCATAATTTTAGCTAATTTATTAGCGGTTGACCCCTAAAAGAAACAAATACCCAAAAATATGTTTTTCGTAAAAAAAAAGTAGAGTTATGGTGATTTCGTTTCATCAAAAAATGCGCATTTTTTACACTCTTCATTTTCCGTTTTCGTTTGCAAAATGAAGGTAAAACGTCAAACAGAATATGCTTTCATTTCCTAAAAAACTCACACTTTTTACCCTCTGAAGCTTTGACAGGGTAGTTGGTTGCACTGAAAATCAGCTGACGAAAATTTTATTTGACAGATAAATTTGGTGAAAAAAATTGGATTTTGCAATAACAATTGAATATGGTTGATAAGCGAAACCTAATTATTTATGCACATAGCATAGCAAACGGGCAATGTTTTTTGTTCGTTTTATCGATATAGCAGTTTCATGTAGAATTTGTACACTTTTATCACACTTTTACAGTATTCTGTGCAAGGGTGTAAACATGTTCAACAAAATCAGCATTAGTGTCATGTAAAATTGTCCTTTAGTTAAAGTCCGTACGATATTTAAATTTCGATCTTAACATTGTGCAATTTTCTTACAAAATCATATCGTTAAAAAAATAAACTTTACCAATAGGCCAAAAGTTAAATATATAAAGCCAGAAATGAAGCTGGATTTCTTAGCTTACAAATGTTGTTTAGATGCCGAAGATGATATGATTTGGTACATTTTGTTGTTTCTTTTTTGGCACAAAAATTAAAGCAAGTGGCAGCTGCTGGATCATTGCATAGATATGTACGTGTGTGTGTAAGGGAATGAGGGGATGGTTGTGGCTTCGGGAGTTTTATAAGAGTGCTGAATAGTGATGTATAGTTCGGGTATAACAGAATGTGGAGATAACAAAATAGCTGGAGAGTTTGGAGACCTCTTTTTTGTTTAATAAAAAATAAACTAAAAATAATTTTCAAAATTTTTTTTGGTGAGACACCAGATTAGGCCATTCTAAGTTTCCAATATAAATTTTATAGAGATTTATCCATAAATACTATACGAAATTGGGTTGCGTCTGTTTGTATGGGGAGAGTGTTAGCCTATTAATATATAGATATATGTATGCGTGAAGCAAGAATAAAAAACGGTACCTTGCAAATTGCACAATCATCGAAACTCCGACAAAACTCCCCGCAAAAACTCTGCGCTTCGAAAACCGCTCCCACCCTTTTTCGCGCTCTTTACTCTCACATGAACGTACATAAGTATACAGCGATCCAGGCAGCTGCCACTTGCCTTCATTTTTGTGCCAAAAAAAAAAAAAACAAAGTGTAGCAAATCAAATAAATATCATTGCATCCTCGCCATCTTTACACCAAAAAAAAAAAATTTGGGCATATTGATTTATAAAAAAAAAATATAAAAATTGGTGAAACCGGGCAAAATCTAGCCTCTTGTAAAAACTGTTAAAGGTTTTTCTATCTTTTTTCCTTAGCCATAACTTAAAAATATTCAAAAAGACCTTTCATATCGATTTTTGATTTGGTTTTTGAAAAAAATGTGGGTATGTTGATTTAAAAAAAAATTTAATCAAAAGTGGTTAAACCTCCCAAAATCTAGCTTTATGCAAAAACAGTTTGAGGGTTTTCTAGCCTTTTTCCTCAATCATAACTTAGAAATATTTAAAAAGACATTTTATATTGATTGTTGATTTGATTTTCGAAAAAAAAAATGTAGATATATTGATTTAATAAAAAATGTTTCTAAAGTGCAAAATTTCGATCTTAAGATTGTGGAATTTTTTTACAAAATCATATCGTTAAAAAAATAAACTTTACCAACAGGCAAAAAGTTAAATATATAAAGCCAGAAGTGAAGCTGGATTTCTTAGCTTACAAATGGTGTTTAGCCCCTCCCAATCCATAACCAGAGTGTTTAGATGCCGAAGATGATATTTTTTGGAGCATTTTGTGTTTTTTTTGGGCACAAAAATAAAAGCAAGTGGCAGCCTCATTGCATAGATATGTAGGTGTGTGTGTAATGATACATTTACACTGCACCAAATGCGTCGCTTTTGGCGATGTGTTTGAGAGTTTTATAAAAGTGCTCAATAGTGATGTATGCTGAATAGTGATGTATAGTTCGGGTGTAACAGAATGTGGAGATAATAAAATAGCTGTAGAGTTTGGAGACCTATTTTTTGTTTAATAATAAATAAACTAAGAATAATTTTCAAAATTTTTTTTGGTGAGACAGCAGATTAGTCCATTCTAAGTTTCCAATATAAATTTTATAGGGATCTATCCATAAATAATATAAGAAATTGGGTTACGAAAGTTTGTATGCGGAGAGTGTTAGCCTATTAATATATAGATACTGCAATTTTTCCTAAGGTGATGAAAACATGCAACAACTGAAATTATTATGTTTCGGCTTGTAGTAATGCTACAGATTTTTTTTAACAACATTTGAAAGCTAATAACTCCTGCTTTACATTCCTGTGCATGAATTTTAATATTTTTCTTTTAAACAAATTTTTTTAAAGCTATTTTTTGAAAATTACAATTCTGATGTTGGGATCAAAATTTTTAATTCTATATAACTAACTTAACTTTTTTGTCTGAAAAATACATTTTCTGCTTAGAAGATATACTTTTCCAATATTTTATTTCTATAAAAATTTCATAAGTAAAAAAACTATTTAAAAATCGAAAAAGCTTAGCACATTAAATTATCAAAGTAAAAAATGTGGTTTCATACAAAAAAGTGGAGTTACTTATGTAAAAAGGTGCATTAGTAAAAGTTCGTATGGTATTTCCCTGCAAAAATACGATTAGTCCGGGATCAATCCAAAGGAAAAGTAGACTACTACTTTTTTAGTCACTTTTAGAGGGAATAAATTGGTCACATTTGTTCGAGCATGTCCTATGAAGAGACTAATTGTACCCTTTTTATACAAGAATGGGTGTAAATGTTTACTACTTGCAGGATACCTATATTCGATTCTCGGTGGAAGCAAACATTTAAAACTGTTTTTTTTTTTTTATTAATTTTTCGTTTTTATTTTATTTTTTAAGCAAGGAAAATTGAATTTGCTTTAAATGAGACGATTGGGGATATTTTTCTGGGCAATCTTCAACTGTATGAAAAATATATTTTCTGCTTAGAAAATATACTTTTCCAATATTTAACCCCCTAAAAGTTTCATAAGTGAATTAAACTTAAAAAAAATCGAAAAAAGCTTAGAACATCAAATAATCAAAGTAAAAATGGGCATTTGTTTCCTTTAGGTGTCAACTGCTAAAAAATTAGCTAAAATTATGGGAGATAGCTCAAAAGACGGGGTTTGGCCTCAGGATCACGAATCTGGAAGCGCTTTTCAATATTTTGCTTCTCTGAAGAGATATTTGCAATCAAAGTGGCAAGTTTTCATGTGGTTGTTGTAATTTTATTAGGCTGTACCTAAAAACGTGCGAAAAAATGCGTGCCGTGGGTCATTTTTCGATTTTTTGACCATAACTTTCTAGAAACAAAAAATTAAAAAAGCGCTTCCCGACTCGTGATCCTGAGGCCAAAACCTGTCTTCTGAGCTATCTCCCATAATTTTAGCTAATTTATTAGCGGTTGACCCCTAAAAGAAACAAATACCCAAAAATATGTTTTTCGTAAAAAAAAAGTAGAGTTATGGTGATTTCGTTTCATCAAAAAATGCGCATTTTTTACACTCTTCATTTTCCGTTTTCGTTTGCAAAATGAAGGTAAAACGTCAAACAGAATATGCTTTCATTTCCTAAAAAACTCACACTTTTTACCCTCTGAAGCTTTGACAGGGTAGTTGGTTGCACTGAAAATCAGCTGACGAAAATTTTATTTGACAGATAAATTTGGTGAAAAAAATTGGATTTTGCAATAACAATTGAATATGGTTGATAAGCGAAACCTAATTATTTATGCACATAGCATAGCAAACGGGCAATGTTTTTTGTTCGTTTTATCGATATAGCAGTTTCATGTAGAATTTGTACACTTTTATCACACTTTTACAGTATTCTGTGCAAGGGTGTAAACATGTTCAACAAAATCAGCATTAGTGTCATGTAAAATTGTCCTTTAGTTAAAGTCCGTACGATATTTAAATTTCGATCTTAACATTGTGCAATTTTCTTACAAAATCATATCGTTAAAAAAATAAACTTTACCAATAGGCCAAAAGTTAAATATATAAAGCCAGAAATGAAGCTGGATTTCTTAGCTTACAAATGTTGTTTAGATGCCGAAGATGATATGATTTGGTACATTTTGTTGTTTCTTTTTTGGCACAAAAATTAAAGCAAGTGGCAGCTGCTGGATCATTGCATAGATATGTACGTGTGTGTGTAAGGGAATGAGGGGATGGTTGTGGCTTCGGGAGTTTTATAAGAGTGCTGAATAGTGATGTATAGTTCGGGTATAACAGAATGTGGAGATAACAAAATAGCTGGAGAGTTTGGAGACCTCTTTTTTGTTTAATAAAAAATAAACTAAAAATAATTTTCAAAATTTTTTTTGGTGAGACACCAGATTAGGCCATTCTAAGTTTCCAATATAAATTTTATAGAGATTTATCCATAAATACTATACGAAATTGGGTTGCGTCTGTTTGTATGGGGAGAGTGTTAGCCTATTAATATATAGATATATGTATGCGTGAAGCAAGAATAAAAAACGGTACCTTGCAAATTGCACAATCATCGAAACTCCGACAAAACTCCCCGCAAAAACTCTGCGCTTCGAAAACCGCTCCCACCCTTTTTCGCGCTCTTTACTCTCACATGAACGTACATAAGTATACAGCGATCCAGGCAGCTGCCACTTGCCTTCATTTTTGTGCCAAAAAAAAAAAAACAAAGTGTAGCAAATCAAATAAATATCATTGCATCCTCGCCATCTTTACACCATCATCATTCACTTAATCACATAATTCACATAATCCAAGGTTTTTCGCAGAGCAATTCTTTTTTAGTTTTTTGTCCATTAAAATGTTTATATTTTTAACGATATGTTTTTTTTTTTCAAGTAAAATTCCACAAGCTTACGATAACAAAAGTACCATTATATATCGAAATATTATAAGCCCATACCGGGTTTTTGTACAATTTAAATTAAAAACTTATTTTTTATGTAAAAATTAATGTAAGTTTAATATAATTTGTAATAGTAACTGTCTGCTGTACCTTAGACATAAACAAATAAATAAAAAAATAAAAAAAAATTTAAAAAAAAAAATGTTGTAGATATATCCTAATGTATTGTCAGCTTTTCTGTTCTACTGCTTTGCTGCACCACCCTAATGTGAAGATTGTTTGTATGGTATCACTTAATAAAAATTTGCATTTGTCACGAGGGAGTCACTTACTTGGTTTTGTTGTGAACGGGGAATATGTACATATATTAAGGGAGAGTTGAAGAAAAAAAAGATGGTCGAATTTCGACCACGGGCGATCCTAGTATATATATTAATACGCTAACACTCTCCGCTTACAAACTTTCGTAACCCAATTTAGTATAGTATTTATGGATAGATCCCTATAAAAGTTATATTGGAAACTTAGAATGGACTAATCTGCTGTCTCACCAAAAAAATTTGAAAATTATTTTTAGTTTATTTGTTATTAAACAAAAAAGAGGTCTCCAAACTCTCCAGCTATTTTGTTATCTCCACTTTCTGTTATACCCGAACTATACATCACTATTCAGCACTTTTATAAAACTGCCAAAGACACAACCATCCGCTCATTCCCTTACACACACACGTACATATCTATGCAATGATCCAGCAGCTGCCACTTGCTTTAATTTTTGTGCCAAAAAAACAACAAAATGTACCAAATCATATCATCTTCGGCATCTAAACACCATTTGTAAGCTAAGAAGTCCAGCTTCACTTCTGGCTTTATATATTTAACTTTTTGCCTATTGGTTAAAGTTTATTTTTTTAACGATATGATTTTGTAAGAAAATTGCACAATGTTAAGATCGAAATTTAAATATCGTACGGACTTTAACTAAAGGACAATTTTACATGACACTAATGCTGATTTCGTTGAACATGTTTATACCCTTGCACAGAATACTGTAAAAGTGTGATAAAAGTGTACCCGTTCTACATGAAACCGCTATATCGATAAAACGAACAAAAAACATTGCCCGTTTGCTATGCTATGTGCATGAATAATTAGGTTTCGCTTATCAACCATATTCAATTGTTATTGCAAAATCCAATTTTTTTCACCAAATTTATCTGTCAAATAAAATTTTCGTCAGCTGATTTTCAGTGCAACCAACTACCCTGTCAAAGCTTCAGAGGGTAAAAAGTGTGAGTTTTTTAGGAAATGAAAGCATATTCTGTTTGACGTTTTACCTTCATTTTGCAAACGAAAACGGAAAATGAAGAGTGTAAAAAATGCGCATTTTTTGATGAAACGAAATCACCATAACTCTACTTTTTTTTTACGAAAAACATATTTTTGGGTATTTTTTTCTTTTAGGGGTCAACCGCTAATAAATTAGCTAAAATTATGGGAGATAGCTCAGAAGACAGGTTTTGGCCTCAGGATCACGAGTCCGGAAGCGCTTTTTTTAATTTTTTGTTTCTAGAAAATTATGGTCAAAAAATCGAAAAATGACCCACGGCACGCATTTTTTCGCACGTTTTTAGGTACAGCCTAATAAAATTACAATAACCACATGAAAACTTGCCACTTTGATTGCAAATATCTCTTCAGAGAAGCAAAATATTCCAGATTCGTGATCCTGAGGCCAAACCCCGTCTTTTGAGCTATCTCCCATAATTTTAGCTAATTTATTAGCAGTTAACACCTAAAGGAAACAAATACCCATTTTTATACCCAGCTGTACTTGTACACAGGGTATTATAACTTTGTTAGGATAACGGTTGGTTGTACAGGTATAAAGGAATCGAGATAGATATAGACTTCCATATATCAATATGATCAGGATCGAAAAAAAATTCGATTGAGCCATGTCCGTCCGTCTGTCCGTCCGTCCGTCCGTCCGTCCGTCTGTCCGTTAACACGATAACTTGAGCAAATAATGAGCTATCTTCACCAAATTTGGCATGCGTACTTATTTGGGTTCATTCATGGCTCATTCCCTTACACACACACGTACATATCTATGCAATGATCCAGCAGCTGCCACTTGCTTTAATTTTTGTGCCAAAAAAACAACAAAATGTACCAAATCATATCATCTTCGGCATCTAAACACCATTTGTAAGCTAAGAAGTCCAGCTTCACTTCTGGCTTTATATATTTAACTTTTTGCCTATTGGTTAAAGTTTATTTTTTTAACGATATGATTTTGTAAGAAAATTGCACAATGTTAAGATCGAAATTTAAATATCATACGGACTTTAACTAAAGAACAATTTTACATGACACTAATGCTGATTTCGTTGAACATGTTTACACCCTTGCACAGAATACTGTAAAAGTGTACCCGTTCTACGTGTAAAAAACGAAATCACCACTCTACTCTACTTTTTTTTACGAAAAACACATTTTTGGGTATTTGTTTCCTTTAGGGATCAATCGCTAATAAATTAGCTAAAATTATGGGAGATAGCTCAAAAGACAGGTTTTGGCCTCAGGATCACGAGTCCGGAAGCGCTTTTTTAATTTTTTGTTTCTAGAAAGTTATGGTCAAAAAATCGAAAAATGACCCACGGCACGCATTTTTTCGCACGTTTTTAGGTACAGCCTAATAAAATTACAACAACCACATGAAAACTTGCCACTTTGATTGCAAATACCTCTTCAGAGAAGCAAAATATTAAAAAGCGCTTCCGGACTCGTGATCCTGAGGCCAAACCCTGTCTTTTGAGATATTTCCCATAATTTTAGATAATTTATTAGCAGTTGACACCTAAAGGAAACAAATACCCATTTTTACTTTGATTATTTGATGTTCTAAGCTTTTCTCGATTTTTTTAGGTTTAATTCACTTATGAAATTTTTAGGAGGTTAAATATTGGAAAAGTATATTTTCTAAGCAGAAAATATATTTTTCATACAGTTGAAGATTGCCCAGAAAAATATCCCCAATCGTCTCATTTAAAGCAAAGCTGTAATTAGACGCTGGCAAGTATAAGTCTGTGGTCATAAGCAATAACAGCCTAGGTCGACTTAAGAAATTAGACCAGATGAAATTTTTGCTGGCGAATTTTTGTAACAAAACTGTTTTATAACTAAGTCAAACGTATTGGATTTAATTGTTTGTAAAGAAAGTAAATAAAGACCAATGAAAGTCTTGAAAAATGTCTCGATGTTGCTATTCAAAATCACCAGCAAAAATTTCAACTGGTCTAATTTCTTAAGTCGACTTAGGCTGTTATTGCTTATGGCCACAGAAGTATAATTGACAGAACTCTGATTTTTTTTTCAATTTTCCTTGCTTAAAAAATAAAATAAAAACGAAAAATCAAAAAAAGAAACAGTTTTCAATTTTTGCTTCCACCGAGAATCGAATATATGTACCATTCTGGTATGAAAAGGGTACAATTAGTCTCTTCATAAGACATGCTCGAACAAATGTGACCAATTTATTCCATCTAAAAGAGACTAAAAAAAGTAGTAGTCTGCTTTTCCTCTGGATTGATCCAGGACTAATCGTATTTTTTGCAGGGAAATACCATACGAACTTTTACTAATGCACCTTTTTACATAAGTAACTCCACTTTTTTTGTATGAAACCACATTTTTTACTTTGATAATTTAATGTGCTAAGCTTTTTCGATTTTTAAATATTTTATTTTTACTTATGAAATTTTTAGAGAAATAAAATATTGGAAAAGTATATCTTCTAAGCAGAAAATGTATTTTTCATACAAAAAAGTGAAGTTAGTTATATAGAATTAAAAATTTTGTTCGCAAGACCAGAATTGTAATTTTCAAAAAATAGCTTTCAAAAAATTTGTTTAAAAGAAAAAAACATTTAAATATGCTGCACCAGCCTAATGTGCGGAATCGTTGCATGGTATTACTCAAATCAAATGTTTAAATTCCCAAACATCATATATATATATATATATATGTATGCGTGAAGCAAGAATAAAAAACGGTACCTTGCAAATTGCACAATCATCGAAACTCCGACAAAAACTCCCCGTAAAAACTCCCCACCCTTTTTCGCGCTCTTTACTCTCACATGAACGTACATAAGTATACAGCGATCCAGGCAGCTGCCACTTGCCTTCATTTTTGTGCCAAAAAAAAAAAAAACAAAGTGTAGCAAATCAAATAAATATCATTGCACTTAATCACATAATTCACATAATCCAAGGTTTTTCGCAGAGCACTTCTTTATTTAGTTTTTTGTCCATTAAAATGTTTATATTTTTAACGATATGGTTTTTTTTCAAGTAAAATTTCACAAGGTTACGATAAAAAAAGTACTATTATATATCGAAATATTATAAGCCCATACCGGGGTTTTGTACAATTTAAATTAAAAACTTATTTTTTATGTAAAAATTAATGTAAGTTTAATATAATTTGTAATAGTAACTGTCTGCTGTACCTTAGACATAAACAAATAAATAAAAAAAAAAAAATTTAAAAAAAAAAAAAATGTTGTAGATATATCCTAATGTATTGTCAGCTTTTCTGTTCTACTGCTTTGCTGCACCACCCTAATGTGAAGATTGTTTGTATGGTATCACTTAATCCAAATTTGCATTTGTCACGAGGGAGTCACTTACTTGGTTTTGTTGTGAACGGGGAATATGTACATATATTAAGAGAGAGTTGAAGAAAATTAAAGATGGTCAAATTTCGACCACGGGCGATCCTAGTTCACATGAATAGCCTTTCTGGACTTTGAAGGGGCCTTTAACAACTTCGCGCCGGAAGCGATCACGGCAGCTCTGTCGGCCTTGGGTATCGAACCCTGGCTGGTGTCTCGCGTGTACCAAATTCTGACGAACAGGTGGGTGCAGCCGGAGTATCGGTAGACAAGGTTGTCAACAGAGGTACGCCGCAAGGTGGGATCCTCTCACCTCTTCTATGGGTAGCCACAGTAAATAGACGGCTAGAAATCCTGGTATAAGGTAATAGCGTATGCCGACGACCTTGCGGTGGCTGCGAGTGATAAATATCCCCAAACGCTCTGTGAAATTATGCAAATAAACCTTAGACTAGTCGAAAGACGGACAGGGAATAAAGGTCTGGGTGTTAACCCGACCAAAACGGAGCTGGTTATGTTCACTAGGAAATACAAAATCCCGGTGTTACAGTTACCAGCAATAGGTAATACCACCCTTAAACTTGGTGACTCCGCTAAATACTTGGGAGTTATCATCGACAAAAAGCTCACGTGGAAAGAAAATATCCAGGATCGCGCAAAAAAGGCAAGGGTGCCATAGGGCAAAAATGGGGTATGACCCCTAAAATCACACTTTGGCTCTATACCGCTGTGGTAAGACCAATACTCTTGTATGGAGTCCTTGTCTGGTGGACGGGTCTGGATAAGGGCTCCAACATTACCGTAATTCAAAATGTACAGAGAAGTGCGCTTATGTGTCAGCGGGGCGCTGCGCACAACAGCGACAGACGCGCTGAATGCAATTCTGAACATTCTATCGATTGATTTATGCGGTAAACTTTTTTCGGCATGCTCCGCTTTGCGACTGAGGTGTCTACCAGGATGGAGGACCCTTTGTGAAGGCCACCCATCCATTCTATACAATCTCCCCGCGTACAGTTCGGACTACTGCACATCGAAGTACTGTTTCGAGAAGAAATTTCAAATCACAATTCCGGGAAGGTAATACTGGGACACTGTACCTCCCCAAGACAACGGTTTAATCCATATGTATACAGTCGGCTCGAAACTGGATGAGAAAGTCGGGGGAGGGATGTACGCTCCCCGGAAGTGGCCACAATACAGGAAGCTGTAGAATATCTGAAGACAGTGGACATCAATATTGGTGATGTTTACATCTTCTCTGATAGTCAAGCAGCTCTCAGGGCGCTGGGGGCTTTTACATGTCATTCCAGGGCTGTGGAGGGCTACTCCAAATCTCTCAACGAGATGGCTGAGTAACTCTCGATTCACCTGATATGGCTGCCTGGACACTGTGATATACCGGGTAACGAGATGGCAGATGAGCGTACTAGAGGGGGCACATCCTCTCCACTTTCGCAGTCTTGGAAGGGTCTAGGCATGCCGCTCGCGACCAGTAAGCTCTTAATTGCAAGATCAGTCATGCAAAGCTGGTGTGGCCAAAGATCATATCGAGTAGGTCGGAGGACCTACTCAAACTTAGAAGGGAGGAACTCTCGCTACTTATGGGGCTTATAACGGGGCACATAGGTCTGAGCAGGCGTGCAGAAAGGTATCCCCTTTAATGACTTCTGTAGAAGCTGTAGAGATGAGGAGGAGCATGAAACGGTGAGGCATCTCCTGTGTGAATGTCCCGCACTGTGGGGCACTCGGCTGAAATATCTGGGGTCTGGTATTTTCTATCATCTCGGCGAATTATCACTAATTAAGCCAAAGGACATTCTGCGTTTTGCGGAATCCACAAAATGGTTCGAGTAGGGGGTTTTTCATGGTACAGGCAGTCTTCGTTATCGCTTCGCCGAACGTGGCGTTGACGGTAACTAGGACTGTATCTACCTTTAGATCCATATGGTATTACAACGGGGCCTATGTGTGTTAGTTCGTTTACTAGCAGCCACTGCAACCTACCTACCTATCTACTTTTTGGCCGAGGTAGTTTGCTATTGAAAATGGGCCAAATCGGATGACAACCACGCCCCTTTTTTCGGTATCGAAAATTACGAAAATCTCGCAAATTGACATATCTCGGTAGCTGAAATGGCTAAAATGACATAATTTTGTAGGTGAATCCCACTGGTCATTCTCTTATGATTTTTTGATAAATTTTTAAAAGTAGGCGTGTCATCGCCCACTTTTCAGGGAGGCATATTTGAAAATTTTACGGGCCATAACTTTTAAACTGATTACGGTAGAACGATGAAATTGG
This sequence comes from Campiglossa producta, assembly GCA_964058755.1. Classification (NCBI taxonomy): domain Eukaryota; kingdom Metazoa; phylum Arthropoda; class Insecta; order Diptera; family Tephritidae; genus Campiglossa; species Campiglossa producta. The sequence continues at coordinate 100,072,093 of CAXKVI010000001.1, forward strand.
TACAAGGTATATTAGCATAATAGGGAGCAGTAGAGCGTATCACGGTGAATGGAGGAAAAAAAGTTGAAAATGCCCCCCCCCCCCCCCCCAGTTTGAACACTTACCTTATGAGGTTTTAAAAAAAAAAAATTTTATTTTTTTGTCACCTTGTAAAAACAGCGAAATTTGTTTTTTTCTATAATTTCTATATTTCTCGTTCGATTTTCAAAAGTGATACATTTTTAGAAAGGTATTCACCAAGGCAAGATTTCATCCATAGAAACTTTTAGCCCTTCATGCCAAGTTCAGTTTTTATTCTATTTTTACTAAAACCAACACCCTGTATTTGAAAAAAAAAAAATTTTTTCCGGAAAACTAAGAAAAAAAGGGCTTAAAGTTTCTATTGATGAAATATTGCCTTGGTGAATACCTTTCTAAAAATGTATCACTTTTGAAAATCGAACTAGAAATATAGAAGTTATAGAAAAAAAAACAAATTTCGCTGTTTCTACAGGGTGGCAAAAAAATTAAAAATTTTTTTTTTAAAACCTCATAAGGTAAAACTTTCAAACTGGGGGGGGGGGAACATTTTCAACTTTTTTTGGTGATAAGCTCTAGGGAGCACACGCCCACTTTCGATATGGAAAATTTCGAAAATCACATAAATTGTCATAATTCGGTAACGGAAATGGCTAAAATAATATAGTTTGGTAGTAATCATTCTATTACGATTTTTTGATAAATGGTTAGATGTGGGCGTGGCAACTGGTCAAAACTTTTAAACTAATTACTTCAGACTCATGAAATTTGGCACAACATATACCAGCAATATAGGCGATGAAGTTGGACAAGATCGCTTCCGGACCACGCCCACTTTCGATATGAAAAATTTCGAAAATCACATAAATTGACATAATTCGGTAAGGTAAATAGCTAAGATAGTAAAAACTTTAGGTAAATCCTATATCATTGTTATCCCGTTCTGAAAATTACCGCTGGGTATTTAATGTTCGGTTCACCCGAACTTAGACTTCCTTACTTGTTTTTACATATTGACAAGTTAAAAATGCCCGTTTTTTCTCGAAATCCGTGGTTATCTGTAGTATGTTCGGCCAATCACGCCAAAGATTCCGGATCGGGATAGGTGACATAAAAAACTATTTAGAAAAAAGGTTTTTAATCGCGGTCGGCCCTCGGCAGTGATTTGGAAAACTCTCCGAGCATGGGCCTAGCCAGGTAGGGGCAAATGCCCCAACCTAAGCCATATGTCCTCGAAAAATTCTACGTTGTTTAAGAAAGAATTAGTCTTTGTCCTCGAGGACATTTGGAGAAAATGCTGAAACAACGAGGACTTTTGAAAGATTATTCTCTTAAGAAACGAGGACAATTCGGGGGAAAAAACGGAAAAAAGATGTATCATTGAAAATTTTTATAAAAAAAGTAAAGAAAAACAAGTAAGGAAGTCTAAGTTTGGGTGAACCGAACATTAAATACCCAGCGGAAAATTTCAGAACGGGATAACAATGATATAGGCCCTAGGAGGATTTACTTAAAGTTTTTACTATCTTAGGTATTTACCTTACCGAATTATGTTAATTTATGTGATTTTCGAAATTTTACATATCGAAAGTGGGCGTGGTCCGAAAGCGATCTAGTCCAATTTCATCACCTATATTGCTAGTATATGTTGTGCCAAATTTCATGAGTCTGAAGTAATCTGTTTAAAAGTTTTAACCAGTCGAATATTCCAAAATGCCTCTCTTAAAGGTGGGCATTGCCACGCCCACATCTAATCATTTATCAAAAAATCGTAATAGAATGATTGGGGGGTTCATCCTACCAAACTATTTCATTTTAGCTATTTCCGTTACCGAAGTTTATGTGATTTTCGAAATTTTCCATATCGAAAGTGGGCGTGTTCGGGAATCGATTTCGTCCAATTAGATCAGGTATGCTCCCTATTATGCTAGTATAACTTGTACCAATCTCATCGTTCTACCGTAATCAGTTTAAAAGTTATGACTCGTGAATTTTTCAAATATGCCTCCCTGAAAAGTGGGCGATGACACGCCTACTTTTAAAAATTTATCAAAAAATCATAATAGAATGACTAGGGGCTTCATCCTACCAAACTATATCATTTTAGCCATTTCCGTTACCGAATTATATCAATTTAGGCGACTTTCGAAGCTTTCGATATCGAAAGTAGGCGTGGTTGGAGAGCGATTTTTTCCAATTTCATCAGGTATACTCCCAACAATACTAGTATGGTTTGTGCCAAATTTCATCGTTCAGTTTAAAAGTTACGACCAGTCGAATGTTCAAAAATGCCTCACTTATAAGTGGGCGGGGCCACGCTTTTGATTGCTTTTTGAACTTCGACGAGGTGACTGCGCATCAGTGTATTTAAACAGTGCGATGTATTATAATATGTACGCACAAAAGTAAATTTGTTTTAGCGTGGTAAACGCATTTTGAAAGTAAAGCGATAACCACTGATGCGGACTCACGTTCTTGAAATGCAAAGCATATACACATTGCCATTATTACAAGTATACCTTTGTTTTGAAATGATCACGTCGATTTTGGCGTAAGCAAGTGAGATCTCGATTGACATTTCAAGTCAATAAAAATCAGTAAGTTTAAGCAATACAGTCTGCATGAATTGGCCAAAATTAATGTTAAGCCAAATTTAAAGGCATATTTTAGGACGAATGGCCATATATATATGTATGTTTAAATTGTATCAAATGAAAATTGTTATGGATTGTTAATTGACTGTAAATGGTGACTATTTACTTCGGGTGTGGGTGTAGACGGACAGACATATTGACGCCAGGTGGGGGTAAAGGGCATTTGTAAGTAGCTTATCAGCTGTACAGTGGGGTCGTCAAAAATCAGTGCCACTGTCGACCATGGTTTGGGTATGGGTAAAGACAAGGCCGGCCAGATAACACCACTGACCAAATGGTAAATGGGTAATGCGCGATATTCCTCAAGTAGTACTATTAGGGTTCGAATTTTTTTTTGTATGGTGCGGACGGCATGCGCCACGACCACAAGAACCACCCCATAGTCCGGCAAGCTATTTCGAGCTTAACGCAAGCGTACCCATCGTGGTATCTTGGAGCATGCATCAGGAGGATGTTACGCAATGGCAGTCTTCACGCGTCATCTAGAAACCCCCGTACGTAACAGAATGGCTGGTTGATGCTGCTGCCACGTCTGAAAGGGAATTGCTAAGCAGCAGTAAAGCAATAAATAATTCAATTATCTTAGTTAATTGCACTCGATCGCATAAATTGATATCCATGTACCTAAATTACCCTGCTAGACAGTGCTTTGACATTCAGTCAGCTTTGTGAAGTTGCCTTTGAAAACGTGATAGAAAATCCTGATGTAAATATAAAACAGCTGATATTTACATCACGATTTTCTATCACGTTTTCAAGGGCAACATTACAAAGCTGACTGAATGTCATAGCACTGTCTAGCAGGGTATATAATATTATTGACAATTACCCAAAAATAAAGTGTACGTCCTTTCAATTATTTTTTAATTTTCAAATATGGTAGATGAAGCAAAGTTGTCTCTTCATTTTCGTCCAGCATCAGCAAACGGTTTTTGCTTCTAAGCTTTTTTCATGCTGCTGCATTGCAAACAAACAATCAGCAGCCATGTCTTTTCAAGCAAGACAGAATAAAAAGCACAGCATTAGCACATTTTTAATGCTTTTGCTAATAATACATAAACATTCTTAACCATGGAAAAAAGATAAATGATCAAATTTACTCTATTTCTGCACAATTTTACATAAAATAGTAAATAGTTTCGAAAGCGATTTCTATACAAATACTTTTTATTTGGAATAATAATTACTTACTCTGCCAATAAGGCTCTCCGTTAGATAAATAGTTCCTGTATTTTGATCAATGCGAAACGGTACTTTTTTATTATTTTTGTCGGCATTAAAGTTTGATAAGAAGCGAGGCTCAAGGCCAAACAGCAGATTATCATTTTCCGGGTCTTCAGCATGTATTCTAGTAATTATTTGGCCCACTTCCTCAGTTTCCGATATCTTCCAGCTACGGTCTGGCACGTAGAGTATTGGTGGTGTATTTGCTAAAGTAAGATGTTCGCTCGAGGACAAACCTAAAATAGAATAATAAAACCTTTTAGTTGGTTGTATAATGGGGAAATATAGTAGTATGAATAAAAATCGCCATATTAATATTTTTGAAATTAACTTTTTAGACGGCGATATGAAGTTTTGATTGAGAGTAAAATTTGTGAAAATGGCTGATGATGCAACGGAAATAGAAATTGTAGCCAACTTTCAGGCGTAGTTGCAGACTTTCTGGCGTAGGCTATTTTCACCACAACGTTTAGCTGTACAAATCAAATAGGAGGTTCTAGGATCTAGCTAACATTGCACAAATTGTAATTGTTAGGCCGAGCAGAATTCAGGGTTGTTGCCACTTATGGCGGTTTACAGGGTTGACACCTATCCCATTTTTTTAAATATAGAGCTAGATGTGCCAATATGGGTATCAAATGAAAGGTATTTTCGACCGCTTTCCAAATATCATAATTCGGAGCAGGGTTGCCACTTAGGGCTGTCACGTAACCGCAATTTATTTTTTTTTTTGTATATCTCGGGAACTGCTTGACCAATTTGGATAAAATTTGGCATATAGACAATTTGATTCATTTTTAGATTACACTGAAAAGGCTCAATTTAAGGGGTTGGTGGAAGTTTTCACAAGGAGCGGTTTTTCAGGTACATCTGTTTGCTAAATATGGACGATTAGGTGTACTAAGGCTGACCCATGTTCATATAGCTTTCAAATTTAAGGTGTTGATCGGGGTTTTCACAAGGAGTGGTTCTTAGGGATAGGGATAGGGATAGGGATAGGGATAGGGATAGGGATAGGGATAGGGATAGGGATAGGGATAGGGATAGGGATAGGGATAGGGATAGGGATAGGGATAGGGATAGGGATAGGGATAGGGATTGGGATTTGGATAGGGATAGGGATAGGGATAGGGATAGGGATAGGGATAGGGATAGGGATAGGGATAGGGATAGGGATAGGGATAGGGATAGGGATAGGGATAGGGATAGGGATAGGGATAGGGATAGGGATAGGGATAGGGATAGGGATAGGGATAGGGATAGGGATAGGGATAGGGATAGGGATAGGGATAGGGATAGGGATAGGGATAGGGATAGGGATAGGGATAGGGATAGGGATAGGGATAGGGATAGGGATAGGGATAGGGATAGGGATAGGGATAGGGATAGGGATAGGGATAGGGATAGGGATAGGGATAGGGATAGGGATAGGGATAGGGATAGGGATAGGGATAGGGATAGGGATAGGGATAGGGATAGGGATAGGGATAGGGATAGGGATAGGGATAGGGATAGGGATAGGGATAGGGATAGGGATAGGGATAGGGATAGGGATAGGGATAGGGATAGGGATAGGGATAGGGATAGGGATAGGGATAGGGATAGGGATAGGGATAGGGATAGGGATAGGGATAGGGATAGGGATAGGGATAGGGATAGGGATAGGGATAGGGATAGGGATAGGGATAGGGATAGGGATAGGGATAGGGATAGGGATAGGGATAGGGATAGGGATAGGGATAGGGATAGGGATAGGGATAGGGATAGGGATAGGGATAGGGATAGGGATAGGGATAGGGATAGGGATAGGGATAGGGATAGGGATAGGGATAGGGATAGGGATAGGGATAGGGATAGGGATAGGGATAGGGATAGGGATAGGGATAGGGATAGGGATAGGGATAGGGATAGGGATAGGGATAGGGATAGGGATAGGGATAGGGATAGGGATAGGGATAGGGATAGGGATAGGGATAGGGATAGGGATAGGGATAGGGATAGGGATAGGGATAGGGATAGGGATAGGGATAGGGATAGGGATAGGGATAGGGATAGGGATAGGGATAGGGATAGGGATAGGGATAGGGATAGGGATAGGGATAGGGATAGGGATAGGGATAGGGATAGGGATAGGGATAGGGATAGGGATAGGGATAGGGATAGGGATAGGGATAGGGATAGGGATAGGGATAGGGATAGGGATAGGGATAGGGATAGGGATAGGGATAGGGATAGGGATAGGGATAGGGATAGGGATAGGGATAGGGATAGGGATAGGGATAGGGATAGGGATAGGGATAGGGATAGGGATAGGGATAGGGATAGGGATAGGGATAGGGATAGGGATAGGGATAGGGATAGGGATAGGGATAGGGATAGGGATAGGGATAGGGATAGGGATAGGGATAGGGATAGGGATAGGGATAGGGATAGGGATAGGGATAGGGATAGGGATAGGGATAGGGATAGGGATAGGGATAGGGATAGGGATAGGGATAGGGATAGGGATAGGGATAGGGATAGGGATAGGGATAGGGATAGGGATAGGGATAGGGATAGGGATAGGGATAGGGATAGGGATAGGGATAGGGATAGGGATAGGGATAGGGATAGGGATAGGGATAGGGATAGGGATAGGGATAGGGATAGGGATAGGGATAGGGATAGGGATAGGGATAGGGATAGGGATAGGGATAGGGATAGGGATAGGGATAGGGATAGGGATAGGGATAGGGATAGGGATAGGGATAGGGATAGGGATAGGGATAGGGATAGGGATAGGGATAGGGATAGGGATAGGGATAGGGATAGGGATAGGGATAGGGATAGGGATAGGGATAGGGATAGGGATAGGGATAGGGATAGGGATAGGGATAGGGATAGGGATAGGGATAGGGATAGGGATAGGGATAGGGATAGGGATAGGGATAGGGATAGGGATAGGGATAGGGATAGGGATAGGGATAGGGATAGGGATAGGGATAGGGATAGGGATAGGGATAGGGATAGGGATAGGGATAGGGATAGGGATAGGGATAGGGATAGGGATAGGGATAGGGATAGGGATAGGGATAGGGATAGGGATAGGGATAGGGATAGGGATAGGGATAGGGATAGGGATAGGGATAGGGATAGGGATAGGGATAGGGATAGGGATAGGGATAGGGATAGGGATAGGGATAGGGATAGGGATAGGGATAGGGATAGGGATAGGGATAGGGATAGGGATAGGGATAGGGATAGGGATAGGGATAGGGATAGGGATAGGGATAGGGATAGGGATAGGGATAGGGATAGGGATAGGGATAGGGATAGGGATAGGGATAGGGATAGGGATAGGGATAGGGATAGGGATAGGGATAGGGATAGGGATAGGGATAGGGATAGGGATAGGGATAGGGATAGGGATAGGGATAGGGATAGGGATAGGGATAGGGATAGGGATAGGGATAGGGATAGGGATAGGGATAGGGATAGGGATAGGGATAGGGATAGGGATAGGGATAGGGATAGGGATAGGGATAGGGATAGGGATAGGGATAGGGATAGGGATATGATAGGGGTTTTTTTTCCTTTGTCCTCTACACGCTAACCGCGCTTCGAGGGAGTATATTATTTCATTTTTGTGTATATTACATGTTCAAAATTATAGGGTTTAGGTTACTATTGGATGCTTAATGTGTTAACAAGGTTTTTCTTATTTGTAGCTCGAAACAATACTGTCTGCGAATGGATACAGACGTTAAAATTAAAACATATTTGAGAAGCTCCAAACCAAAACGCAATAGGTATACACTGAATTAGTATACACCTATTGCGGCTTGGTTTGGAACTCTTTATTTCTATTAGCATACACTGATACATATATGTTAAGGTAATGAATTGAAGTTTTTTAGAGTACTAAATATATCACTTATAAAAGAGTTAAAGGATACGATCAGCTCTTGATGTTTTGATATCTCTGTTAAATTATACGGTGATGTATGGAACTGCTGACAAAGACCTTCATGCATTCTTCTGTTGTTCTGGTACCTGGGACAACATTGGATTAAATGATTTATTGTTTGTATTTCCTCACTATTGCATGGGCAATCGTCTGTTTCTATTATATGGAAACGCTTCAGATAAGCTTTGGAGGCACTGTGTCCTGTTAAGCATTGCGTCATTTCGTATGAGACGTCAAATTTTGTGCTATATACCTCTGCTTCCTTTGGTGACTGGAAGAATAACTTTGTTCCACTGCCCGTTGGCTCTTCTGCGAATTCGCGCTGCCATGCTTCAGATGTTTCTTGCTGTATAAGAGATCTTGCAAGGCTCATTGGAAACTTTTATATTTAGGATTCGTGATGGAAGTTGCCGTTTCTTTGGCTGCTTTATCTGCGAGCTCGTTTCCGTCAATGCCAACGTGAGCTTTAACCCATGAGAAACATCTTTGACGCAAAAGGTGCAAGCTCTTATGTATAGATGCTATTAACGATGTCGTATTACTCCTGTTTTTAATAGCTTCAAGACATGCTTGGCTATCGCTGAAAATATTCATTGTTGTGGTTGTCAGATGTCGTTGGGCCCATGCTAACGCGGAGTCAATAGCGTACGCTTCAGCTTGAAAGACGCTACAAACATTGTGCAGCTTAAATAGATATTTTTGAGTTGTGCCGTTCGGATGCAAAACAATGAAGGCACATCCACATTCACCTGTATCCAGTTTGCTACCATCAGTAAATATCTGAGTGGTGTAAGGTGTCATTAAGGCATCAATTTCGGTCTGACGTTTTACTGAACCATATTCTATGGTTTGTTGATCTGCAGGATGGAGCAGGTTTTTTGGAGATATATTTTTATCTAAGAAGACTTCTGCATCAGTCAGTCCAGTTTGAACGCCCGTTCTTTTGACCTCGTATAGTTTTCTTATTTCTAATACTTTTAAATGAAGTGGTGTAAAGTTAGCTAGGGACAGTGCAGAAGTGGCAGACGCTATGTGAAAACCTCGTATCGCTCTTATGGCAAAACTTCTTTGAAAAGATCGCAGAAGTTTGCGTACGTGGTAGTAATTGGTTGCGCCTCCTTATACGCTAGATGCATACGTTATCATCGGCTCGACAACTTGTCTATAAATGATAGCGACATTCTCGGAATGAATTCCCCATGTAGGTCTCACATAATTACATAATGTTTTAAATGTGCGTTGTGTCTTTTCTATTACATATCATGCATGATTTACGAATTTTAGATGTTGGTCTACTACCACACCAAGGAGTTTAACAGTTTCCACAAGCGGTAAGCTTATGCCGTTCATAGAGATTTTCGCTTTCCCAGATTTCGGTGTAAACGCAAATGCTTTGGTTTTGTCTTCGCCAAATTTTAGTTTAGCATCATTTCCCCATTGATATATTTGACATAAAGCAGCATTAGTTAAGCTTTCAAGCTCTACGCGTGTTTTTGCGGCAACAGTAAGGAGCACGTCGTCGGCAAACGCTTGAATCTCACAGCCGTTAGCAAGTGGCATGGTCAATAGGTCATCTAAAATTATATTCCAAAATGTGGGACCACATATGGATCCTTGGGCACACCCTTTCGTCATTAATTTTGAAACAGTTGCATCAGCGTATTCCAATTTAACCGACCGCTCATCTAGATAACTTTTTATTAAGTAGTAGAGATTTGATGGAGTCCGCTGACGTTGAAGCTGCTTGAAAAGTATCGGCCACCATGCATTGTCGAATGCAGCTATTATGTCTAGGGAAACGGAAATCACCTGGTATTTCCTGCTCCTCTTATCTTTTATGTATTGGATTGCGTTGTATAAAGCATCAGTTGTCGATGTCTGCTTTTTAAAACCAAACTGTTTAGTTGACCACATATTATTGCATTCAGCATGATAGGTAAGACGGTAGGTGAAAAGTTTTTCCAGCACTTTTCCTAAAACTGGTAGGAGCCCTATTGGTCTGTATGACGAGGGATCTCCAGGGTCTTTATTGGGTTTTGGGATGATTTTAACATATGCTTCTTTCCAAGCCTTTGGGAAGTATCCCGTCTTAAGGCAAGCGTTGTAGATATTAGTAACTAAGGCCAAGTATTCTTTGAAAACTTCGAGACATATATCCGATGTAAGGTGATCTAAACCAGGAGCTCTATTTGTGTTCATCGTGACAGGATACGATAGGGATAGGGATAGGGATAGGGATAGGGATAGGGATAGGGATAGGGATAGGGATAGGGATAGGGATAGGGATAGGGATAGGGATAGAGATAGGGATAGGGATAGGGATAGGGATAGGGATAGGGATAGGGATAGGGATAGGGATAGGGATAGGGATAGGGATAGGGATAGGGATAGGGATAGGGATAGGGATAGGGATAGGGATAGGGATAGGGATAGGGATAGGGATAGGGATAGGGATAGGGATAGGGATAGGGATAGGGATAGGGATAGGGATAGGGATAGGGATAGGGATAGGGATAGGGATAGGGATAGGGATAGGGATAGGGATAGGGATAGGGATAGGGATAGGGATAGGGATAGGGATAGGGATAGGGATAGGGATAGGGATAGGGATAGGGATAGGGATAGGGATAGGGATAGGGATAGGGACAGGAAAAGGGTTGTGGGGATAAGAATGCAGGCAGACTAATTTTTGACAGGACAACGTCTGCCGGGTCTGCTAGTTTCGTTATAATTATTATCAAGTTAAGAAGTTAGCTTTGTTCATTTGTACTATCCCTGCAGCAAAACGTCAAACTAGGGAGAAAAATACTAGTATACAACTATTACTAGGAAATATCCATTCCATACTAGTATACAACTAGAAATTTCTGGCTGAGGTCATACATACCATTTCAATACAATAACCATATTATACAACTAGAACTTTCTGGATGAAGCAGCGTTGCCGTTTGCATTAATCTAATTTACCCACATAAAAAAATAAATTCCCCGAAATCCACCCGAATTCCCCCCACATAATTTTCAAATATCCCCCAAACGCCCCACATTGATATAAAATAAAAATGTTTGTCAATTAAGTTATTTAATTGCATTTTTACTAAATAAATTGTTTGTAGACGGCCTTCTGATATCTGACCAGAGGTTATCACCAACGTTGGGCAGTTTAAAAAAAAAAAACTTTATTTAGACTATAACAAGGAGCTTTCCAAATTATTCCAAGTTTAAAAGTTCCAATAAAATTTTCCCGGCTACAAAACACTCAATACTGTTTTGGTTTAAGGGTAGCTGGTTACGACAGCGCTAAAACACGTCGAAAAATGTTGGGGGAGGTATCAAAAGGCGTGTTTCGAATTTTGCTATTTATTAACTAGTTACTGGAAATTCTTTGATAAATTTAAATTACAAATATTCACCATACAGGATGTTAAAATTATAAGTATTTTAGTTTCGCTTTTTGTCCTGATTTCGAAAAATCTGCAGAAAAATCCCTTTATCCCTAAAAATGGTAGAAATTCCCTATTCCGGAAACACTGCCTAGAACTTTAATACACAGTGTACCTACGAAAAAATTAAATATATACTTAAATGTAAGACCTTTCGTGGAGCTCCAATATGTGTATAACGAAATTCCTCACAAATTCCCCACAATATAACTGATGAAATGTTATAAGGAAACTCTGCAATTCATATATTTATGCAACACTAATGTTTGACAGATGTCATAATCCATTCGTTCAAAATTCACTCGTTGAAATTTTTCTTCTTTCACTTTTGCTATTAAATTTTTTGTAATCAACACATTATTTAATATCGTTCTTATTAAATGTTTATACCAAAAGAATAGTGCGTTTTACTTCAAAAACTTGGAATCCAGGATACTGTGCAAGTAAGAAGATCTGTACATCCAATAAGATACAGGTTTCCAATAGGTTATGGGACCAGCAGGCGAATTCCAGGAATCTCCATCCATGTCCATCTCGTAAATGCTAAAATATGCTAAAATGCTTAAGCAAATGAACTCTCAGAATTTTAGGAGATGAGGCTTATTTGCGATTCTGATCCACAAGCCGCCTAGTTATGATAATAGCGCGTTATCTGCACTATAGATGGCGCGCAGGCATCACTGCAAGATGTCAATTTAGTTGTGATCCTTTACAACTCAGAAAAAGCCAGAAGTAAACCGAAACGCCCGAAGTTACTAGCTACTAATGCCTTACTTTTCAGCGTTACTCTACTTTTTTAATTACAAAATAAATTCCATTTTCGGTAAAAAGATTTGTGTTTGTTTAATAAAGTCGGTTAAGAACAGATTTTAAATTGTTCTATACACCTTAATTTAATTATTTATTGAGTTTTTCTCTATAAAATTGTTATACGGAAACAAAAAATGTTTTTTAGTTATAACATTTAAATGATAAATAATATTACTTTTGTGACTCCGGATTATGATTTATGGGACTGAAACTCGACTATATTCCTCTCCCGACTTTTTGCGACGTGTTTTTTGCAGTTTAAGTAGGATGGAAAAAAATAAAATTTCCAAAATTATGGGCAAATACATAATTAAATATCAATTTTTCTTATAAATTACACATATTTATTGTTTTTGAGTAATTTTAGGGTCTAAATCAACATAGTTCTACCCTTTTTCCTATTTTTTTGCGTTTTAGCAACAACTTTTTTCCTTGCCAAAATTTGCCAGCTTTTGGAGAAAATTTGAGATTTTACGAGATGGCTAAAATTGCAGAATCGCAAATTTAGCTTTGTATCTATCAAAACCAGCAGAGCTACGTTATCTGATTCATTTGGCGTTCATCGCTTAAATATGCCAAAAAATGAAGCAAAGATGGAGATTTTCTTTCACTGGAATCGCAAAAGTGGCTAAAATTTGGCAAAATGAATTCAGAGTTTTTAAGATTTTAGGAGATGGAAATTAAGCATTAGCGAAAACTGGAATTCATGTACAAGGTCATGATTCAATCATCTATGGTTGAACTGACAGCTGTGGCTAACTGATCTTTCATGCACAGTTAGATTTCGATCTCTCAAACTATCACCATTTGTGTTTTCTTGTTTACATTTTTTTGCATAGTTCTTGGAAAAGCTACGGAATTCGTTTGCGTGTTTTAATGAGTTTTAGTTATTTTTTTTTGAAAAAAATAGTTGTGAAAAGAAATTTAGTGAGTGCTTTGTGATAATCTCTTTAGAAAATGTGGAAAAACAAGTAAAAAGCCAGGAAAAATAAGTATAGCGTTTGTGCACGTGTTTTTATGCGTTTGTTGTTTCGCCACTGCTTTTGACAGAAGTCCTCTGGCCAAAACGGTAATTTCGCATTCTGTTTTGCCTGTTGTTACCATGAATTGTTTTGCCATGGACCAGGTACAAATTCCTGGAATCTCAAGTAAAAGTTAATTTAATTTCGTGCACAAAATGGCGTCGTCCATATTCAACATCGAAAAGTTGGATGAGTCCAGTTATGACTCGTGGCATCTAGAGTTGAATAGCGTACTAAGAGCTGTGGTCCGTTGTGTGCGGAGACCTGGTGAGTCCAGACTCAGGAGCTGATGTAAGAGATGTGCTGGTGTGGAAGTCTAAAAACGAAAAAGCGAAAACCACGATAGTTCTGAGCATAACGCCGATGCAGATTCAATATCTAAAGAACTGCACAACAGCAAGAGACGAATGGAATTGTTTGGAGAAGGTACATCGACCAAAAGGACCAGTGAGAAAAGTCATACTGTTCAAACAATTGATTAGTACACGCATGAGTGATGGTGAATGCGTACAACAATACGTTTGAAAATTTACGTCAATTGCTGAAAAACTCGCAGAAATAGGTGTAAGTCTACGAGAAGAACTTTTGGCAATCGTGCGTCTAGCAAGTCTGCCAAAGTCATTTGAAAATTTAGTTGTGGCACTAGAATCGCGTGACGATTTACCAAACCTAAATTCTGTGAAAATTAAATTGATAGAAGAGGGCGAACGCCGAAAATCAAAAAGTTGTGAGATTTCTAAAAGTTCGCATACAAAAGCATTTGTTGCGCAAGAATATGCAGGCACAAAAAGTAAGCCCTCGACGAATACGAATTCCGAGAATGTAGCTAATACATCATAGAAAAACCAAAACAATGGCAAACGGTTGAATTTAGCATGCTACAGTTGCGGTAAAAAAGGCCATTTCGCTGCTCAGTGCAAGCAATCGACAAATCAACAGCATACCAACAAAAACAATAATGGGTTGTTCGCAGCAGTCAGTAGTAATATGTTACATACAGACACTTGGCGCTTGGCGGAAGCACCACTGCCACGCATTTATGTTGCAACCGCAGCATGTTCGATAAGTTCGAAGAACATGAGGAATGGATTTTTCTAGCAGGCGACAACTGAATGTTAGCGACAGGAATCGGAACAGTGCGTTTGACAACAGAAGTCTTCGACGTTACACTTGTTGATGTTTTATAATATATGTTGATGTTTTAAAATATAATATAAAATTTATATGTACCGGGCTTGCAGTGCAACTTCATGTCAGTGGCAAAAGCAGTGAACAGAGGGTATATTGTGGAATTCAAATACAACGCAGCAGAGATCATCAACGAGCACGGAGGATGTGTATTACGTATTACGCAGCGTATCTACGAAATAGGTCACCAGCAAAAGCGTTACATACTACAACACCGTATGAAGAATGGTATGGTCGTAAACCTATAGTGGCACACTTACGAGCGTTTGGGTCAACAGCTATAGCACTAGATAAAAGGCAAAGTAACAAAATCAAACAGAGGGGTAACGAGTACACTTTGGTAGGATACTCTGAGACATCCAAGGCTTATCGTTTATTCGACCGAACAACAAGGAATGTAGTCGTTATCAGAGACGTGTACTTTAGTGAGAAGGCAGAAACACAACACCAATGCATTGGCGCCACAGAGATAGCAGATTTGAATGACATCATTGATATTAGTGAGCAGATTGCGTATATGCCATTAACAGAACGAGACGACAGCAATAGAAATGGAAGAGTATCAGCAGATGCAGAGAATTCAAATGTCGATAATCAATCAGATGGCAGCGATGGCGAGTTCGGGTCAGCTGAGGAAGAAGCACCAACTTTGCCAAAAAGGGGTCCAGGTAGGCCAATAATAGTTCGTACAGGTGAGGTTGGTAGACCGAAAAAAGAATCCAATATTTTAAGTTTAATACGTACCGAAGATATCAAAATACCTGATACGGTAACAGAAGCACTAAACAGTGAATTGGCAAATGAATGGTACAAAGCAATGCAGGCTGAGTATCAAGCTTTATTAAAAAATTAAACTTGGGAGCTTATGGAACTTCCTAAAGGGCAAAGTATTGTAAGAAATAAATGGGTATTCACTGTTAAGACGGACAATGAGAGCAAAATAGAGCATTTTAAGGCAAGGCTGGTTGCGAAAGGTTGTCCGCAAGTTTATGGTGTAAATTATAATGAGACATTTTCTCCAGTCGTGCGCTACAGTACAGTCAGAATAATTTTTGCATTAGCAGCAGAGTATGGTTTACATCTACACCAAATGGATGTATCCACTGCTTACCTCAATAGTGAATTGTCCGAAGATATTTACATTTATGACTCAGCCAGAACTATTTACCGATGCGCGTTATCCCAATTATTGTTTAAAGTTAAATAAGGCACTTGATGGTCTTAACCCTAGAATCGTAATACAGTCGCAATATAGTCCAATGACGATACATTTTGTGGTGTATTCATACTAGTTCATTTCTGATACTCTTTAAACCAGTCAATGTCCAACTACTCAGCAGAGAATATAGTTCATTGACTATACATTTTGTGGTGTATTTATACTAGTTCATTGCTGATTAGCTTCAAACCAGTCAAGGCCAAACTACTCAGCAAGCAATATAGTTCATTGACTATACATTTTGTGGTGTATTCATACTAGTTCATTTCTGATCACCTTTAAACCAGTCAATGTCGAACTACTCAGCAAACAATATAGTTCATTGACTATACATTTTGTGGTGTATTCATACTAGTTCATTTCTGATCACCTTTAAACCAGTCAATGTCGAACTGCTCAGCAAACAATATAATTCATTGTCTATACATTTTGTAGTGTATTCATACTAATTCATTGCTGATCACCTTTAAACCAGTCAATGTCCAACTACTCAGCTAACAATATAGTTCATTGACTATACATTTTGTGGTGTATTTATACTAGTTCATTGCTGATTAGCTTCAAACCAGTCAAGGCCAAACTACTCAGCAAACAATATAGTTCATTGACTATACATTTTGTGGTGTATTCATACTAGTTAATTTCTGATCACCTTTAAACCAGTCAATGTCGAACTACTCAGCAAACAATATAGTTCTACGCCTAAAAATTTTGTGGTGTATTCATACTAGTTAATTTCTGGCTACCTTCAAACTAATCAATTCCAAACTACTCAGCAGACACCTAGCTCGTTTACTATACATTTTATGGATGTTTTTATACTAGTTCTTTGCTGATTACCCTTAAACCAATCAATGCCAATCTAATCAGAAAACATACTAGTATACAACTATAATTTGCTGGGCGAAATAATACTAGTCAGAAAAATCCTGGTTCGTACTAGTATGCAAGTATGTATGAAACTCGGGTTGAAATCATACTACACCTTTTTCAGTTTATATTCAGAAAGTTTTCTGAATATCAATTGTAATTTTCTGAATGTCAATTGTATTTTTCTGAAAATCAAATGGAAATTCTGTAACTGCATTCCGATCTTTTATGATCCCTCTAGATCTTTTATGATCCCATTTTGGCCAGGTTTGTTTGGATGTCCGGCACCCTGGGGATTGTTGCTACTTTTCGTTGGCTTGACGGAGTGTGTACTCCAAGCCAACGAAAGGTGCAACAATCCCCAAGTTGCCGGACATCCAAACAAACCTGGCCGAAATGGGATCATAAAAGATCTAGAGGCATTCACGCCCTAAGAAGGAGAGAAATCTTAGTATTAATATGTGTTCTAACTGGGCACTGCCTTATTGGTAGGCACGCAGAAGGGGTGCCCTAACGACGATGCTGTAGGAGCTGCAAAGATGATGAGGAAGAGGAAACGGTGAAGCACCTCATCTGCAACTGCCCGGCCTTAAGCGGCGCGGGAACGCGCTTTTTGGGAGTTCCCTTCCTGGATAGTCTAAACCAGACCGCTGGGATTTTCCAAATCGCCGGGTCCCGGGACTGACTTTCCTAGTGCTGGTGGTATCACAACGGGCTTTTCAAAACTGGCCTAAGTGTGCCTCTGCGACAGCCACTAACCTAACCTAACCTAACTGCATTCAACTGTTTGAACAGTCACAGATTTTTAAATTTAAAAAAAAAACTAGTCCCGCCAACTCATAGGGAAAAAATCAAAGCAGCACACTATAAGTTGGAAGAGAAGTTCGGCAAAAGTCTCGTTAGAGGTTATGACAACCTGTTGGTATATAACCGCCATTTTTTTTTACGTTGCGGCATAAACTTGAGTATATTGACAACAACAATATAAATTAACTCTACCAATGCTCCATTAACTCGAGTGTATGGCCCAGCATGAAAGCAGTCTTACTTTGACTCTTTTTGATGTAAAAATAAGACTTAATTTTATCTATATATCATATGTGGGTCCGGAACTCCGCAGTGGACGACCAAAGCCCCAATTACATAAAACTTTGACAAATGCGCGCCTCGTTTTTGAGCATTTGGCAAAATTTCGCTTCGCTTTACATTTAAAAAACTTTGTATGAAAGTGGATCCTACAAAGTTGACTGCAATTGGGCCTTCACCTATATAATCAAACTTGACGAACGCGGAATTTGAAAGGAGCCATTGCAAGTAGAATTCAATAATTAAATTAAAAATACAATAAACAACATAATTTAAAAAATATAGAAAAAAAAACTAGTGTTAACTTTACCGAGAATCGAACACAGAGCCTTTAGCTTATTTTTGGCTGTGTATGAACTAGTATATCAACTGGTATAATGCTGCTGCAGAGGCTGACTAGTATACCAATTGGTATGGTGCTGATGCAGAAGAGGACAATTGCTTTTCTTTTTCTCTTGTAACTGCTTCTTTTTTACCTTGTAATTCACAGATGCTTTTTCGTGTTTGGGTAAATACAAATAGTCGCTGCTTTCTAAAGAATAAACTGGTATATTGCTGATGTAGAGGCTGACTATGATACTGGTGCATAGACCGACTAGTATACCAACTGGAATGAATGTCAAATTCGTGGACTAGTATGACAAGTGGTACGATCTGAATGGGCATAATGATTAGTATGTCCTGCCGCATAGACTGAGCAGTATGTCAACCGGTATGATTCTGATGTATATATGAACTAGTATGTCAACTGGTAAGATTCTGATGCATATATGAACTAGTATGTCCTGCCGCATAGACTGAGCTGTATGTCAACCGGTATGATTCTGATGTATATATGAACTAGTATGTCAACTGGTAAGATTCTGATGCATATATGAACTAGTATGTCAAATGGTATATTTCTGATGCAAATTTGAACTAGTATGTCAACTGATATGATTATGATGCATAAATGAACTGATATGTCAACTGGTATGATTCTGATGCATAAATGAACTACTATATCAACTGGTATGATTCTGACGCATATATGAACTAGTATGACAACTGGTATGATTCCGATGATTTTTTTAACTAGTCTGTTAATTGGTATGATTCTGATGCATTAATGAACTAGTCTGTCAACTGGTATGATTCTGATGCATATAAGAAGTAGTCTGTCAACAGGTATGATTCTGATGCATATATGAACTAGTCTGCCAACTGATATGATTCTGATGTATATATGAACTAGTCTGCCAACTGGTATGATTCTGATGTATATATGAACTATTCTTTCAACTGGTACGATCCTGACGTATATACGAACTAGTATCTTAAATGGTATGATACTGATGTGTATAATAACAAGTATATCAACTGGTATATTCCTGATGCAGAGGCTGACTAGTCAGCCAATTGATATGGTGCTGATGCAGAGAAGGACAGTTGCCATCTCGTAGGACATCGCCGTGTTAAAAATACCAGTTGCTAATATGGAAAAATTACAGAACTCGAACTAGTTGAAGCCGCCTAGCTGACTGGTATTTGATTAGTATAAAACTAGTTAAGTTGACTGCAGGGTAATTGCGTTTTATTAGGTTTATCACAGAAACTGTTCTTCAATTGTATAGAAAGTTTGGATAATAATACATACGTTAATGCTAAGACTACGTAAAATTTACGTACACACTTTTTTTGTAACAACGATAAAAGCGAACCAGGAACTGAAAAATGATTAATTATTCACTTTTTAATGAAACAATAAAATGAAGAAAGCACTGCCGAGTGCTCACAGCTATACGGAACTGCGGTAAACTGTAACGGCACTTTTTATGAGACATACACGTAAAATTTACGTATATTACCATTCTAGGGTTAAACAATCTGGTAGACAGTGGAACATTAAATTGGACAAAATATTAAAGCAAATGGGGTTCAAGTCATGTGAGAGCGAACCGTGTGTATACGTTGAAAACATACAGGGCCAAATAAATATTTTGGCGGTATATGTTGACGATTTATTAATTGCTTGTTCAGATTATAAGCATATGCAAGACATCAAGCATATGATCTCAAAAGAGATAGAAGTCGTAGATAAGGGGCAGGTCAAGCATTTTTTAAGTATGGAGGTGAAAAGAGATGACACAACTGGCGCCTTAGCAATAAGGCAGAGGTTTCATATTCAAAATTTATTAAGAAAATTTGGTATGAATGACTGCAGACCAATAGCTACACCTTTAGATCCAGGTCATCGAGTTAACTTTGAAAGCTAAAATACTATAAAACTGGTAAGCCAATCGAATGCTTTGTTGATGCCGACTGAAATCCTATACAGGATACGCAGTTTTTTTCAGCTGGAGCAGTATTTTCGTGCGAGTCAAAGAAACAAAAAGCAGTGGCTCTTAGCAGCACTGAGGCGGAGTACATGGGACTTGCATTAGTTGTAAAAGAAGCTGTATACTTAAAGCAGTTGCTAAGCGAGATGAATATTGGTTGTTCAGACAAAATCACAATAAATGGTGATAATTTGAGCGCAATGAATTTAGTGAAGAATCCAAAATATCACTCACGTAGTAAACACATTGATATTAAAAACCATTACATACGAGATGTTTATCGTAACGGCGAAATCGAATTAAAATATTGCAGCAGCGGCAACATGATCGCAGACATTTTAACAAAGAACTTAGAAAAGCCAAGTCACTAAAAATTTACCAAAGTGTTAGGTATTAAGTAAATTATCCTTATTGTATGAATATGTTTATTGAGGGGCCGTGTTGAAATGTTATAAGGCAACTCTGCAATTCACATATTTATGCAACACTAAAGTTTGACAGATGTCATAATCCATTCCCTCGAAATTCACTCGTTGAATTTTTTCTTCTTTCACTTTTGCTATTCAACTTTTTGTAATCAACACATTTTTTAATATCGTTCTTAAATGTATTAAACCAAAAGAATAGTGCGTTTTACTTCAAACACTTGGAATCCAGGATACTGCGCAAGCAAGAAGATCTGTATATCCAATAAGATACAGTTTTCCAACAATAACGTTCCCCAAAAATTACCCACAAGCGTTAAAGATTCCCCACAAAACGTGGAATTACGCACAAAATGGCAACGCTGGGATGAAGTCATACTAGTCAGGAAATATTAATTTCATGCTAGTATACACCTTAAATTGTCTGGCTGAAGTCATACTAGTCAGGAAATATCCATTCCACAACTAGGAATTTCTGGCTGAACTCTTACTAGTCAGGAAATATCCATTTCATACTAGTATCTATACAACTATATTTTTCTGGCTGAAATCATACCAGTTACCAAAATCCAAATTCATTCGTTTCGTTTGCTTCTTTTTTCTCTTGTAATTCACAGGTGCTTTTTTGTGTTTGGGTTAATACAAATAGTCGCTGCTTTCTTACGGATAAACATGAAAATTAACGCAAATGATAAAGTAAATGTGAGTAATGCATAAATGTGAATAATGCGACTATTAATTTCTGGTTTAAATCATACTAGTTCAGTTTCAATCCTTTTCGGACCAGTATGAGGACTAGTATATTTTATGGAACTAGTATGGAACTTGTATTTTACAACTAGTATAATTCTAGTATATCGTGACTAGTAGATAACTGATATGTTCTCGTCTCGTGGCCTTCCTTGACATTGAAGGGGCTTTCAACAATATAAGTCCGGAGCATAATCAGATCCCTAATTGGACTTATCGATCAACTACTACGGGGAAGGAAAATATCTTCATCACTTTGTACGGTTGATTTATCACGCTTTGTCGCAAGGGGAACACCTCAGGGTGGTGTTCTCTCCCCGCTTCTATGGAACCTCACTGTCAACTCGTTGCTACGAGACGCATGCTGGGGGACCGGGAAGATAGTGGCACATGCAGACGATTTAACGATTGCATAGAAGTTTCGTCATGGTCCTCTCGTTGCGGACTTAGTATCAACCCGAGAAAAGTAGAACTCGTTCTCTACACCAACCGGTACACCGCTGGACCTGCCAGAACTTAATGCGAGAGCCTGAACTTGGCTGATAAAGCCAAATTCTTGTGCACAGTTCTGGACAGGAAGTTAAACTGGAAGGAGAATATTCTTCAGCGCCAGAGGAAGGCGTGTGTTGCACTTTAAAATTGCAAAAGAGCCATTTGCAAAAAGTGGGGTCTCAGCCCCAAAACATGCAGAGGGATATACACTGCAATTATCCGACCTATCATGCTATATGAAGTCGTGGTGTGGTGGCCTGCGCTGAGCACGGCCACAAACCTGAATCTGTTAGGAAAAGTCCACAGATCTGGCATGATCTGTATTAGTGGTGCGCTAAGTATAACGGCCAACGAAGCTCTCCAGGCCATTCTAGGCATTTTGCCACTCGACCTGGAAGCGTACCGGGCAGCAGCGGCAGCGGCTCTGCGGCTAAGGGCAACGTCAGGCTGGGGCGCAAGCACAACTGAACACTCCTGTATTCTGGGATCTTACAGTTTTCTCCATCTGAGCACAGATCGATGTGCGGCCACAACAGTCGGAGACAGCTTCTTCAAAACGAACATCAGGTCAGGCCAACGAAAGATGGCAACAATCCCCAGTGTACCGGATATCCAAAAAAACCTGGCCAAAATGATATCATAAAAGATCTAGAAAGAAATCTTCATATTAATAGGTGTTTTAACTGGACACTGCCTTATTGGTAGGCACGCAGAAAGGCTAGGTGTGCCCTACCGACGATGCTACAGGAGCTGCAAAGATGATGAGGAAGAGGAAACGGTGAAGCACCTCATCTGCAACTGCCCGACTTTAAGCGGCGCGAGAATGCGCTTTTTGGGAGTTCCCTTCCGGGATAGCCTATGCCAGATCGCGGAGCTGGACATAGAGGCCTTGGTTAGGGCTGCCAGACGTCCCGGTTTACCGGGACATGTCCCGGTTTTAGGCCATTTGTCCCGGTGTCCCGGTCCAACCCTAAAATGTCCCGGTTTTTAAATCTAATCGATTGTAAGGAGCCATGAAATCTACCAACTATTTGGTTTGCTTATAATGCGCCGCTCCAACTAGTCTGAATAAAAGTACCAACTACCGACTTCAATTGTAAAACTCTAGCATCGCTCGATAGTTGCACATTGTATAGTATACATATATCGATTATCGATGTAAAGTGTTCTTCCTAATTAGCTACAGCTGTTTTTGTTTTGCGCTAAGTATTTGGTTCTTCGAGTTGAGTGTTTCTGATTTCATTGTAAGTTTTCTCACAAAATTTATAAAATAGATATGTTTATAATACATTAAACCACTTGGAATGTTCTTTTATGAAACGTGGGAGAAGTGAACATGAATCGTTGTGCACAGTTTGCGATTGTTTTATTGCCATTGGTAACGGTGGTCGCTCAGATATTGTTGATCATATCGGCAGTTCCAAGCACAAATCAAGGTTATGCGAGGCGTCTACTTCAAAAGAAATTTCTTCTTTTTTTGTAAAACCAAATACAGCAAAGAGGCATCTGATCTCCGCCGCTGAGCTAACAAATGCCTTTAAGATTATTAATCACTATCAGTACTTCAGCTCAATAGATGTCACTACAAAACTAAATGCGCTCATGTATCCTGATTCGGAAATAGCAGCAAAGTAATCAGTTTGCAGGACCAAAGCAACAGCTTTAATCAAAAATGTTTTGGCTCCGCATTCAGTAGCAAACTTTGTAGATATTTTAATAAAAAATGTACCTTTTTATGGAATTTCAACGGACACCAGCAACCACAAAGCCGAAAAAATGTTTCCATTCCTTGTTCACTTTTTCTTGAATTTCCAAAGTGTCCCGGTTTTGCCCCAGGGGGACCTGGCAGCCCTAGCCTTGATGGCCTTCATAAAGTCATCTAAGTGGTTGGAGGAGAAGTAACGGTGTCGGTTTAGGAGTGTCAGTCCCGGGATTCTGCTATGTGGAAAATCCCAACAACTCAGGGATTTTCCATATGGCCGGGTCGCGGGACTGACACTCCTAAACCGACACCGTTACTTCTCCTCCAACCACTTAGATGACTTTATGAAGGCCATCAAGTCCTTTATGTCCAACTCCGCGATCTGGCATAGGCTATCCAGGAAGGGAGCTGGACATAAAGGACTTGATGGCCTTCATAAAGTCATCTAAGTGGTTGGAGGAGAAGTAACGGTGTCGGTTTAGGAGTGTCAGTCCAGCGACCCGGCCATATGGAAAATCCCTGAGTTGTTGGGATTTTCCACATAGCAGAATCCCGGGACTGACACTCCTAAACCGACACCGTTACTTCTCCTCCGACCACTTAGATGACTTTATGAAGGCCATCAAGTCCTTTATGTCCACCTCCGCGATCTGGCATAGGCTATCCAGGAAGGGAACTCCCAAAAAGCGCATTCTCGCGCCGCTTAAAGTCGGGCAGTTGCAGATGAGGTGCTTCACCGTTTCCTCTTCCTCATCATCTTTGCAGCTCCTGCAGCATCGTCGGTAGGGCACACCTAGCCTTTCTGCGTGCCTGCCAATAAGGCAGTGTCCAGTTAAAACACCTATTAATATGAAGATTTCTTTCTAGATCTTTTATGATCTCATTTTGGCCAGGTTTGTTTGGATATCCGGTACACTGGGGATTGTTGCCATCTTTCGTTGGCCTGACGGAGTGTGTACTCCTTCAGCATTAGCTTGCATGTGGCAAACGGCATACCTAATGATGGCCGCCTGGCTGTCGCTAAAAATAACGATATCCTCGCCTATAGCGCGTTTACTTATCCAAATCGCGGCATCCAAGATTGCCGAGACTTTAGCCTGGAAGACCCTGCAAAGATCAGGTAGTCTGAAGGATAGCTCAAGTTCCAGATCCCTTGAATAAACCCCGCCTCTAACTCTGCCGTCTAGCTTCGAGCCGTCAGTGTAAACAGATTAGTAGCGGGCCAACGATCCATCCTCTCCCATTCCACCCTGCTGGGAATGTTCGTTTTGAAGAAGCTGTCTCCGACTGTTGTGGCCGCACATCGATCTGTGCTCAGAGGGAGAAAACTGTAAGATCCCAGAATACAGGAGTGTTCAGTTGTGCTTGCGCCCCAGCCTGACGTTGCCCTTAGCCGCAGAGCCGCTGCCGCTGCTGCCCGGTACGCTTCCAGGTCGAGTGGCAAAATGCCTAGAATGGCCTGGAGAGCTTCGTTGGCCGTTATACTTAGCGCACCACTAATACAGATCATGCCAGATCTGTGGACTTTTCCTAACAGATTCAGGTTTGTGGCCGTGCTCAGCGCAGGCCACCACACCACGACTTCATATAGCATGATAGGTCGGATAATTGCAGTGTATATCCATCTGCATATTTTGGGGCTGAGACCCCACTTTTTGCCAATGGCTCTTTTGCACTTTTAAAGTGCAACACACGCCTTCCTCTGGCGCTGAAGAATATTCTCCTTCCAGTTTAACTTCCTGTCCAGAACTGTGCACAAGAATTTGGCTTTATCAGCCAAGTTCAGGCTCTCGCATTAAGTTCTGGCAGGTCCAGCGGTGGTATTTTGTACCGGTTGGTGTAGAGAACGAGTTCCACTTATCTCGGGTTGATACTAAGTCCGCAACGACAGGACAATGACGAAACTTCTATGCAATCGTTAAATCGTCTGCATGTGCCACTATCTTCCCGGTCCCCCAGCATGTGTCTCGTAGCAACGAGTTGACAGTGAGGTTCCATAGAAGCGGGGAGAGAACACCACCCTGAGGTGTTCCCCTTGTGACAAAGCGTGATAAATCAACCGTACAAAGTGATGAAGATATTTTCCTTCCCCGTAGTAGTTGATCGATAAGTCCTATTAGGGATCTGATTATGCTCCGGACTTATATTGTTGAAAGCCCCTTCAATGTCAAGGAAGGCCACGAGACGAGAACATATCAGTTATCTACTAGTCACGATATACTAGAATTATACTAGTTGTAAAATACCAGTTCCATACTAGTTCCATAAAATATACTAGTCCTCATACTGGTCCGAAAAGGATTGAAACTGAACTAGTATGATTTAAACCAGAAATTAATAGTCGCATTATTCACATTTATGCATTACTCACATTTACTTTATCATTTGCGTTAATTTTCATGTTTATCCGTAAGAAAGCAGCGACTATTTGTATTAACCCAAACACAAAAAAGCACCTGTGAATTACAAGAGAAAAAAGAAGCAAACGAATCGAATGAATTTGGATTTTGGTAACTGGTATGATTTCAGCCAGAAAAATATAGTTGTATACTAGTATGAAATGGATATTTCCTGACTAGTAAGAGTTCAGCCAGAAATTCCTACCCTGCAGTCAAATTCCGAACTACTCAGCAAACATACTAGTTCATTGACTAACCATTTTGTGGCATATGCATACCAGTTCATTGTTGATTAGTTTTAAAACCAGTCAATGCCAAACTACTCAGCGAAAATTCCAGTTCATTGACTATACATTTTGCGGCGTATGCATACTAGTTCATTGCTGATTAGCGTTAAACCAGTCAGTGCCAAACTACTCAGCAAACAATATAGTTCATTGACTATACATTTTGTGGTGTATTTATACTAGTTCATTGCTGATTAGCTTCAAACCAGTCAACGCCAAACTACTCAGCAAACAATATAGTTCATTGACTATACATTTTGTGGTGTATTCATACTAGTTCATTTCTGATCACCTTTAAACCAGTCAATGTCCAACTACTCAGCAAACAATATAGTTCATTGACTATACATTTTGTGGTGTATTTATACTAGTTCATTGCTGATTAGCTTCAAACCAGTCAATGTCGAACTACTCAGCAAACAATATAGTTCATTGACTATACATTTTGTGGTGTCTTCATACTAGTTCATTTCTGAACACCTTTAAACCAGTCAATGTCCAACTACTCAGCAAACAATATAGTTCATTGACTATACATTTTGTGGTGTATTTATACTAGTTCATTGCTGATTAGCTTCAAACCAGTCAATGTCGAACTACTCAGCAAACAATATAGTTCATTGACTATACATTTTGTGGTGTCTTCATACTAGTTCATTTCTGATCACCTTTAAACCAGTCAATGTCCAACTACTCAGCAAACAATATAGTTCATTGACTATACATTCTGTGGTGTATTTATACTAGTTCATTGCTGATTAGCTTCAAACCAGTCAAGGCAAAGCTACTCAGCAAACAATATAGTTCATTGACTATACATTTTGTGGTGTATTCATACTAGTTCATTTCTGATCACCTTTAAACCAGTCAATGTCGAACTACTCAGCAAACAATATAGTTCATTGACTATGCATTTTGTGGCATATGTATACCAGTTCATTGTTGATTAGCTTTAAACAGAGCTGTTAATTTTGATTAGTAATTAGTAATTGATTGATTAGAAAATTGTTTTAATTACTAATGATTATTTTAATTGCTTTCAAGAAAAAGCAATTACTAATTGATTACGATTAGAAAAAATCAAAAAAAAAATTAAAAAATCAAGAAAAAAAAAAAAAATAAAAAAAAATCAAAAGTAATCAAAAACGGCTTTTTTTTATTACTTTTGATTTTTTCTTGTTTTTTTTTAATTTTTTTGATTTTTTTTGATTTTTTTTTTGATTTTTTTTAATTTTTTTTATTTTTTTTTTATTTTTTTTGGATTATTTTAAAGTTTTGTTGTTAAAAGTATAAACATCTGTGTATCTTTGTATGCAAATATATACATCTACTTACACTTTGGGGCTCATGGATTTCTAGAATGAACCTTGATCGCTAAGTTTGATTGTTATATGCGTTGTAGTGGTGAAAATTTGTCCCTTTTATATCTAAACGGGTAGTGTCGTGCATTTCTCGTTTAAAACCCTATGGGTACGGTCGGATGGTTCTATTCGAACACTTATAAGTATGCTACAACGTACAAAGTAAAACGTGGGCATACCAACTACATATGTATGCCCAAAAGAGACTAGTAATGATCAATTGATCAAAAATTAAGTGGTTATTATCCATAGAGAGAGGTCCGGGATTAATAACTTTAGGCCAAAATGGACGACGTAGTCATTTTGTTGGAGTAGAGAATAGTAGAAGTAGAATCGTTTTATTTTTATTCATTTTTGTTTAAGTAATGCTATTTAGTAATATTTGCGAATAATATGTAAGTAATAATGTAATGACAATTAAAGAACAATAACACAAATAGTCAACAATAATGGTATTCAGTTTAAAAATAATTCATGTAGGTGGACATGAGTGCTATCAACGGTTATTTCTACTCACATTGAAAACGAACGTTTGAGATCTGAGAAGGTGATTGGTTCTCAAATGCATCTCAAATTGAGATTAGCTAAAAATGTTTGTTGGGATTACACCGTTACTTCTTGCTTCACGTATACATTTGTATGTTTGTGCAAGTGGATCTTTATGTATGAACATATTTTTCTACAACAGTACTGGAAAAAAATCAAAAAATCAAAAGTAATCATTACTTTTGATTATTTTTGATTACTTTTGAATTTTTGATTTTTTTTGGATTTTTTTCAATTTTTTTGATTTTTTTTTGATTTTTTTTTTAATCAATTGAAAAAATAATCATTAAAAAGTGAAAGTAATTGGTAATCAATCATTAGGTGGCTTCTCAAAAAATAATCAATGAAATGCTAATCATTACCGATTACTAATCAATTATTAACAGGTCTGGCTTTAAACCATTCAATGCCAAACTACTCAGCGAAAATTCTAGTTCATTGACTATGCATTTTGTGGTGTATTCATACTAGTTCATTACTGATTTCCTTTAAGCCAGTCATTGCCAAACTACTCGGCAAACAATGTAGTTCATTGACTGTACATTTTGTGGTGTATTCATACTAGTTCATTTCTGATTAGCTTTAAACCAGTCAATGCCAAACTACTTAGCAACATTATAGTTCTACGCCTAAACATTTTGTGGTGTATTCATACTAGTTAATTTCTGACTACCTTCAAACTAATCAATTACAAACTACTCAGCAGACACCTAGCTCGTTTACTATACATTTTATGGATGTTTTTATACTAGTTCTTTGCTGATTACCCTTAAACCAATCAATGCCAACCTAATCAGAAAACATACTAGTATACAACTATAATTTTCTGGGGGAAATCATACTAGTCAGAAAGTTTTCTGAATATCAATTGTAATTTTCTGAATGTCAATTGTATTTTTCTGAATATCAAATAGAAATTCTGAATATGAATTGTAATTTTCTAAATATAAATTGTTACTTTCTGAATATAAACTGAAAAAGGTGTAGTCAGAAAAAGTCTAATCTATTTTAGAATAATACTAATTAGAAAAATTCCATTTCATACTACATTATTATTATAAGGCCTTATTACACCGCAACCATTAGTACGATCTATTGTAGTACATGGTACTATGCAAACATTATTTGAATTTTTGGTTTGCTTCTTTTTTTTTCTCTTGTAATTCACAGATGCTTTTTCATGTTTGGGTAAATACAAATATGATGCTGATGTATATATGATCTGGTATGTCAACTGCTATATTTCTTGTGTATCATCATCATTTATTGGCGCTTAACCGCCTAAGCGATTTTGGCCGTCGCCTATCAAAGCACGCCAGTCATTCCTTTTTAGCGATAACTGACGCCAATTGGAACCCCAAGGGAGTTCAAGTCATCCTCCATCTGTTGTTTCCATCTCAGTCGAGGCCTCCCCCTTCCTCTGCTGCCGAATTCGGGTGACGATTGGAAAACCTTCTGGGCTGGAGCTTCTTTGTCCATTCGCATGACGTGACCCAGCCAGCGGAGCCTTTGGGCTTTAATTCGCTGGACTATGTTCAGATCTGCGTAAAGCTCGTACAGCTCATCGTTAAATCTCCTTCGATACTCGTCGTCGGCATCACGGGAAGGAACATAAATCTTCCGGAGAACTTTTCTCTCAAATACTCCAAGGGCCATCTCATCTTCTCTTGACATTGTCCATGAATCTGAGCCATACATCAGGACAGGTATGATGAGAGACTTATAGAGCGCGATCTTTGTTCTTCGAGAGAGGACTTTACTTCTCAATTGCCTACTCAGTCCAAAGTAGCACTTGTTCGCAAGAGTGATTCTCCGTTGGATTTCTAGACTGATATTATTTTCGGTGTTAATGCTGGTTCCCAAATAGACGAAGTCCCTCACAGTTTCAAATTTGTAACTAACAACAGTGACATGGCTGCCAAGGCGCAGGTGCGCCGATTCTTTCTTTGATGACAGCAAATACTTCGTCTTGTCCTCGTTGACCGCAAGACCCACTTTTTTCGCTTCTTTATCCAGTCCAGAGAAGGCAGCGCTTACGGCGTGGTTGTTAAGGCCAATGATATCAATATCATCGGCATACGCCAGCAATTGCACGCTCTTGTAAAAGATTGTACCATTGCGGTTTAGCTCTGCTGCTCGAATTAACTTCTCCAGCATCAGGTTGAAGAAATCGCACGAAAGGGAGTCGCCCTGTCTGAAGCCTCGTTTGGTTTCAAATGGCTCAGAGAGGTCCTTCCCGACTCTGACGGAGCTGTTAGTATTGCTCAACGTCATTTGGCAAAGCCGTATAAGCTTTGCAGGGAAGTCAAATTCAGACATGGCGGCATACAGGCAACTCCTTTTTGCGCTGTCAAAAGCGGCTTTGAAATCGACAAAGAGATGGTGTGTGTCGATTCTTTTATCATGGGTCTTCTCCAGGATTTGGCGTATCGTGAAAATCTGGTCGATGGTAGACTTACCAGGTCTAAAGCCACACTGATAAGGTCCAATCAGCTTGTCTACGATGGGCTTCAGTCTTTCACACAATACGCTAGAAAGAACCTTATATGCGATATTAAGAAGGCTGATTCCGCGGTAGTTGGTGCGGTTAGCGGGATCGCCTTTCTTGTGGATTGGGCAGAGCACACTTAAATTCCAATCTGGAGGCATGCACTCGTCTGACCATATTCTGCATAAGAGCTGATGCATGCTTTTTACCAGCTCTTCGCCTCCGTGTTTGAACAGCTCGGCGGGTAATCCGTCTTTTCCAGGCGCTTTGTTGTTTTTGAGCCGGGATATAGCTATCCTCACTTCATCATAGTCAGGTGGTGGGACGACTTTTCCATCGTCAGGGATTGGGGTATCGGGTTCGACGTCTCCCTCGCAATTTAGCAGTGAGGAGAAGTGCTCCCTCCATAATTTAAGTACACTCTGTACGTCGGTTACCAGGTCGCCATTATTGTCCTTACAGGAACTTGCCCCGGTCTTAAAACCTTCCGTCATCCGCCGGATCTTTTCATAGAATTTTCGGGCATCATTCCTGTCAGCCAGCATCTCAAGCTCCTCACACTCACGCCTTTCGGCCTCACGTTTCTCTTTTCTGAAAAGGCGTCTCTCTTCCTTCTTTGCCTCACGATAGCGTTGCCATACACTGCGGGTTGCGCCCGTTCGCAACGTCTCCCTGTAGGCAGCGTCCTTTTTGTCCGAGGCAGTGCTGCATTCCTCATCGTACCAGTTGTTTTTGCGGGCTCGCTGGAACCCTATAGTGGCCTCAGCGGCGGTACGTAACGAGTGAGAGATATGCTTCCATTGCTCGGTTGCATCGTTAGGTCGAGGATTGCTCTCCGATAGCAGGTGTGGAAGTCGAGTGGAGAAATTGTCAGCTGTCTGTGTCGTGCGCAGCTTCTCGACGTCAAACTTTCCTTCCGTTACTGTGCGCACTTTCTTTGCTACACAGAGGCGTGTGCGTATCTTGGCTGCAACAAGATAATGGTCCGAGTCGATATTGGGACCACGAAGGGTACGCACGTCCAGAACGGTGGAGCTATGTCTGCCGTCGATCATGACATGATCAATCTGGTTTCTTGTTCTTTGATCAGGAGACAGCCATGTGGCTTGGTGTATTCGTTTATGCTGGAACCTGGTACTACTGATGACCATGTTGCGAGCAGCGGCGAAATCAATCAACCTAGTGCCGTTGGGGGATGTTATATCATGGAGACTAAATTTTCCAACTTTTCTTGTGTATATACACAGAAAAAAGGCACTGGTAAAAAGGCACTGGCAAAATCAACAAAATCGTGCTGTTATCCTGAAGTTGACCAAATTTTGGTTGTTTGAACGGTATTTTTTGTTGAAGTAACTGCATTCAGATCTTTTATGATCCCTCTAGAGCTTTTATGATCCTATTTTGGCCAGGTTTGTTTGGATGTCCGGCACCCTGGGGATAGTTGCTAACTTTCGTTGGCTTGACGGAGTGTGTACTCCAAGCCAATAAAAGGGGGCAACAATCCCCAAGTGCCGGACATCCAAACAAACCTGGCCGAAATGGGATTAAAAAATATCTAGAGGCATTCACGCCCTAAGAAGGAGAGAAATCTCCATATTAATATTTGTTCTAACTGGGCACTGCCTTATTGGTAGGCACGCAGAAGGTGTGCCCTATCGACGATGCTGTAGGAGCTGCAAAGATGATGAGGAAGAGGAAACGGTGAAGCACCTCATCTGCAACTGCCCGGCCTTAGGCGGCGCGAGAAGGCGCTTTTTGGAAGTTCCCTTCCTGGATAGCCTGAACCAGACCGCTGAACTGGACATAAAGGACTTGCTGGTCTTCATAAAGTCATCTAAGTGGTTCGAGGAGGAGTAACGGTGTCGGTTTAGGAGTGTCAGTCCCGGGATTCTGCTATGTGGAAAGTCCCAACAACTCAGGGATTTTCCATATGGCCGGGTCCCGGGACTGACTTTCCTAGTGTTGGTGGTATCACAACGGGCCTTTCAAAACTGGCCTCTGCGGCAGCCACTTGAACCTAACATAACCTAACTGCATTCAACTGTTTGAACAGTCACAGATTTGTAAATTAAAAAAAAAAAAACTAGGTCCCGCCAACTTATAGGAAAAAAATCAAAGCAGCACACTATAAGTTGGAAGAGAAGACAACCTGTTGGTATATAACCCCCATTTTTTTACGTTGCGGAATAAACTTGAGTATATTGACAACAACAATATAAATTAACTCTAACAATGCTCCTTTAACTCGAGTGTATGATGTAAAAATAAGACTTACTTTTATCTATATATACATATGTGGGACCGGAACTCCGCAGTGGACGACTAACTTAACCTTAAGTAACCTTAATTTACCTTACCTAAAAATACAACTCCAAAGCACCAATTACATAAAACTTTGACAAATGCGCGCCTCGTCTTTGAGTATTTGCAAAAATTTCGCTTCGCTTTACGTTTAAAAAACTTTGTATGAAAGTGGATCGTACAAAGTTGAATGCAATTGGGCCTTCCCCTAAATAATCAAACTTGACGAACGCGGAATTTGAAAGGAGCCATTGCAAGTTGAATTCAATAATTAAATTAAAAATATGTACAATAAACAACGTAATTTAAAAAATATAGAAAAAAATTTTTGTGTTAACTTTAACGAGAATCGAACTCAGAGCCTTTAGCTCATTTTTGGCCGTGTATGAACTAGTATATCAACTGGTATAATGCTGATGCAGAGGCTGACTAGTATACTAATTGGTATGGTGCTGATGCAGAAGAGGACAATTGCTTTTCTTTTTCTCTTGTAACTGCTTCTTTTTTACCTTGTAATTCACAGATGCTTTTTCGGGTTTGGGTAAATACAAATAGTCGCTGCTTTCTAAAGAATAAACTGGTATATTGCTGATGTAGAGGCTGACTATAATACTGGTGCATAGACCGACTAGTATACCAATTGGAATGAATGTCAAATTCGTGGACTAGTATGACAAGTGTTACGATCTGAATGGGCATAATGATTAGTATCTCCTGCCGCATAGACTGAGCAGTATGTCACCTGGTATGATTTTGATGTATATATGAAGTAGTATGTCAACTGGTAAGATTCTGATGCATATATAAACTAGTATGTCAAATGGTATATTTCTGATGCAAATTTGAACTAGTATGTCAACTGATATGATTATGTTGCATAAATGAACTGGTATGTCAACTGGTATGATTCTGATGCATAAATGAACTACTATATCAACTGGTATGATTCTGACGCATATATGAACTAGTATGACAACTGGTATGATTCCGATGATTTTTTTAACTAGTCTGTTAATTGGTATGATTCTGATACATATATGAACTAGTCTGTCAACTGGTATGATTCTGATGCAAATAAGAAGTAGTCTGTCAACAGGTATGATTATGATGCATATATGAACTAGTCTGCCAACTGTTATGATTCTGATGCATATAAGAACTAGTCTGTCAACTGGTATGATTCTGATGCAAATATGAACTAGTCTTTTAACTGTAATGATTCTGATGTATATATGAACTAGTCTGCCAACTGGTATGATTCGTATGTATATATGAACTATTCTTTCAACTGGTACGATCCCGACGTATATACGAACTAGTATCTTAAATGGTATGATACTGATGTGTATAATAACAAGTATATCAACTGGTATATTCCTGATGCAGAGGCTGACTAGTCAGCCAATTGGTATGGTGCTGATGCAGAGAGGGACAATTGCTATCTCGTAGGACATCGCCATGTTAAAAATACCAGTTGCTAATATGGAAAAATTACAGAACTCGAACTAGTTGAGGCCGCCTGGCTGACTGGTATGTGATTAGTATAAAACTAGTTAAGTTGACTGCAGGGTAGTTGTGGAATGGATATTTCCTGACTAGTATGACTTCAGCCAGACAATTTTAGGTGTATACTAGCATGAAATTAATATTTCCTGACTAGTATGACTTCAACCCAGCGTTGTCATTTTGTGGGTAATTCCACGTTTTGTGGGGAATCTTTAACGCTTGTGGGTAATTTTTGGGGATCGTTATTGTTGGAAAACTGTATCTTATTGGATATACAGATCTTCTTGCTTGCGCAGTATCCTGGATTCCAAGTGTTTGAAGTAAAACGCACTATTCTTTTGGTTTAATACATTTAAGAACGATATTCAAAAATGTGTTGATTACAAAAAGTTGAATAACAAAAGTGAAAGAAGAAAAAATTCAACGAGTGAATTTCGAGGGAATGGATTATGACATCTGTCAAACTTTAGTGTTGCATAAATATGTGAATTGCAGAGTTGCCTTATAACATTTCAACACGGCCCCTCAATAAACATATTCATACAATAAGGATAATTTACTTAATACTTAACACTTTGGTAAATTTTTAGTGACTTGGCTTTTCTAAGTTCTTTGTTAAAATGTCTGCGATCATGTTGCCGCTGCTGCAATATTTTAATTCGATTTCGCCGTTACGATAAACATCTCGTATGTAATGGTATTTAATATCAATGTGTTTACTACGTGAGTGATATTTTGGATTCTTCACTAAATTCATTGCGCTCAAATTATCACCATTTATTGTGATTTTGTCTGAACAACCAATATTCATCTCGCTTAGCAACTGCTTTAAGTATACAGCTTCTTTTACAACTAATGCAAGTCCCATGTACTCCGCCTCAGTGCTGCTAAGAGCCACTGCTTTTTGTTTCTTTGACTCGCACGAAAATACTGCTCCAGCTGAAAAAAACTGCGTATACTGTATAGGATTTCAGTCGGCATCAACAAAGCATTCGATTGGCTTACCAGCTTTATAGTATTTTAGCTTTCAAAGTTAACTCGATGACCTGGATCTAAAGGTGTAGCTATTGGTCTGCAGTCATTCATACCAAATTTTCTTAATAAATTTTGAATATGAAACCTCTGCCTTATTGCTAAGGCGCCAGTTGTGTCATCTCTTTTCACCTTCATACTTAAAAAATGCTTGACCTACCCCTTATCTACGACTTCTATCTCTTTTGAGATCATATGCTTGATGTCTTGCATATGCTTATAATCTGAACAAGCAATTAATAAATCGTCAACATATACCGCCAAAATATTTATTTGGCCCTGTATGTTTTCAACGTATACGCACGGTTCGCTCTCACATGACTTGAACCCCATTTGCTTTAATATTTTGTCCAATTTAATGTTCCACTGTCTACCAGATTGTTTAAGACCATCAAGTGCCTTATTTAACTTTAAACAATAATTTGGATAACGCGCATCGGTAAATAGTTCTGGCTGAGTCATATAAATATCTTCGGACAATTCACTATTGAGGTGAGCAGTGGATACATCCATTTGGTGTAGATGTAAACCATACTCTGCTGCTAATGCAAAAATTATTCTGACTGTACTGTAGCGCACGACTGGCGAAAATGTCTCATTATAATTTACACCATAAACTTGCGAACAACCTTTCGCAACCAGCCTTGCCTTAAAATGCTCTATTTTGCCCTCATCGTCCGTCTTAACAGTGAATACCCATTTATTTCTTACAATACTTTGCCCTTTAGGAAGTTCCATAAGCCCCCAAGTTTTATTTTTTAATAAAGCTTGATACTCAGCCTGCACTGCTTTATACCATTCATTTGCCAATTCACTGTTTAGTGCTTCTGTTACCGTATCAGGTATTTTGATATCTTCGGTACGTATTAAACTTAAAAAATTGGATTCTTTTTTCGGTCTACCAACCTCACCTGTACGAACTATTATTGGCCTACCTGGACTCCTTTTTGGCAAAGTTGGTGCTTCTTCCTCAGCTGACCCGAACTCGCCAACGCTGCCATCGGATTGATTATCGACATTTGAATTCTCTGCATCTGCTGATACTCTTCCATTTGTATTACTGTCGTCTCGTTCTGTTAATGGCATATACGCAATCTGCTCACTAATATCAATGATGTCATTCAAATCTGCTACCTCTGTGGCGTCAATGCATTGGTGTTGTGTTTCTGCCTTCTCACTAAAGTACACGTCTCTGATAACGACTACATTCCTTGTTGTTCGGTCGAATAAACAATAAGCCTTGGATGTCTCAGAGTATCCTACCAAAGTGTACTCGTTACCCCTCGGTTTGAATTTGTTACTTTGCCTTTTATCTAGTGCTATAGATGTTGACCCAAACGGTCGTAATTGTGCCACTATAGGTTTACGACCATACCATTCTTCATACGGTGTTGTAGTATGTAACGCTTTTGCTGGTGACCTATTTCGTAGATACGCTGCCGTATGAACAGCTTCTGCCCACAGACTCTCATTAGTACCCGCACTAAGCAGCATACATCTTGCCATGTCGATTAAAGTGCGGTTGAACCGTTCTGCCACGCCATTTTGCTGCGTTGTATAAGGCACTGTCAACTGCCTAACAATACCATTGTGTTTTAAATAATTATCAAATTCATTGCTTACAAATTCTCTGCCGTTGTCGCTTTTAATTACTTTTCATTTTTTGCCTGTCTGTCGCTCTTCCATAAGCTTGAATTCTTTGAACTTATCAAACACTTCATGTTTATGCCACAAAAGGTAAACAAACTCATAACTAGTTAAAAAATATTGTGCGCTACCAACTGATTTTGTTTTCATTGGTCCACATACATCGGTATGCAACAAACCCAAAATATCTGTAGAACGATTTTCTGCACTTGAATACTGTCGCTGGGTGCATTTGCCTTTCACACATACAGAACAACTAATATCTGCTGGTATACTAATATTCAATCCATGAACTATTTCTTTATTGATTAGTTCTCTTAAATTTGCGAAATTTAAGTGTCCGAAACGCTCATGCCATTTCATCCCTTCCTCAAACGATTTCCTTGAAAAGAATAATTTGTTTTCATTTGGTTGAAATAAATAGAGATTACTTAGCTTGTTTGCACGTAATACACATCCTCCGTGCTCGTTGATGATCTCTGCTGCGTTGTATTTGAATTCCACAATATACCCTCTGTTCACTGCTTTTGCCACTGACATGAAGTTGCACTGCAAGCCCGGTACATATAAATTTTATATTATATTATAAAACATCAACATATATTATAAAACATCAACAAGTGTGACGACGAACACTGACGATGCTGCAGGAGCTGCAAAGATGATGAGGAAGAGGAAACAGTGAAGCACCTCATCTGCAACTGCACGACTTTAAGCGGCGCGAGAATGCGCTTTTTGGGAGTTCCATTCCTGGATAGCCTATGCCAGATCGCGGGGCTGGACATAAACGACTTGATGGCCTTCATAAAGTCATCTAAGTGGTTGGTGGAGAAGTAACGGTGTCGGTTTAGGAGTGTCAGTCCCGGGATTCTGCTATGTGGAAAATCCCAACAACTCAGGAAAAAAAGACAAAAGACTGACAATTAGTTTTCAACTAGTTGCTTTCGCTGCAGGGATTCTACTAATCACTAAAATATAATATAATGCCAAAAATATTATAGCACGTAAATTACACTAGTTTACAAATAATTAATTTGAAAAAATACCAAGATATTCATGTATATGGCTGCATTGGCACTGGTATGTCGAGCACAAAACATATTTTAAAAATTTTTTGTATAGTTAGGTTTTCGAGATATCGGCATTTTTTTGTTTTTTTCAGGTATCACTTCATTCAAAAATTCTTTTCGCCGATGTTAGAAAAGCGATGAATGCAAGCGGTGCCTCGTTTAAAAGGAAATTAAAATACGCTTCCAACGACGTGTAACATGTAGGGGTGGACCAAACCATCGCTCAGAAATAGCTGGTCTAAGTCAAAATTTAGTCGAATTTTTACGATTTTTGAAAAAATTTTGATTTTGAAAATGTTTTTTATGCGAAGTTGTAAAAATCAGGAACTTTTTATTTTTTCTAAAATTAGTGTGTATAATTACAAGCACTTTAAGCATAATATTTTCAAGATCTAGTGAAAACTGTATTTTTGGCGATTTTTTTTGTAACTTTCAACATTCCTACTTTTAATAGAATTTTAACAGGTCGAAGTCTGTATATTGCAGAAATTAAAAAAAAAACTCTTAGTGTTAATCATTACTAAGCCAATAGAGTCCAAATCAACCGTTTTTGGAACTTTTGTCTGTCTGTCTGTCTGTCTGTTTGTCTTGTACGAATTCACGTTTGGTCACCCCTGCTCCACGTATTGGTTGATAACTCTGAAACCGGTTGAGTTATCGAAAAAGCGATGTCTTAAATTTTAAGTTGCACGTCTAATAATACAAGGGTGAAAGTTTCATTTAATTCCATTCAGCAGTTTTCGAGTGATACGACCTCAAACATACAGAAAGAAAGACAGACAGAAAGATAGACAGACAGACAGACAAAAGTTCCAAAAACGGTTGATTTGGCTTGCATTCATCGCTTTTCTAACATCGGCGAAAAGAATTTCGAATGAAGTGATAACTGAAAAGACACAAAATTGCCGATATCTCGAAAACCTAACCATACAAAAATTTTTAAAAATATGTTCACAACTAGGGATTCAAATTTACGGGATCTCTAGCCTTTTTTTTTGCTAAAAATGGGGTGCCCATATCTATGTAATAAAGTTGACTAAATTATAGTAATTCATTTAAGTATGTACTATGTATGTATATATTAAGGCAGTAATTTTTATATCGAACGAAAAGTAGCATTAAATTTGTAACTCAAGGTTACTATTCAGGAACTTGAAGCATAAGTTGTTACTACCCTTAATACATAGCCAAATATACGTACATATTTAATTAATAACGACGTACATATATCACTCCTAGATCTAAAGGGAGCTAATTAAAAATCTTAAATTTTGAGCTATGCATACTACCGCGCTCTCCCATTCAATACCCACCGATCTGTATACTCGATTAACTAATAGCTACACTACTCACCGAGAAAGGGCTGTTAAGAATTAAAAATGCCATTGGGATATATGGCAGAATCAGACAGTTTTTCGAGATTTTTGAACATTTAGATATTTTGAGTTTATCGCTGTTTAGATATAGGTGTGCGATATGTAAATCATTATTAATCAAATATGTACGTAAAAAATTTACAATAAATTTGTAAATAAAGTATATGTGTTCAGGAATTTGGTACAATTTCTTTGTACCACAGGTGGGGTGGGTTCAAGTGGCTGCCGCAGAGGAACAGTATTAAAAGGCCCGTTGTGATACCACCAACACTAGGAAAGTCACACACTGTACCACAGGTACAAAAAGCATATTTGATACATTAATAACGACTTAGTTATGTTTTTTTTTTTTAAATTAGATTTTTTCCTTTTGGTCTCCGACAGTTCAGGTATGTATAGTAATAATAAAAATTTCATTGTAGATAAAAATAAAAAGGAATGCCATTTGACTAAGAGAAAAATTACTTTATATGAAGTTTGAAGTGTGATCATAAAGAAATTATTGCATTAATAGTGTCATCTCTTAACCTGGACCTTATTTGTTGCATATATAAAT
This sequence comes from Campiglossa producta, assembly GCA_964058755.1. Lineage (NCBI taxonomy): Eukaryota > Metazoa > Arthropoda > Insecta > Diptera > Tephritidae > Campiglossa > Campiglossa producta. The sequence continues at coordinate 100,111,829 of CAXKVI010000001.1, forward strand.
ACAAGATAGCTTATATGTATTTAAAAATTTATTTTCGGTGAACCCGGGATTTAGGTCTAGTAATGCCGGCATTTTCGGGACTTAAAAAGCAACAGGAACCCGGGTTCCCGGGATTGGAATCCCTATTCACAACTCGGGATGTCAGTGCCAATGCACCCATATGCATGAATTTGTTGGAATTTTTTGGATGTAAACTAGTGTTATAGGTTTTATTCACAAAATATATTGTTTTGCATGTCCTCTTTCCATATGTAAGTGTTTCACACATACATATACTTACGTGTGTAGGTACCGACCGAAATTAAAGGAGCGCTTTTAAAGGGAAAAAGGGCAACGCCAAAAAAAAACCTTTTTATTAAATAACTAATGCACACACCGCACACAGCCCTAGCACGCCGTACATATATATATTTTACAAAACACAACAATGCTTATTAGGGGGATTCGCTAAGAATTGCAAACCGTGCACGGATTTCACACATGGGTTGTAAAGTCACAACAACCAAATACACGTAAAAAATTATATCCTATCCCTACAATTTATACCATGCTCAAACCTTTGTATATTTTAATGCAAGAATTGTAGGAAATAAAAAGCAGCCGTGTATTTCTCTCAATCCTCTCAGTTCGCTCAAAAAATGTAAAAGTAATTGTCAGCGCCAACTTTTTTCAGAAAAAAAACTTTCAGCTTTAATCAAAAATTCATAAAAATTTCGTAACATCAAAAATTAGAATACCCTAGTACTAGTAAAAAGTACAGCAGGTATAAATAATTTTCGAGCTAAGCTCCAATAATAAACAACTTTAAAAAAAATTATTTGACGTTTCTTAACGATTTGATTTATATTCTTTAAAGAAGAAAACATTTTTTTGCTTTTCGGAGATTCGCGGCATTTTTTCGAATTTTATTTTATTTTCTATTTACAGTTTGAGAGTTAAATCTTCTGTTACATTTAAGCTTGCTACGATTATACAATGGGGTGCTCGCGTAGTATTGTAAATTTCGACATAGTACTTTTACAATCCATGCCATCCGTGCACCTTGCAAGACTCAGCGAATCCCCCTATTATATAATTATTTTATACTTATTTGCACTTGCACACTTTTTCTTTTCTGTTTCCTCTGGCACCGCGTCTTAATTACGACTGACTACTCGCTCAACTCAATGATGACTCTTTTTCACTATCTATGCATTCACTCAATCGAGGCAAGCCATGACAAGCTGCACTCAATAACGCATTTATTCGGGCAGACGCATTGCACTGCGCGACCATTAAAACGCGCAATGGCAAATGCCCCTGTACGAAACAGTGCCAGCGAAAACCTATGGTTTTCTAACCAAACTAAATACAAATGTAGTGATGTAATTCTCTAGCCCCGAAGACTTTATCTTCACCGCTGCTCCGCCATGTCTGGTTCCACGGGTAATACGCAAACCTCTTGTACAGGTCGTGTTTGTTTGCTTGTTTGTATCTGCACCACAACAGATCGTACTAAGTAGTTTGTCATTACTATGGACTAACTCGACTATTCGCCCCAATGCCCACTGGGATGGTCGAAAGTTTCCTGCCTTGATTATAACCATTTGCCCCACTTTAAGATTCTCTCGCACCCTGCGCCATAACTTTCGTTCTTGCAAACGCTTCAAGTAGTCAACTTGCCATCGGATCCAAAAATGCTGTATCATAACTTGCTTCGGGCCCAAATCTTCGTTCCAACATTCCTCGGCTGCTCGTCTAGTACGAACGGAGGTGGCAGGATCAACAGTTCGCCAATGAGGAAGTGACCCGGCGTTAAAGCTTGCACATCGTTAGGATCATTTGTTAATGGGTATAACGGACTGGAATTCAGTATAGCTTCAGTCTCTACCAAAAGCGTTGCTAGCTGGTCTTGTGCCAGCGTTTTCTGGCCCACAATTTTGGTTAAATGGAATTTCATGGATTTAACAGCTGCCTCATAGATCACACCTTGATGTGGTGTAGCTGGAATCATAGAGCGCCACTCAGTTCCTTTCATTGCCAAATGCTCCAATGTCTCTTGTCCCCTCAGTGATCAACTGCTTTCTTCATCATTTTACTAGCCCCAACAAACGTCGTCGCTTTATCGCTGAAAAGCTTTGCACGTCTCCCACGTCTTCCTATAAATCTTCCATAGCATGCAATAAACGATTGCGTCGTTAGATCTAGCACTAAGTCAATGTGTACAGCTCGAGTTTTCAAGCATACAAACACAACGACCCAAAATTTTGTTCTATCGTCTCGCACCCTCACACGCAAATAGTCCTGCTTAACCTAGCCCACATGCAGGAGTGGCTTGCCCACATGCACCATCTCAGTTGGTAAATCCGCCATCAATTGCTGTTCAAGCTTGTAGTTGTATCGCACACATACTACACATTTATGCAGAGATTTTCTTAGCTCATCTCTTAATCGTGGAATCCAATAATTCTGCCTGATGTAATTAGTCATTGAGCCGAAGGTCTTAGCTACTAGTGCTCCTAGTTAAATATAGTTTTGTGATTTATCACTCAACTTCTGTATAATAAATAAATAATAAATAAATAATTAGTCATTACTTGCTCCGCCTCATATGCTTAGTCTGTTTATGAGCATATCCAGCTATAAAATAAGCTAATCTGGAACCTTTAGCGACAATCGCCTGGTGCCTTGCTTCATACTCTAGCCCAAAATACAATTCTTATCTAATATCAGATGCCATCTCTCTGGAAAAGTACTTTTGCTGTGAATCTTTTAAAAAGTATTCCATTGCCCACAATTTTTCATGCTCCGTGGGCAAGTCTGGTCTTGCCTTCATGCCCCTTAGTCTACGCCACTTGCACTGCCTTTTGCTCCTATCACGCGAAATACGTGCATTCCTTCATCGTATCAATGAATCGCTTCACATAACCTAATACATTCAAGATGCCCTCCAAGTTATTCTTGTATTGGGTAAGAGGTATCAGCTCACTCCTTCCCCCCATTTTTGGCACAAAAATCTCTAGCTCCGCCCGATATGTATTTATGATATTTACTTTCAGTTCCGCTTGTGTGTCTTTGCAATCTCTTATTTTAGCTGTCGGAACTTATCTGCTGGCCACTTCGCCCTAGGAAGAGATAGCCACTCTGGGCCATTCAGCCAAAGCCCACTGCCCACTAGCTCATCAGGCCTTAATGCTTTACTCAATAAGCCGGCAGCATTATCTTCCGACCTTACATGTTACCAGTTTTTCGCTGTGGTGTTATTCTGAATGGTTGAAACTCGGTTAGATACAAAGGTTTTCAAATCTCTTGGTATCTTTTCCAACCAATACAGTACAACCAGCGAATCTGTCCAAAAGGTATAATTGATATCGCCACAGTTCATCGCCCTCTTAACTTCCAGCAGTAACAAAAGCTCACAAGCTGACAACTCCAATCTCGGTATCGTCACTTTCTTTACTGGTGCTACGCTAGTTTTGGATACTATTAATCTGCACCCAACCTTTCTGTTATCTTCCACCGTTCGAACATATTTAACTGCCCCATAGGCTGATTCGGACGAATCAGCGAAATCGCAGCTCTACTTGCCCCAAAGAATGTGTACCAAGCCATATCATTATTCTGAAATCTTCAAGCTTTCTCATCTCGCTCCAATAATCTTTGAATCTCGCTTCTAGATCCGATGGTAATTTTTCATCCCACTCTAACTTTAAGCGCCATAAGTCCTGTATCAGGATTTTTCCTATTACAAATACTGGAGAAATGTAGTCATTTGGATCAAATAGTTGACCCACACAGCTCACCACAACCCGTTTTGTTATAACATTTGGAAGCTCTGGTGTCTTTACGACATATGCATACTGGTCTGGTGATACCAACACTAGCCCCCTTGATTCGTTTTCGAATTTTAAAAAGTCTTGCCACTTGCGGAGGCTGAAACCAGCACTCTTAAAGATGCGATCCATCTGCTGTGCCAGCATGAGTATTTGCCCCAGTCACGCAATCATCCATGCACATGTCATTTATGGTAGCCTCTGCCATGTATGGTCGTCTTGCGCGTCTCTAGCACACTGTATAACTGATCTCACAGCATTGTATGCTGATGATGTCATACCATATGTCACTACTGTCAGCCAATATTCCCTCAATGGTTCTTCTCTACTCTCGCGCCAGAAAATTCTCTGCATGTCCCATTGATCTCTCGCAATCCCAATCTGGTGAAACATCATCTTGATATCTGCGCTAAATGCGATTCTATGCCTTCTGAATGGCATTCCTATCTCGCTAAAATCTTTCTCCAACCTGCGCCCTAGTAATTGCACCTAATTTAAAGCAGCCCCTTTGTTAGTACGGCAGCTTGCGTTAAAAACAACGAGAAACTAACTGTTGATACTAGCTCACCTGTCTGCTCATTTAAACCGTGCGCACATTCACCAAAAACTACTACGCCCAATGCTGTCTCCATCAAGGCTGTTCCATTCAAGCCATCTCGCACCACTTTAATGACAATTCTTTCTACTAAGCTAGCCCCAAGTAACATATGCACAACATATCCGGTTCCCAGTATTTTGGGTCAGCTAACTCGCCATTTAGACCACTATGTATAGGACCTACCATTGCACCTGGTGAAGGAAGCACCGGAGACCACTGGCTCTCTTTGGGAAGAACCCAAAACTCGTCTTTGATCTGCACACTCGATGCATACCAAGAACTTAGCACCAGTGTAGCCCTCTTGCTCACTTGCAGTGGATTGCCCTCAATGCCGACCATCTTTCTTCCGATGGGTTCTGTAATTATACCATACCTTCGCTGTAAAGTAAAAGTTATCATATTAATCTATGCCCCAGTATCTAGCAGTACTCTAACAGGCCCCAATTCGTATCCATTAATAACAATTTTAACCAATGCTTGCTCTTCATCATCATTTATTGGCGCTTAACCGCCTAAGCGATTTTGGCCGTTGCATATCAAAGCACGCCAGTCATTCCTTTTTAGCGATAACTGACGCAAATTGGAAACCCCAAGGGAGTTCAAGTCATCCTCCACCTGTTGTTTCCATCTCAGTCGAGGCCTCCCCCTTCCTCTGCTGCCGAATTCAGGCGACGAAAGGAAAACCTTCTGTGCTGGAGCTTCTTTGTCCATTCGCATAACATGGCCCAGCCAGCGGAGTTTTTGGGCTTTAATTCGCTGGACTATGGTCAGATCTGCGTAGAGCTCGTACAGCTCATCGTTAAATTTCCTTCGATACTCGCCGTTGGCATCACGGGAAGGACCATAAATCTTCCGGAGAACCTTTCTCTCAAATACTCCAAGGACCATCTCATCTTCTCTTGACATTGTCCATGAATCTGAGCCATACAACAGGACAGGTATGATGAGAGACTTATAGAGCGTGATCTTTGTTCTTCGAGAGAGGACTTTACTTCTCAATTGCCTACTCAGTCCAAAGTAGCACTTGTTGGCAAGAGTGATTCTCCGCTGGATTTCTAGACTGATATTATTTTCGGTGTTGATGGTTCCCAAATAGACGAAGTTCCTCACAGTTTCAAATTTGTAGCTATCAACAGTGACATGGCTGCCAAGGCGCAGGTGCGCCGATTCTTTCTTTCTTTGATGACAGCAAATACTTCGTCTTGTCCTCGTTCACGGCAAGACCCACTTTTTTTCGCTTCCTTATCCAGTCCAGAGAAGGCAGCGCTTACGGCGCGGTTGTTAAGGCCAATGATATCAATATCATCGGCATACGCCAGCAATTGCACGCTCTTGTAAAAGATTGTACCATTGCGGTTTAGCTCTGCTGCTCGAATTATCTTCTCCAGCATCACATTGAAGAAATCGCACGAAAGGGAGTCGCCCTGTCTGAAGCCTCGTTTGGTTTCAAATGGCTCAGAGAGGTCCTTCCCGATTCTGACGGAGCTGTTGGTATTGCTCAGCGTCATTTGGTAAAGCCGTATAAGCTTTGCAGGGAAGTCAAATTCAGACATGGCGGCATACAGGCAACTCCTTTTTGCGCTCTCAAAAGCGGTTTTGAAATCGACAAAGAGATGGTGTGTGTCGATTCTTTTATCATGGGTCTTCTCCAGGATTTGGCGTATCGTGAAAATCTGGTCGATGGTAGGCTTACCAGGTCTAATGCTTGCTCTTGCCTCTCATTAAAATTCACTAAATACTTTTCATAAGTAAGATCAATTTTAACATTTTTAGTTAAATTGTCAGCCCTCTTTACTCTTTGTATGCATTACTTTGCTCTCATTTCGCCCCTTCTTGCCCTCTTCTTGCACCTTATCTATGCATCCCTTTAGCTGTCCATCCAACTTCCTTTTCGGGTTTGGTGGGTTGCGCTCCCCTTGCCCCTGCACGGTATTTACCTGCTTCTTCGGCTCTCTGTTTAGTCAAAGCACACTGTTGTATTTAGGCTTACCAGGACACTTCCAGCATTCCACTTCGTAGTAGCTTTCAGCTCCATGGCCTATTTAAAAAAATTTGGACATCAATTTCTTCTTATCACAAAATCTCTTCTTGCCCTCAGACTCAGCAACATGCATCGCAAACTATTTACCTAGGCCTAGCACACGAGGATGACGCCTCTGCTCTAGCCCCTCTCTGGCTTGCCCCACTAATTTGTGTCTTGCCTGGCTCCGGAATGGCAACCGCCGATTGAATATCCCTACGGTTGTTAGCTGTATTTGCTAGCGCCAATGCTTGCTTGTCCAAAAGGACAGCATGTTATCCACCTTAGGCGTGGCGCCTTTTCTCTCTAGCTCCCATTGCCTTGGTGTTTCGGTATCTAGCCGCTCATGAAGCAAGTACCATGAAAAAATCCCAGTACTCCCCCGGGAGCCCTTGTGCCTGTAACTGACGACGCACCTCGTGCGTTAACATGCGCTCCAATTCTTTTTTTCGCACCTAACCCTACAATTCTGGCAGCCGAATAAAATTCCTCAAATGCTCTCTCCCAACCAAATAGCTTTGGTCATACATCTGGTTTAATCTCTCCCATGTCTGCCCGTAGTTACTAGCAGAAAATTGCCATTGCCCCAAAAATTTACTTGCACACCCAACCAGGGAAATAGTCAAGTACAAGTCGGTCCCGAATTCCGATCCATTTGGTTAGTGTAAAGTCAAACTCGCCCCAGATATTCGTCAGATCGTTTTGCTAGATCGGCCTTTGCGCCTGGTCAAAGCACCTTTGCAAAAGTCTAGCGCACGATAAATTGTGGCTGCATAGGATCTTAATTTCTTCTGCAATGCCATTTCTGCAATGAAATAAAACAAAACCAACAAATTATCCAATATATGCACACATAGCCCGCAATCCAGCACTCTTTTCTTTGCTCCAATAAAATTCTGTGACACTCACTGCCAATCAACACAGAAATGTATTTATATATCTCGCACCATTTTGTATTGTAGCCCTCTTTTCTTTGCTCCTTGTAAAATTATATAGACAAGTTCACAGCTAAGCATCATGAAAACTTTGTCTATATTTCTCGCACCAGCATATATATACTCTGCCCTCTTTACTTTGCTCCAATAAAAATTTTGAGAAAAGGCTCTCTGCAAATCAATGCAAAATTTATTTATATATCTCGCACCAGTATGTATTCTAGCCCTCTTTTCTTTGCTCCACCATAAACAAGCTCACTGCTAATCAACATGAAAACCTTGTTTATCTTTCTTGCACCAGCATATGTATACTCTGCCCTCTTTACTTTGCTCCAATAAAATTATGAAAACGAAATCGCTAGCGATAAAAACAAGCCCCTCTCTTTGCCCATATTAACCCACCTCTCGCACACATTTTTTCATTGCACCATTCTTTTTCTCCTTATTTTTCACTATGCACCAAACTATCCTTAATTTTCCATATCTCTACAACATATTTACTAGCACTCTTCTATATCTACATATTTAAATATATACACACGCATGCCCACTTGCTAAACATATATGGATATGTATTCATGCACTGCACAGAGATTTTCGCGGTGCGTAATATCTACTTGCGCACTTATATAAAAAAAACCAAACCAGGCATGCCCGCAGAAGCGCCATAAACATATGTATATATATACTTGGATTTTGTGAAGTGAGCCACTTTTTTTTCGAAGTTGTACTATCTTTCTGAAACTTTTTTGTATGGTTCACAACAACAAGAAAAAAATAGATTTGGGCCAGTTTTTCGAAATTCGAATTATTTAAACTGATTTTGCTAATTTAAATTTAAATATATATAAAAGATGGTATCTCCTTCCAAACGACGATTAAAATTTTTGCAAAAAAAATTTTTTTGCTAACATTTTTCGCAATTTTTAACTTCTCCATCGTGGGCAGATGGCGCTTTTGTATGATGTTGTTAGGCATTCCATTAGTAACTATCAGCAAAAGAAAAAAATTTTTTGGCACTTTAAGGGAGCGGGAGTTATTTACATTTTTTACAGACTAGTTAATTTTTCATGAAATTTTGTTTTCTCTACGTACTGTGTACTATGAAGGTAAAAAATGTAAATAACTTCCGCTCTCTTAAAGTGCCAAACAAATTTTTTTTGCTAATAGTTACTGATGGAATGCCCAACAACATCATACAAAGCGCCATCTGACCACGATGGATAAGTAGAAAATTGCGAAAAATGTTTGAAAAAATTTTAATCGTTGTTTGGTAAAAGATGCCATCTTTGATATATATTTAAAAAATTTGCAAAATCGGTTTGCCCAATCATGAGAAAATCATCAAAAAGTGAGGAATTTCGAAAAGTGTTGATAGCTATAACTTTGAAAATAATTCGAATTTCGAAAAAATGTTATATATACATATATGTTCGAGTATTAAGGCGGGTCGATTTATTAACCTATATCGCGCCATCGATTTTTCGATAGGTTTGGGGTTAAGGAAAAAAAAGTTCCACTACGCCTACCCAAAAAAATAATTTTCGAGCCTGCAAAATTTGAGTTTTTTGAAATTTTTTTTTCGTTTATTTTTAAGGTTTTTTAATGACCTACTTAAAAAATGTTCATTTGACTTAAAAATTTTCATACATACCCTGTCCGACTCAAAATTGTCCGCTAAAAACTTTGGCGATAACAGTTTTTTGGAAAAAAAAAAATATTTTTGGGGTTTTAAGGAGTGTTTTGGTGAAAAAAATAACTTTTCCGCCATTTTTTTTAAGGGTTTCTTCAAAAACGTGCAAAAGTGTTGCCGATGAAAACGAATTTGTTTTCGTAGTTCCTATCCCACTTAAAATTATGCGATAAAAACGTTGGCATTAACAGTTTAAAAAAAAAAAATAATTTTTTTTTGTTTTTGAGACTTGTTTTGGTCGAAATCGATTTTTTTCATTTTCAAGGCTCCAAATCATTTTGTATGTATATGTTTCCGTTAGACCCACCAATAAATATACCAAAATGGGCAGAGGACGAGCTGAGTTGATTTAGCCATGTCCGTCTGTCCGTCTGTCTGTTTGAACGCAAACGAGTCCCTCAGTTTTTTAGATATCTCGATGAAATTTGGCATACAGATGTATACTGGCATTATGGGAGATATATGTCGGATCCGGTAAGATCGGACCACTATAGCATATATCTCCCATATAACCGATCGTTCAGATAAAAGGTTTATTGCCATTTCTCCCTCATTTTTAGAGATTAAAGCATGAAACTTGGTAAAGTACGTGCTTATTGACCATTAAAAATGTGTTCAAAAAATTATCAAATTGGAAATTAAAACATAAAACTTTTGAACTACTTTGAACTATTTATTGAAATTTTGAAAATGACAGTTTGCAGTTGCAGTTTACAAAAAAGTGAGAAAAATATGGGAATTCATTTTAAAGATCAGAGATTTCCTTGCAAATCCTGCTTATAAGCTTTCAAATGTTCATACGGTATGCCTCTTGTGAATGGCGGTTCTGACAGCTCATTATCGTCGTTCAAATCAATCATATGAACGTACTCAGTGCAATCAAAATTAATTTTTGGTTTTACGTAGGCACGGAGAGATGGAACAAATAAATTATCCCGAATATATAAAACTTTTTTCAGTCCATAATTCCGAATATGTTTTCGGTCGTCGAAGAGCATGCTGAGTAAAACATTTTCACAATGTGCAAAATAGGAATTATTATCAATTGTGTTGTTGATCAATTTACCTAAATTGTTTGGCAAATATTGCGTCCATCGTATGAATTTTCCAAGCAGAGCACTATCGACCGTATACAACCGACTTATAATATTTGACGTTAAAATACATTATGTATGTTGCCAAGATTTTCAAATTCTTGGATGGAGTGTTGGTTGTAGCGTAAAGACGAAGGATTCTACAGGCTTTTGTGAGCCATCTAGCATGCTTTATAGGGCCCGGTGTAATCATAGCCAGTGAAGTTGGAACGTAGCCATTCGAAATAGCATTAGCAATTTTGTATAGATACTTCGCATCCGTTAATAGTTTCTTCTCTTCATCTTCATCCAAGCGTGGTGGCATGTTTTCAAGTGGAAAATATATTGTTGTTGGGAATTTATTACTCTGTCGCTTATAGGGAAAAGTTCAAAAAAAAGAGTGATAAGTACCTGTTGGGTATGGCAATTGTGAAAATCTTTTTCAAGTGATCCAGTTGAGGTTCTTGGCCCAGTCGATCGCGATTTTTCCAGTGTTTAATACAAATGATGAAACGGCAATTCGTTGAAATGTAGTAAACAAATCCACCAGTGTAATGCTCTGTTCAGATGCATTTAAAATCGTCGCAACCTCTGCCTTCGCCAGTGTTTGTAACTTCGCCGTCAGAGCAAATGACAATTAAATTATCCAGAGGAATCTGCTTTTCTTCAAAAAATTCCATCAAAGCTCCATGTTTCGCTTCAGCAGAATCATTTTTGCCTGCCAAGTTGACATAACCAAGCAATTGGTTATTCGGCTCTTGTACGACGACTAAATGTGATTCTTTCTTCATTTCCGAATAGTAAGTTTCGCCAACTTTTATTTGAGTCAATGCGTCGTCTTTTCGACCGTCAAACGAAAATGCTTTCAAACACCCTGTTTTGCTTTTGCGGGGAACATCCAATCTAAGTTTTCTCCTTTCCCTGTCTACTTTGTTTTTGTCACAAACAATGGTTCGGCCGTGTTTATCTCTCCATCCAATGTCTTCAAACAAAGCTAATGCTATGCATGATGCAACTCTGCTTGTCACGCCCAATCTATCGCAAATCATTGCAAACTTTGGTATACTGTATCTTGGAGAATAATGTGATTCAGTCGATGTATGAGCCACATCCATTGGAGTATCACCTTGCAAATCTGAGGGAGTTGGCTGATACGTTACATCGACGGTTAATGCCAATGATGGTTGTATTGTAAACACTTCTGTCTCTGAAGGATCCTCAACAACAGGTATTGATAGTGTTCTATCGTTGTGCTGGTCAAAAATAAAGTGTTTCAGGCTATCGGGAATTTTACCACAGTTACAAAGATTTGTTTATTTAAGATTTAAGTGAAGTTAAACTTTGAACTCGCAATATCAACTGAAGCAACTTCCTACAATATCTCAATAAGGCTAAGAGTCAGGTAGAAATAGTTTTTGCCTACAATCTTCAGTTTTTAATGTGCTACCTAAACGAGGGATGTAGGGTAGAAGGGGGCACATTCGCCACTGGGGCACATATGCATGAGCTGCAGTAAATCGACAGTAATGGTGAGTTCATCTTTTTACAAACAGGTAGAAAAGTAAAGTTTTTTCGTTGACAAGCCGATTATGTACTCGTGGTTCCAATTGATCCATGATCATTATTACAAACGCAAAACTGGAGGCAGGCTTTAAACATTCACAAAAATATAAATTAATTTGTCTCAACATATTGCAGATATATAACAATTATGCTAAGAGACGCCTACCCCTTGCCTCTAGCATTCATTAAAAAAAGGCTGTTAAACAATCAACAATGGGGAGTTATGAAAAAAAATATCTTATATGAACAATTGGTTCTAACGGAAACATATACATAAAAAATGATTTTGGAGAAATAGCAATAAAGCTTTTATCTGAACGATCGGTTATATGGGAGATATATGCTATAGTGGTCCGATCCTACGGGATCCGACATATATCTCCTATAATTCCAGTATACATCTGTATGCCAAATTTCATCGAGATATCTAAAAAACTGAGGGACTAGTTTGCGTTCAAACAGACAGACGGACAGACAGACAGACGGACGGACGGACAGACGGTCATGGCTAAATCAACTCAGCTCGTCCTCTGCCCATTTTGGTATATTTATTGGCGGGTCTAACGGAAACATATACATAAAAAGTGATTTGGAGCCTTGAAAATGAAAAAATCGATTTCCACCAAAACAAGTCTCAAAAACAAAAAAAAATTATTTTTTTTTTAAACTGTTTATGCCAACGTTTTTATCGCATAATTTTTAAGGGGGATAGGAACTACGAAAATTCGTTTTCATCGGCAACACTTTTGCACGTTTTTGAAGAAACCCTTAAAAAAATGGCGGAAAAGTTATTTTTTTCACAAAACACTCCTCAAAACCCCAAAAATATTTTTTTTTTTTTTTCAAAAAACTGTTATCGCCAAAGTTTTTAGCGGATAATTTTAAGTCGGACAGGGTATGAATGAAAATTTTTAAGTCAAATGAAAATTTTTAAAGTAGGTCATGAAAAAAACCTTAAAAATTAACGAAAAAAAATTTCAAAAAACTTAAAATTTGCAGGCTCGAAAATTATTTTTTTGGATAGGCGTAATGGAATTTTTTTTTCCTGAACCCATAACCTATCGAAAAATCGATGGCGCGATATGGGTTAACTTTCTTCCATACAAATCGACCCGCCTTAACGAGTATACCTTTTTTTTTTCTTCACGCACCACATAACCATGTACCTATGTACATACATATATAGCCCAAACACTATTCTCTTGCCCACCAAAAAACCAAACAAGACATGCCCGCACAAAACCCCTGTATACAAGAATACATATGGGTTAGGTTCAAGTGGCTGCCGCAGAGGCACACCTAGGCCAGTATTAAAAGGCCCGTTGTGATACCACCAACACTAGGAAAGTCGGTTCCGGGACCCTGCCATATGGAAAATCCCGGTATTAACGGAATTCTCCCCATAGCAGAATCCCGGGACTGACCTTACTATACCGACACCGTTACTCCTCCTCGAACCATTTAGATGACTTGATGAAGGCCATCAGGTCCTTTATGTCCAGCTCCGTGACCTGGCGTAGGCTGACCAGGAAGGGAACTCCCAAAAAGCGCATTCTCGCGCCACTTAAAGCCGGGCAGTTGCAGATGATGTGCTCCACCGTTTCCTCCTCCTCATCATCCTTACAACTTCTACAGCATCGTCGGTAGGGCACACCAAGTCTTTCTGCGTGCCTACCAATGAGTCAGTGCCCAGTTAATACGCCTATTAATATGGAGATTTCTCTTCTCCTTAGGGCATAAATTTGTCTTGATCTTTTATGATCCCATTGGAGATTGCAGCCATCTTTCGTTGGCTTGGTGGAGTGTGTACTCCTTCAGCATAAGCTTGCATGTGGCAAACGGCATACCTAAGCGCTCTTTATTGCGAAGAACCTGCTGGGTCGTGCCCTGCCTCGCAAGTTCGTCTGCCCTACAATTTCCCTCAATGTCCCTATGCCCCGGGACCCATGTGAGGTTAACGCGATTCTGTTGGGCCATCTCTTGTAGAGATCGACGACAGCTGAGCGTCAGTTCAGAGTTGAACGAGTAAGAGCCAAGGGATTTGATGGCCGCCTGGCTGTCGCTGAATATAAAAATGTCCTGTCTGATAGTGTGTTGGCCTATCCAAGCCGCGGCGTCCATGATTGCTGAAACTTCAGCCTGGAAGACACTGCAGTGATCAGGTAGTCTGAAGGAGAGCTCAAGGTTCAGATCCTTTGAATAAACCCCTCCTCCAACTCTGCCGGTCTAGCTTCGAGCCATCAGTATAAATGGAAGTGCCGCCATGAGTGGCGGGACTCCGATCCGTGCTCTCCCATTTTTCCCTGCTGGTAATGTTGACTTGTGGTCGCACAGCGATCTGTGCTCAGGGGAAGAAAGCTATAGGATCCCAAAATACAGGCGTGTCCAGTAGTGCTTGCGCCCCAGCCGGCCGTTTCCCTTAGACGCAGAGCCGATGCTGCTGCTACTCGGTGCCCTTCCAGATCGAGTGGCAAAATGCCAAGAATGGCCTGGAGTGCTTCATTGGGCGTTGTTCTTAACGCACCGCTTATACAGATCATGCAAGATCTGTGTACTTTACCTAGCAGATTAAGGTTTGTTGCCTTGCCCAGCGCAGGCCATCATACCACAACTCCATAGAGCATGATTGGTCGAATGATTGCAGTGTAGATCCATTTGCATATTTTGGGGCTGAGCCCCCATTTCTTTCCAATGGCTCTTTTGCACGTGTAGAGTGCAATTCACGCTTTCTTCTGGCGCTGAAGAACATTCTCCTTCCAGGTTAGTTTCCTATCCAGAACTGTGCCCAAGAACTTGGCTTTGTCAGCCAACTTCAGGTGCACGTTATTCAGTTTTGGTAGTAGTAGCGGTGGTATCTTATAGCGGTTGGTGAAAAGGACCAGTTCTACTTTTCCCGGGTTGATGCTCAGTCCGCAGCGCGAGCACCATGAGGAAACCTCTCAGAGTACTACTTGCATCAAGTCGCACAGGGTTTGTGGGAATTTTCCCCTATATACTATAGCTAAGTCGTCTGCATATGCCACTACCTTCCCGCCCCCCAGCTTGTGTCTCGCAGCATCGAGTTGACAGTGAGGTTCCATAGAAGCGGGGAGAGAACACCACCTGAGGCGTTCCCCTTGTGACATAGCGTGATAAGTCAACCGAGCCCAGTGATGAAACTATTCGTCTGCCCCTTAGCAGTTGATCAATAAGTCCAATAAGAGACCTGCTTATGCCCAGAATTGTTAAAGCGGTGTTTATAGTATCAGGGCTTATGTTGTTGAAGGCTCGTTCAATATCTAAAAAGGCCACAAGACAGTACTCCTTCTCATACAGCGATTTTTCAATAACAGAAACTAGGCTATGTAGCGCAGTTCCTGTAGATTTCCCTTTGGTGTATGCATGCTGATAGCTACAGATCAGGTTGCTATCAATAGTAGAGGAGAGGTAGCCATTTATTATCCTCTCGAAGGTTTTGAGCACAAAGGATGAGAGACTGATCGCCCTATAGTCCGTGGGCTCGTAATGAGACGGCTTCCCCGCCTTAGGAATAAACACTACCGTGGCACTTCTCCAGGAGCACGGAATGTAGCTAAGAGCCAGGCAGGCCGTATAGAGAAATACCAGCCATTTGGCTGATGTCTCCAGCGTGTTTATGAGTTGTGCGGGAATAATCCCGTCTGGCCCGGCAGCCTTGAACGGTTCGAAGCTTTTAATCGCCCACCTAACCTTTTCCTCCGTGATGGGTATGTGTACAGCCAGGTTTGTTGTAGGTGCTAGGGGTTCCTCATGCAAGTTCCCTGGGAAGTGCGTATTCAAGAGCAGCTCTAGGGTTTCCCTCTCCGTGCTGGTCCAGGATCCGTCAGGTTTGCGCAAATAGCTTGTGGCTGTTTGAGTTTTTGAGAGGACTCGTCTAAGTCTCGCTGTGTCGTCGATATTTTCGACCCCAGTGCAGAAATTTCTCCACGATACTCTCTTCGCCTGCCTCAGAGCTTTTTTGTAGGCCCTGAGTTTAAATTTATATTCGAGCCATTGAGTCTCCGTGCCAAGGCTCTTGGAGTTATTAAATTGTGTCCTACATGATTTACGGAGCGAGTCCAGGTCGTAGGACCACCAATGCGGCCTATGTTTACCGCGTGGTTTTGGCACTGGGCAAGCCTGCTCTAGGGCATTCGAGAGCGCCGTTGTAAAGGTCTTTACCAGATCCTCCAACTCCCCTACTGATGAGGGGACTTGTGGGGGCAGTGCTGGCAAGTCCCTAGATAGTATTTAATTGTGTAGCTGCCAGTTAGTGTTACGTGGGTTGCGTTTCATAACCGGCTGCTCAACAGAAAAGTCTAGAACTAATTCTACGTACCGGTGGTCGGAGAATGAGTGTTCATCGAGAACGCGCCATTTTCTGACCCACTCATGAGCGCTTTCGCTGCAAATAGTGAGATCTATGACCTCCCTACGGGTAGGTTCGTTACCCACGTTGCAAACTACCAGGTTAGTTGTTAACAAATAATCCAACAACGACTCTCCTCTAGCATTGATATCGGAGCTTCCCCACTGGACGTGATGAGCATTGGCGTCAGTTCCGATAATAAGATGACCCATGGAAAAATTTGCCAGCAGGTCTTTTACCTCCCTCTGTGGCGGAGGTTCTTCGGCGTCGTAGGGCATATAGACTGACGCCATCGTCAGACTGGTACCGTCGACTGTTAAACTGGCAGCTGTAACGTCACCATTGCTATAGTTGGGCAAGAGAAAGGCATTCAGCTCAGACTTAACCAAAATAAAGGCTCTAACCCTGCCCCCCTCGCTGGCTCGGATAAGCTTAAAACCCTTAGTTCACAAACCGCAAATCCTTGAGCTGTTGACCCAGGATTCTTGGATGAGGACCACATCTATGTCGCCTTTAAAGAGACGACTAATTAAAGCAGCCGAGGTGCATCGATATTGGTGCGCTCAGGACTAGCTGCTATCACTGTGACGTTGAGGTCTTCCCCGTCCAGCAGGCTGTCTCCCATCTCCGAGCTGCTCCTTCGTCATTTGACGTGGCAGATACCATACTTTCCGAGTCGGACATCTCCGACTCCTCTACCGGCACTGCGATGTCCGAGTCCTCCGGTGCAGCCGAAATAGCAGCGCGCTGTGCATCGCCGCGGTATACGTGGATCACGATCTCACCCATGCCGTAGTGCACTCGTCCATTGCACCGTTTAAGGGGCTCGAGTGCTTCCTTAGTCAAGGTGAAGACCACTTGCCTGTCAGGCCCTACCGCATCCTCGACCAGATTGACACCCCAGTCTTGCGTCGGGAGAGACGGGTTCATTATCCTCAGCATCCTGAGAATTCTCTCAGGTTCAGCAGGGATAGCAGGAATCCACGCTCTTGCCCTTGGCCGAGCCGGGATGTCCTTCCAGTCGACAACCTCGATTCTTGCCCCTTGGTAGATCTCACCCAGTCTTGCAGCTGCTGCCTTGTACAGTGCAACAGTTTTTGCATCCTCGCAAGCGAATACCTTGATTCGGCCCTGGTGCCATCCCGCATCAGAACCCATCGGCGTGGCACCCGGAGACTCATCCATAATGTCGAGAAGGGCATTACCGATAGCGTTCCGGACGTACCGCCACTGGTCCCTAGGGATGGCCCAGCTTTCGTTACCTCGGTCAATGACGCCTATGAGGACCCTATCCTTAGTCACTTCAGCAAAGCTGAGTCTACCCACTACGGGGGCGTGTTGCTGCCGCTTCGGGTGAGGTTTTAAATCCACGTCCGATCTCTGGCGTTTGAAGGGATTTCCATTAACCTTCTTTGGCGCGTAATCGCTTTGGAAGTTCGGTAAGATAGCTTCAGCCATCTCCACCGTCTTTCTAGCATTCGGCGATAGCGTATCTTGTGAAATACCCTCGTATTTCTTCAGGATCCTTGCGGCCGCTCTTCCAAGTACTCAGAGCGACTGGGAGATGTCTTTTGTGGTAAATTTCGACCCGTAGTTGCCATCGCGGTCGTTTCCTTATTTGGATCTCTGGGGCCAGGTCGTGAGACCACTGCCACAGACGTTAAAGAATTGGTTTCGGTACCGGTACTTACTTTGGGGATTGCCCCCTTGTTATCCAGAGCTAATCGACCCGTAGTTGCCATCGCTGTCGATCTCTCGGCTGATAAAGAAATGGAGTTTGTCCTCCGACGTTGCGTTCTCGCTTGCTCCAGCGTTTTCCTCCTCTGCTGTGCAGTATACATTGTTGTTTCTTTAGTTTTAGGGTATTTGTTACTATTTATCATCTTGTTCGTACGACCCCTCGCCGGGCAAGGCCAGTTTAGGGTCAAGGGAAGAGTAAGGGGAATGTGTCGTCCGCGGCGGCAGAGCTCCATACCGCGATAAGACCATAGTTACTCTTCGAGGCGGCCCGGTATCAGAGAGGCACCGTTCGATTACAGCCACGATTTGCCTCCCGGCTGCAAACGTCCAATGGGCACGTGGTCGCATAACACCCTGGATTGGGAGGGGGAAGATCTTAGTCTTCACGCCAGAGAGGCTTTGCTTCTCTCGTGATGTAGTACCGGCGGCGCTATGATCACAGGGCAGCGTAGCCCTGTGGCTATCGACTTAAGCCGTCGTACCGCGGCAAGGTGTCCATCCTTCACGAGGGACAATACATATATATATGTTTTCTTCTACACGCACTACTATGTATAATGTAGATTGTACATATATAGCCCCAAACACTATTCACTTGCGCACTTAAAAAACGAACCGAAACATGCTCTTGCAAATGCCCCGCTATACATAGCATATATGTCTATGCTTAATTTTATTTGCACCACATATGTATATCGCACAATACACACTTTACTTGCCACACTATGTATGTATATATAGCCCCTTACACTATTTACTTGATTGTACATAAAAACCAAAGCGAAACATGCTTGTATAGGCGCCGTGCCATACATACATATATGTACACTTCATTTTACACGCACCCCTATTATCATTTTAAACGTGGACTGTATCAAAATGTATCCTTGGCTTTGCCCCTTTGTCTTGCTCACCTCTTATTTACTTCAACTTTTTTTTTAGCTTAATCATTGTTTTATTTAATTTGCCTTTTTTCTTTTCCGATTTTAAACACCCCGCACACACTTGTTGATATTTTTTCTCTATCTATGCATTCACTAAGACGCGCAATGGCAAATGCCCCTGTACGAAACAGTTAGTAAGTTTTTACTGTCAAATTTCAAATTTTTACTCTGAAAATGGTTTCTGATTGACACAGCCTTTGGCGAATCCCATAATTAGTACTTAGTCGCCATGGTCATTTTAAAATTGCTTAAGAAATCGGTTTCCATTATATTTTCTTTCGAGTTTTTAATTAATACTAGAGTTTGCCCAGTGGTTGAAATTCAACCACAAAACCTTATTTTATTTCTCTACCTTATTGAAGTTCAGTTTCCTTAACTATCAGTGTCCTTAACTATAGTTTTTTTTTTTTGCTATTTCTTAAATTTTCCTTACTTTTCCATATTTATTTATTTATTTATTTATTTATTTGAATAAAAGGAGTGTTACACATTTAAGACTAAGTCTTTTATAGTGCATCAACAGTTACATCAAAACAGTATTTATCAAACTAAAACTAACTTAGGTAAATAAATACAATTTAAACACAAAAATAACATGACTTATGTTAAGAGGAAAGAGAAAGAAAAGAAAAAAGAGTTAAGTTATGATGAGTGCATCCATCGCCGTAGTACAGTTTTATAGACTTTTAAAATAATTGAATATAATTGATTTGTAGTTCCCTCTTTTAAGCTCAGACTTAACAGATTCAGGTATAGCATTCCATAACCTAACAGCGTTAACAAAAAACATTCTAGAAGACGTCAGAAAGGTGTATCTAGGTGTAATAAGGCTGTTGTGTCGACTTGACCTAGCCAGTTGTAGTTTCTCGTACAAATAATTCGGAGATTGTGTAGTAAGCAACCTATACAAAGATATGCAGTTCCTAGCAGCTAAGTAGCTATCTATACTGCACCCCAAAATTTTATTTCTCCACATAGAGACATGATCGAACTTTTTTAGTGAATATACATATCTCGTAACATTATTAAATGCAACATTAATTTTGTGGGAGGAGATAGAATCTAACTTACTGTAGACAATCTCAGAGTACGTAATAATGGGTACTATGAGTTGTTTGGCCAATTTGCATCTAGTTTCTTCTGGTGTAAATGAGGCGGTAGTCCTAAGACGACGTAACACTGCATACACATTACCTACAACTTTATTTACATGATCACGACAATTCAAGTTAGAGTTAATAGTAAATCCCAGATTTTTTATTTTGTTAACAAAAGAGAGACTATCACAACCAATAAATATTTCAGGAATATCATCCAGATGAGCCACGGTATTGCTTATAGGTAGAACAAATGATTTTGAAGAATTTAAACGCAAGCAATTATCTCGAGCCCAAGATGATATTGCCGACAGATCACTATTAACTTTGAAACACAAATCTTCAACGAGACCAATACGACTAGACAAGTATAGCTGGATATCATCAGCATACGCATGTACATTAACATAGCGACACACAGAAAACACATCATTAACAAAAAGACTAAACAATAGTGGCCCCAGAACAGATCCCTGTGGAACACCAGTAGTAGTTGGTTTCGAAGAAGATGATATATTCCCTGAGACAACTCTTTGTGATCTTTTATCAAGGTAACTAGCCATTAGCCTAGTAGCACTGTCTGTAAAGCCAAAGCGAGATTTCAGTTTCTTGCATAAAATGCCATGATTAACAAGGTCAAATGCTTTTGAAAAGTCAAGCAGGCAGAGAATTGTTAAATCACCCTTGTCAAATTGTATTCTTATGTGGTCCAGAATCTTTACCATAGCGGTAGAACAACTATGCTGCGGCCTGAAGCCTGATTGGAACGGTGACATCAAGCCTCTTTCACGGATATATGTTGAAATTTGTGCAGCCATTACTGATTCACACACCTTCGACAAAGCAGGCAATATACTTACTGGTCTGTAATCGATAGGGCTATTAGCATTAGTTTTTTTAGCCACAGGAAGAATAATTGCCTTTTTCCATAGAGACGGAAAGCACGAGCTAGTAAAACAAAAATTTATAACGTGTGTAATAGTGCTCAAGATTGCTGGCAATACAATCTTCATGAACTTCAGCGAAATTCCATCCTCTCCTACAGCATTTGACTTTATGGACATTATAGCTTTCACAACCTCAATCTCACTTACACCCGCAAATTGAAAATTATCAGCAAAATAACAGTAACTCGGGCTATAATCAGTTGCAGGGGGACTCACGCTATCACTTGCATTAATAAAAAAGTCGTTCAATATGTCTGGGTCCAAATCACACTCCTGTTTAGCGCTGCCGTGAACTAGTAGTTTTTTAAGATTATTTTATTACATTTTCCGTTTCTATACATTCCTCTTCTTTTTGCCTTTTTCCCCCGCTTTACGCCATTCAGTAATGAACTTTCAATGTTTATAACTATTTATTTTAGGTCTTTTTATTCGTCTTTCTTTCCTTTCCTTTTCTCTCCTTTCCTTTCCTTTGGTTTTATTATATGGAAAAATTTTTTTTGGCACTTTAAGGGAGCGGGAGTTATTTACATTTTTTACAGACTAGTTAATTTTTCATGAAATTTTGTTTTCTCTACGTACTGTGTACTATGAAGGTAAAAAATGTAAATAACTTCCGCTCCCTTAAAGTGCCAAACAAATTTTTTTTGCTAATAGTTACTGATGGAATGCCCAACAACATCATACAAAGCGCCATCTGCCACGATGGATAATATATATTTAAAAAATTGATATATATTTAAAAAATTTGCAAAATCGGTTTGCCCAATCATGAGAAAATCATCAAAAAGTGAGGAATTTCAAAAAGTGTTGATAGCTATAACTTTGAAAATAATTCGAATTTCGAAAAAATGTTATATATACATATATGTTCGAGTATTAAGGCGGGTCGATTTATTAACCTATATCGCGCCATCGATTTTTCGATAGGTTTGGGGTTAAGGAAAAAAAAGTTTCACTACGCCTACCCAAAAAAATAATTTTCGAGCCTGCAAAATTTGAGTTTTTTGAAATTTTTTTTTTTTGTTTATTTTTAAGGTTTTTTTAATGACCTACTTAAAAAATGTTCATTTGACTTAAAAATTTTCATACATACCCTGTCCGACTCAAAATTGTCCGCTAAAAACTTTGGCGATAACAGTTTTTTGGAAAAAAAAAAATATTTTTAGGGTTTTGAGGAGTGTTTTGGTGAAAAAAATAACTTTTCCGCCATTTTTTTTAAGGGTTTCTTCAAAGACGTGCAAAAGTGTTGCCGATGAAAACGAATTTGTTTTCGTAGTTCCTATCCCACTTAAAATTATGCGATAAAAACGTTGGCATTAACAGTTTTAAAAAAAAAAAATTTTTTTTTTTGTTTTTGAGACTTGTTTTGGTCGAAATCGATTTTTTCATTTTCAAGGCTCCAAATCATTTTGTATGTATATGTTTCCGTTCGACCCACCAGAAAATATACCAAAATGGGCAGAGGACGAGCTGAGTTGATTTAGCCTTGTCCGTCTGTCCGTCCGTCCGTCTGTCTGTCTGTCTGTTTGAACGCAAACTAGTCCCTCAGTTTTTTAGATATCTCGATGAAATTTGGCATACAGATGTATACTGGCATTATGGGAGATATATGTCGGATCCGGTAGGATCGGACCACTATAGAATGTATCTCCCATATAACCGATCGTTCAGATAAAAGGTTTATTGCCATTTCTCCCTCATTTTTAGAGATTAAAGCATGAAACTTGGTAAAGTACGTGCTTATTGACCATTAAAAATGTGTTCAAAAAATTATCAAATTGGAAATTAAAACATAAAACTTTTGAACTACTTTGAACTATTTATTGAAATTTTGAAAATGGCAGTTTGCAGTTGCAGTATACAAAAAAGTGAGCAAAATATGGGAATTCATTTTAAAGTTCAGAGATTTCCTTGCAAATCCTGCTTGGATTCCATTCGGCTCACTTTACTTAGGCTTTCTACTGTAGTCGCCATAATCCCATCGCGATTTTTATGAATGGCACGTTTAGATACGTTGGATACTAGCTGAACGTATCGCTCGGTGGCTTGAATATGGCATGGAATATTCGGATCCGGAAGCGGTGGATCTTCTTCGTCTTCAAAATAAGCTTTCAAATGTTCATACGGTATGACTCTTACTTATAGAAAATATTTTCTACCATTGTGTATCAATACAAAGTGTAAACTCTTCTGCATAGACGTCAAAATTCCAAAATGAGTTTAACACCTGTTTGAGATTGTGGTTAATAACAAGTGTGATATCATAGACATAGGCGTGAAAATTTCAAAGTGAGTTTAGTCACCTGTTTTTAATTTCCTTTTTTGTCTCACTTCTTTCCATCTTCCCATCTCTTTCTACCATTAGGTAAAAGATAGGAGACCGCCATGTTGAGGTGTGCAGGATGTTAAACAAAGCCATTGCTTTTCTGTTATTCGGTGCTGGCGACATTTTAATATGTGCAGGATGTAAACAAACCGACATTTTAATGTGTGTTGTCAAAAGAAGAGTTCACACTTGTTATTGATACACAATGTTTTCTACGTTCTCTGTTGCCGCAATAAGGCCCAAAACCGCAATTATATGCTGTTAGTTAAACTTAAATTTTGTGTGTGTCAGGGTAAAATTTGAATCTGATTAAATTAAACTTAAATTTAGTGTGTGTCAGGGTACAATTTGGATCTGATTAAATACTTGTTGATAAACCGAACTAAAAAGTAAAAAATAAAATTAAAGAAAAAAAACTTTTTTAAAAATAAGCTTTTTTTATTGGTTTATAAAATTAACTAAAAAGTAAAAAATAAATTGACTGTAAAGGAATATAACACTTTATAAGTTCATTGTAACCGTTTAAAGATAATTTGGCTTCTTCGTCTGCCACAAAATAATTCCATATTGTACATAATTATATATTTCTAACATTGAAACTTTATACCTAAATTATTAAATCTTCCAGTATATATCACATTGCTAATTTTATTAATAATAAAAGCGTGTTAAATTTCGATAGCAAGAAAAGAAGGTCCTGAATGTTCTTAATTATACCATCAAATAGAAAAGAAGGTCCTTCATCAAAATTTAACACCTGAATGTTCTTAATTATACCATCAAATAGAAAAGAAGGTCCTAAATGTTCTTAATTATACCTACAAAATTTAACACATCATCATCATTTATTGGCGCTTAACCGCCTAAGCGATTTTGGCCGTCGCCTATCAAAGCACGCCAGTCATTCCTTTTTAGCGATAACTGACGCCAATTGGAAACCCCAAGGGAGTTCAAGTCATCCTCCACCTGTTGTTTCCATCTCAGTCGAGGCCTCCCCCTTCCTCTGCTGCCGAATTCGGGTGACGATTGGAAAACCTTCTGGGCTGGAGCTTCTTTGTCCATTCGCATGACGTGACCCAGCCAGCGGAGCCTTTGGGCTTTAATTCGCTGGACTATGGTCAGATCTGCGTAAAGCTCGTACAGCTCATCGTTAAATCTCCTTCGATACTCGCCGTCGGCATCACGGGAAGGACCATAAATCTTCCGGAGAACTTTGCTCTCAAATATTCCAAGGGCCATCTCATCTTCTCTTGACATTGTCCATGAATCTGAGCCATACATCAGGACAGGTATGATGAGAGACTTATAGAGCGCGATCTTTGTTCTTCGAGAGAGGACTTTACTTCTCAATTGCCTACTCAGTCCAAAGTAGCACTTGTTCGCAAGAGTGATTCTCCGTTGGATTTCTAGACTGATATTATTTTCGGTGTTAATGCTGGTTCCCAAATAGACGAAGTCCCTCACAGTTTCAAATTTGTAACTATCAACAGTGACGTGGCTGCCAAGGCGCAGGTGCGCCGATTCTTTCTTTGATGACAGCAAATACTTCGTCTTGTCCTCGTTGACCGCAAGACCCACTTTTTTCGCTTCTTTATCCAGTCCAGAGAAGGCAGCGCTTACGGCGCGGTTGTTAAGGCCAATGATATCAATATCATCGGCATACGCCAGCAATTGCACGATCTTGTAAAAGATTGTACCATTGCGGTTTAGCTCTGCTGCTCGAATTACCTTCTCCAGCATCAGGTTGAAGAAATCGCACGAAAGGGAGTCGCCCTGTCTGAAGCCTCGTTTGGTTTCAAATGGCTCAGAGAGGTCCTTCCCGACTCTGACGGAGCTGTTAGTATTGCTCAACGTCATTTGGCAAAGCCGTATAAGCTTTGCAGGGAAGTCAAATTCAGACATGGCGGCATACAGGCAACTCCTTTTTGCACTGTCAAAAGCGGCTTTGAAATCGACAAAGAGATGGTGTGTGTCGATTCTTTTATCATGGGTCTTCTCCAGGATTTGGCGTATCGTGAAAATCTGGTCGATGGTAGACTTACCAGGTCTAAAGCCACACTGATAAGGTCCAATCAGCTTGTCTACGATGGGCTTCAGTCTTTCACACAATACGCTAGAAAGAACCTTATATGCGATATTAAGAAGGCTGATTCCGCGGTAGTTGGTGCGGTTAGCGGGATCGCCTTACACACACTTAAATTCCAATCTGGAGGCATGCACTCGTCTGACCATATTCTGCATAAGAGCTGATGCATGCTTTTTACCAGCTCTTCGCCTCCGTGTTTGAACAGCTCGGCGGGTAGTCCGTCTTTTCCAGGCGCTTTGTTGTTTTTGAGCCGGGATATAGCTATCCTCACTTCATCATAGTCAGGTGGTGGGACGACTTTTCCATCGTCAGGGATTGGGGTATCGGGTTCGACGTCTCCCTCGCAA
The DNA here is from genome assembly GCA_964058755.1 of Campiglossa producta. Classification (NCBI taxonomy): domain Eukaryota; kingdom Metazoa; phylum Arthropoda; class Insecta; order Diptera; family Tephritidae; genus Campiglossa; species Campiglossa producta. The sequence goes on from CAXKVI010000001.1 coordinate 100,137,376, forward strand.
TTTAGCAGTGAGGAGAAGTGCTCCCTCCATAATTTAAGTACACTCTGTACGTCGGTTACCAGGTCGCCATTATTGTCCTTACAGGAACTTGCCCCGGTCTTAAAACCTTCCGTCATCCGCCGGATCTTTTCATAGAATTTTCGGGCATCATTCCTGTCAGCCAGCATCTCAAGCTCCTCACACTCACGCCTTTCGGCCTCACGTTTCTTTTTTCTGAAAAGGCGTCTCTCTTCCTTCTTTGCCTCACGATAGCGTTGCAATACACTGCGGGTTGCGCCCGTTCGCAACGTCTCCCTGTAGGCAGCGTCCTTTTTGTCCGAGGCAGTGCTGCATTCCTCATCGTACCAGTTGTTTTTGCGGGCTCGCTGGAACCCTATAGTGGCCTCAGCGGCGGTACGTAATGAGTGAGAGATATGCTTCCATTGCTCGGTTGCATCGTTAGGTCGAGGATTGCTCTCCGATAGCAGGTGTGAGAGTCGAGTGGAGAAATTGTCAGCTGTCTGTGTCGTGCGCAGCTTCTCGACGTCAAACTTTCCTTCCGTTACTGTGCACACTTTCTTTGCTACACAGAGGCGTGTGCGTATCTTGGCTACAACAAGATAATGGTCCGAGTCGATATTGGGACCACGAAGGGTACGCACGTCTAGAACGGTGGAGCTATGTCTGCCGTCGATCATGACATGATCAATCTGGTTTCTTGTTCTTTGATCAGGAGACAGCCATGTGGCTTGGTGTATTCGTTTATGCTGGAACCTGGTACTACTGATGACCATATTGCGAGCAGCGGCGAAATCAATCAACCTAGTGCCGTTGGGGGATGTTATATCATGGAGACTAAATTTTCCAACTGTTGGACCAAAGACTACTTCCTTGCCCACCTTCGCATTAAAGTCGCCGAGCACGATTTTGATATCATGTTGGGGGCAGCGATCATAAGTTTGTTCAAGTTTATCGTAGAAGGAGTCCTTCTCTGCGTCGTCCGTCTCCTCAGTCGGCGCATAGGCGCAGATAAATGTTATGTTGAAAAATTTCGCTTTGATGCGGATCGCAGCGAGACGCTCGTCCACGGGGGTGAACGCTAGTACTTGGCGGCGAAGTCTCTTTCCCACCACGAATCCTACACCACGCGCTTTGCCGCGTGTCTGGCCACTGTAGTATACGTCACAAGGTCCGATGGTCGTCTTTCCTTGTCCCGTCCATCGCATTTCCTGCAGGGCGGTGATGTCAGCCTTTGCGTTAACGAGGACATCAACCAGTCGGGCAGCGGTACCGTCCCTTGAAAGGGTCCGGACATTCCCGGTACATGCCCTAATATCCAAATCATTATGCCTTATTCGTTTTGCCGGGTCGTCAACATTAAAGGGGGTTCTCATCCGAGGCTTTAATACATTTTTCATTGGACTAAATTTTTTACGTGGCGGGTCCCAAACCCAGCGCACAACCCGTTTCGGGATTGGAGTATCACCTTGCAAATCTGAGGGAGTTGGCTGATACGTTACATCGACGGTTAATGCCAATGATGGTTGTATTGTAAACACTTCTGTCTCTGAAGGATCCTCAACAACAGGTATTGATAGTGTTCTATCGTTGTGCTGGTCAAAAATAAAGTGTTTCAGGCTATCGGGAATTTTACCACAGTTACAAAGATTTGTTTATTTAAGATTTAAGTGAAGTTAAACTTTGAACTCGCAATATCAACTGAAACAACTTCCTACAATATCTCAATAAGGCTAAGAGTCAGGTAGAAATAGTTTTTGCCTACAATCTTCAGTTTTTAATGTGCTACCTAAACGAGGGATGTAGGGTAGAAGGGGGCACATTCGCCACTGGGGCACATATGCATGAGCTGCAGTAAATCGACAGTAATGGTGAGTTCATCTTTTTACAAACAGGTAGAAAAGTAAAGTGTTTTCGTTGACAAGCCGATTATGTACTCGTGGTTCCAATTGATCCATGATCATTATTACAAACGCAAAACTGGAGGCAGGCTTTAAACATTCACAAAAATATAAATTAATTTGTCTCAACATATTGCAGATATATAACAATTTTGCTAAGAGACGCCTACCCCTTGCCTCTAGCATTCATTAAAAAAAGGCTGTTAAACAATCAACAATGGGGAGTTATGAAAAAAAATATCTTATATGAACAATTGGTTCTAACGGAAACATATACATAAAAAATGATTTTGGAGAAATGGCAATAAACCTTTTATCTGAACGATCGGTTATATGGGAGATATATGCTATAGTGGTCCGATCCTACCGGATCCGACATATATCTCCTATAATTCCAGTATACATCTGTATGCCAAATTTCATCGAGATATCTAAAAAACTGAGGGACTAGTTTGCGTTCAAACAGACAGACGGACAGACAGACAGACGGACAGACGGTCATGGCTAAATCAACTCAGCTCGTCCTCTGCCCATTTTGGTATATTTATTGGTGGGTCTAACGGAAACATATACATAAAAAGTGATTTTGAGCCTTGAAAATGAAAAAATCGATTTCCACCAAAACAAGTCTCAAAAACAAAAAAAAAATAATTTTTTTTTTTAAACTGTTTATGCCAACGTTTTTATCGCATAATTTTTAAGGGGGATAGGAACTACGAGACAAATTCGTTTTCATCGGCAACACTTTTGCACGTTTTTGAAGAAACCCTTAAAAAAATGGCGGAAAAGTTATTTTTTTTCACCAAAACACTCCTCAAAACCCCAAAAATATTTTTTTTTTTTCAAAAAACTGTTATCGCCAAAGTTTTTCGCGGATAATTTTAAGTCGGACAGGGTATGTATGAAAATTTTTAAGTCAAATGAAAATTTTTAAAGTAGGTCATGAAAAAACCTTAAAAATAAACGAAAAAAATTACAAAAAACTTAAAATTTGCCGGCTCGAAAATTATTTTTTTGGGTAGGCGTAATGGAATTTTTTTTTCCTGAACCCATAACCTATCGAAAAATCGATGGCGCGATATGGGTTAACTTTCTTCCATACAAATCGACCCGCCTTAACGAGTATACCTTTTTTTTTTCTTCACGCACCACATAACCATGTACCTATGTACATACATATATAGCCCAAACACTATTCTCTTGCCCACCAAAAAACCAAACAAGACATGCCCGCACAAAACCCCTGTATACAAGAATACATATAGGTTAGGTTCAAGTGGCTGCCGCAGAGGCACACCCAGGCCAGTATTAAAAGGCCCGTTGTGATACCACCAACACTAGGAAAGTCAGTTCCGGGACCCTGCCATATGGAAAATCCCGGTATTAACGGAATTCTCCCCATAGCAGAATCCCGGGACTGACCTTCCTATACCGACACCGTTACTCCTCCTCGAACCATTTAGATGACTTGATGAAGGCCATCAGGTCCTTTATGTCCAGCTCCGTGACCTGGCGTAGGCTGACCAGGAAGGGAACTCCCAAAAAGCGCATTCTCGCGCCACTTAAAGCCGGGCAGTTGCAGATGAGGTGCTCCACCGTTTCCTCCTCCTCATCATCCTTACAACTCCTACAGCATCGTCGGTAGGGCACACCAAGTCTTTCTGCGTGCCTACCAATGAGGCAGTGCCCAGTTAATACGCCTATTAATATGGAGATTTCTCTTCTCCTTAGGGCATAAATTTGTCTTGATCTTTTATGATCCCATTTCGGCCAGGTTTCTGTGGATATCCGGCATCCTGGAGATTGCAGCCATCTTTCGTTGGCTTGGTGGAGTGTGTACTCCTTCAGCATAAGCTTGCATGTGGCAAACAGCATACCTAAGCGCTCTTTATTGCGAAGAACCTGCTGGGTCGTGCCCTGCCTCGCAAGTTCGTCTGCCCTACAATTTCCCTCAATGTCCCTATGCCCCGGGACCCATGTGAGGTTAACGCGATTCTGTTGTGCCATCTCTTGTAGAGATCGACGACAGCTGAGCGTCAGTTCAGAGTTGAACGAGTAAGAGCCAAGGGATTTGATGGCCGCCTGGCTGTCGCTGAATATAAAAATGTCCTGTCTGATAGTGTGTTGGCCTATCCAAGTCGAAAATCGCCCTACTACATACACACATAACAGCGGCTCTATAGAGTGAATACGTGTTTAGCATTTCATATTATAATTAATTTTTTTTTTTTTGTTTATTGTCGCACACCCTGCTTGGGGAGACCTATCGATACATATCAAATTTTATATACCTTAGAATTGTGGTTATTGCAATAAAGGGAGAAAACTTTTGAACATTGCGCATTTATATATAGATAAAGTACTTACCTGGCCTAAGGACAGCAAATATTGTAATAATTTTGGTAAGCAACCCATTTAAGGAACATATGGTTTGTGGTATCATTGTTGTCCACCCCAGCAATTCCACTTAGAATAGGCTAGGGGAGAAACATTTAAAAACAGTTATTAAGGAAAATTTAGTTTTTCTTCAAATATATTATTGCAGTAATAGTTTGTATTAATAGTTAAAAGATTATGCAGACCGTAGCTCATATTTGGTATGAAAATGATAAGCCATTGTTGTAAGAAACCATTCCCTAGCCGTTTCCGAATATTCTAGCCTCAAACAATGGTATGTTTTTTTGATTACCCAATTTTGATTTAGAAATTTTTCAAAAATGCAAAACGTAACATAGAGCTACTTAAATGACATTTTCATACAAATTTTGATTAAAAAGAGCTTATTGAACCTTTTATATTTTTTGTAAATAAGGGGGATAATCTTCAGGGACATTGACTACTGAATCAGAAAACAACAAAATCTTAAAATATATCCCTCTCGTATCAAAACCTCATACCAGGTTTTTGGCCTATAGGTCTGGTTTGTTTTGTATTTGAGTTTAAAGTTTTTAACCCTATGTATAGGGGTTAAGTGAGGAAAACCTGATAAAATGAAGCAATTGGTTACAAAATAGTGGCTAAATTATTGTTTTTTGGGGCAAGGAATTCATTTTTGATGTTTACTTTTACATACAACTTACGATAGGTGACGCTGTGGTACAAATTTTCAAATTTTTACGGAGTATCTAATAGCATTTTAATAGTTTTTAAGTAGAAATAGTAGCAATTGCTTACGAAATGTGTGTTAAAGTAATGTTTTTAGCTCTCGTGAAGGGTGGAGGGCTTAAGTCGCGGTACGAGGGCTTAAGTCGATAACCGCAGGGCTACGCTATTCTTGCGATCATAGCTCCGCATGGCACTACATCACGAGAGTAGCCTAGCCTTTCTGGCGCGACGACAAAGATCGTCCCCCTCCCAATCCAGGGTCGAACGGAGCCTCTCTGATACCGGACCGCCTCAGAGAGTATCTATGGTCTTACCGCGGTATGGGGCTCTGCCGCGGCGGATGACACACTTTCCTCTCGCTCTTTCCTTGACCCTAAGCTGGCCTTGTCCGGCGATGAAAAACACAAAAAAAAACTTTAAACAATCAACAACTTTGTTCACTCCTCAGCAGAGGAGAGCTATGCTGGGACTTACAGCGATGGCAACTACGGGTCGGTCAACCTATAAATTTCTATCAAGTAAGAGTGACTTGATGGGAGCCAGCACCAGTGCAGCTGCCTACGCAGCTAAGCGGACAACGGCACATGCTAAACTTCCATCAACCGCTGTTATGAAAACCAGTCTCTCAACGCCTGTGGCAATGGTCTCACGACCTGGCCTCAGAGTTCCAAAGAAAAGATAAGCAGTAAATGGGTTGTCAGCAAAAGGAGCCACCGCGATGGAAACTACGGGTCCGGACTCCCAAGAGACATCTCCCCGCCGCTTTGGAGAAACGATTGGCCGCTAGGATCCTGAAGAAATATGAGGGAGTTCCGCAGGAAACGCTATCGCCGAGTTCCAGGAAGTGTGTGGAGTTAGCACAATCTCTGATACCGGATTTCCAAAGCAGTTATGTGCCAAAGAGGGTAAACGGAAACCTTTTCAAACGCCAGAGATCGGACCTGGAGTCAAAACCCTATCCCAAGCGGCATCAAAACACCCCCAGAGTGGGCAAACCAAGCTTTTCTGATGTAACCAAGGACAGGATCCTTATAGGCATTCTTGACCGAGGCAACGACGGTTTGGCCATCCGCAAGGACCAGTGGCGGCACGTCCGGAGCGCACACGGAAACGCTGGCATCGACGTTTATTTGGCGTCTCCAAGTGGTTCGGCAGCGGTCATGGATGCGGGTTGGCACCAGGGACAGATTAAAATTGTCGCGTGAGTTATGTTCACAACGTACAGTGAACAGGGAGCAGTAGAGAAACACTATCGAACAATCTTTATTTATATCAATAAAACGATTTGATTTTATTTCGAGTCAATCTTCCATATATATATATTAAAAACACAACGATTTGATTTTATTTCGAGTTTTAATTTATTATTAAAATTTAGAAGAAAACAAGTAAGGAAAGCTGTCTTCGGCTGTGCCGAAGGCTAAACATCATGAATAACCGTCACGATTTTCACTGTTTGATCCCAGTACAGCCTGTGTGAATTTAACTTAAGCTCATACCGAAATTATCGGAACTATCGATTATATGGGGGCGATGTGTTATATTGGTCAATCTCATTGATTTTTTAACATCGCCATTCCACATTCTAAAATAGAAATAGTTACGAAATTTAACGTTCCTACCTATATAATTACAGGAGTTATCTACCAAAATCCGTTTATCGGAACAATCGATTGTATGGGGGCTATGTGAAATATTTATCCCATCTCGATGATTTTCAACATCGATATTTCACATATAAAAATAGCGATACCTCCAAAATTCCACGTTTCTACGTGTTTAATTGCAGGAGTTATAGCCCAAAATCCGTTTATCGAAATAATCGTTTGTATGGGAGCTATGTGAAATATTTATCACATCTCAATGATTTTCAATATCGATATTTCGCATACATAAATAGCAATACTTACAAAATTTCACGTTCCTACCTCTTTAACTACAGGAGTTATAGCCCAAAATCCGCTTATCGGAACCATCGATTGTATGGGAGCTATATGTAATATCGGTCCGATCTTGCTGGTTCCGACAAATGATTTCTATATTGGAAAATGGTGGCCGCATACAAAATTTCAGCCAAATATCTCAAAAACTGAGGGAATAGTTTGCGTTCAAACAGACAGACAGATAGACAGACGGACATGGCTAAATCAACTCATCTCGTCATCCTGATCATTTCGGTATACTTATTGATGGGTCTATCTCTTCTTCTTCTCATACTTACAAACACCGGACCAAAGTTATAATACCATTTCATGTTCATGAAAGGTATAAATATGGTTTTATTAAACCCTACTGGCTAGTAGGACGGCCTTGCAGTGACTGACTTGTCCAATCTCAACACCGTCCTCGCTAGCCCTTAATATCTAGTTATATTTTCAAACACATAAGAGTATATAGATATACATATGTACATGTATATGGATTGTCCAGTATCTGTGCTATTTTGTGTACTCAGCATTCCCACGAATTTTCGTATGCCTGGCATACTTGAATGTTTGTGTGGGTGTGTATGTATGCATACCAAAATGAAATTAAGTTAGCTTACATTGTTTCTTGCAACAATAGACTTATTGCAAGCCCAGCTATTTGCTTATACCAAGTGTGGAATGCCGAGTATCGTCTTTCTATCCAAACAAGCAACCAAGTCTTAAAATATACTTGGTTTCTTATTCGGTTTCGTGGGTTGTGGGCCATTCCACATAACTCCCCCACGGTTTGAGTAAGAACTCTCGTGAGTTCTTTTATCAGATAAAGCAATTTCTACGCCATTAATATCTGGCGTTTCTTGTGTTATCTTTTTAACAATTTTAATATTTTTTTCTTGTAACATTTTATCAATACCATTATTATTAGTGCCAAAATTAACAAAACTACCACCACATTTATTCCATATGCAACATTTTTGTGGTATACAAGCTCTTCTATTTTTTTTTTTGTATTTTCTACTTCATTTACATTAATCTCCCTGAATTAACATTTTAGCTGGGTAATAAAATTTTTCTGTAAATTCGACTTTTTGATTTTCAAAAATTTGATCATTTATATTCAATTTACAATTTGCATAATGCACCAAGTAATTTCCTTTTATTTTTAAATCCCTATTGTCACAATTTTGACTTATTTGTTCTTGGTGTGCATTTATTATTAAAATGTAAAAGTATTTATTTTAGTCTTGTTATTGAATCTAAATATACAATCATTTCTGAATATGCAGTGTTGGCTTCTTTTTAAATCTTTTATTGCTGTATCTTTTTTATACTCAAAATTTTCATTATCTATTGTTACAATTAATTCCCTATCTGTCCCCGACTAAATGCTAGGTGTCATTGAACTCTTTATTTACCGATATTTGCTGATTTAAATTCTTTATTATATTGTGCTCATTTTTCTGTTGGACCTCCAGATAACCCAATATCTCCTGACGATCATCATCATCCATTAATCCGAATAGCCAATTATAAGTTGTTCCAATAAAATTTTTTAAACCCCACTTATTCCTGCTAACCTTTTCTGGTTGTATTGTTTTTACCCTTGACTCTAATGTTCCTAATTCATTGAGGAGGAACGTTTTCCCTTTAATTTGATGCAATACATCCAGAATTTCCTGTGGCTCTATTACATGTAATATAGTAATGGTCTTATTAACTATTTCCACCTGTTCCATGTGGATCATTGTATATCCCGCTTCATCCAGTATTGGCGTCACTTGAAGATGCCCCTTTACTAGCCCTTCAGCCCACCTTATTTGGGCTACCAATATTAAACCATCACGGAAAGCATCATCTGAAAGGGCAATAATAAACAGTATGTAACCACACCATCAATTTTACACGGATTGAAATCTTATAATGTACCCCTACGACTATATCTATTCAGCTAATTGTTTTATCAGAATTATTACACAATTTATTTACTACTTTTGTTTTTCCCTTTTACGTATCGCCATTATGAGCGGTGATGCTAAGCCTATCATCTTCTTCATTACCATTAATTAAATTTGGTATTCCCGCAAATTTCTTTGGTATTTTGATATTTGCGGATTGACATTCTGTAACGGATTCATCCTGTAGTAAGTTTCATCTTTGTTCCTTACTCGTTTATAGTTTTTTATTGGGCCTGTTGCTCTGAGTTCTTCATATTGTTCCCTGGTTTTATTTGCTTTTTCAATGGTGTTTTTCTTTACATGGTCTATTGTGTTTTTTAAAATTATTGGATCTGAACTTTCCTTTGCATATCTGGGTGAACATTTTATGGTAGAGTGATAGCGTTCGTTATAGTTGCCCATAACGATCTGTATCCTCATTTCTGTTGAAAGACTCGGGTCATCAATTCCTGTTAGTTTTTCCAACAGGGTTGAGTGGAGCCTCTCAATATCTGCGTTACCTGTATGATTATTAGGTTTTCTTAAGTGAACCTCGAACCTTCCGAACTGCCCTAAGCTCATTATCCATGATTACTTTCTTCGGCTTACCGAACTTTGCAAAATGTTCAAGTATAATTGCCTTCTTTGATCTTCAATTACTATCCGTAATATTATTCCCTGCTGCAAACTTTGTCAGCTTATCAATAGTCGTTACAAACGCCATCTTTTTAAAATGAAAAATATCTATATGTATCACTTCGTTCTTTTCCTTTGGCGTTTCAGTTAATTGGAATTTTGTTTTAATGGGTTCTCTATCGTATTTAATTTGTTGGCACTTCTCACAGTTTTTTATTATCAACTGAATAAGTTCCCTAAATTTTGGATAGAAAATTGTATCCTTTAATGTGTTGTATGTCTCACCGATGCCACTGTGCATAGACTCAACACTATGATACAAGGAAATTTGCCTATGCAATTCTTCCTCCTGCAAAATATCTGTGGCTCTTTTTGTACACTTTATAAATTCCAGCTTACTGTTACAGGAAAGCATTGACATCAACAGCAATTGTATCCTGTGATAATCGTGTTCCTCTACTTCAGAAAAAATTTCCACTTTTCCATTTTTAATATTCCTTTCTAATACACTTCTTAATGTATTTTCGTTATCTCTAGGGTTTACCTCAATAATTTTTTTTCCATGCACCATCATAACTTCAGCTTGCAGGCTGTATGTTACTATGATTTGTGTCTTATATTTATTTACAATTTCTTCTTTAATCACAAAGTGATCCAATAATTCCTCGTCAGCCGAATGTATCGTGTCGGACATCTCCAAATTCGATTCTTGATCATTGTTTTCATCGATTTTCGGAGAATCCTCTATTCGGCTTAAAAAGTCAGCCACTACGTTATTTTTGCCCTTCACATATTCAATTTCGTACTTGTATTCCTGCAGCTTTCAAAGCCATCTTTGGTGGCGCTGGGAAAATCTTTCCCCTTGTATTTATTATTCAAATACATAATTGGGCAATGGTCTGTAACTATTTTGAACTTACTACCGTATATGTAGGGTCTAAAGTAAGTGACCGCATCTTTGTCGGTAGTAGCATAGTTCTGCTCTTGGTTGTTAAGAGTACGAGAGATGTAGCATACCGGCTGTCCCTGCTGAGACAGCACTGCCCCAATAGCATAATCACTTGCATCTGTTGTGATCGAAAATTCCTTGTCATACTCTGGGTATTTAAGGATTGGGTGAGAGGAAATTAATGATTTGAGATTTTCAAAACTCGAAATATATTGTGGGTCATTAGGATTTATTTTGCATCCCTTCTTTAAATATTTAATCATTGGGTAAGCAATCCTAGAATAATCTTTTACAAATTTCCTGTAGTAACCGGTAGCTCCCAAAAAACTTCTTAGCTGTCTTTAGGTTTTTGGAATTTTTAAATTTAGGATAACCTCGATTTTCTCTTTGTTGGGCTTTATTCCTTCTTTCGTTAATGTGTGGCCCAAGAATTTTATTTCCCTCCTTAGGAAACTGCATTTGTCAGCCTGCATTTTCAACTTATGCTCTTGCAACTTTGAAAGAATCTTTTCCAGTGAGCTCAAGTGTTCCTCCAACGATGTGGAAAACACCAATATGTCATCCAGATAGACAACACATATTTTATTTATATATTCCCTTAGAATTTCGTTCATTAATCTCTGAAACGTAGCCGGGGCGTTTTTCAGCCCAAACGGCATTCTGACGTATTCATACAAGCCCAGTGGGGAACAAAGGCCGTCTTTTCAATATACTTAGATGCCATTAGAATCTGATGGTAACCCTTCGCAAGATCAAGAGTGCTAAAGTACTGTGCTTTGCCCAACTTGTCCAGAATTCCATCGATATTTGGCAAGGAATACTTGTCGTCGATAGTTCAACCTTCGATAATCAAAAACTAAACGAAACCGTTTATTTCCCTCACTATCCTCCTTTTTGGGTACTATAATTATAGGAGAACTATACTTACTTCTACTTTTTTGAATTATTCCATGTTTTTCCAGGTCTTTAATTTGTTTGCTAGCCTCCTCCTCGTGCTTTGGAGGCAGTCTTTATATTCTTGAATTAATTTGTTGATTTGTGGTGGTCCTTATTTCGTGGACCGCCGTTTCCGTGTTTGTGAGGGTATCCCCCTCTTTATATATTAACTTCCCATATTTCTTTAGCAATTTTCCAACCCTTTTTTGCTCATCTGATTTTAGATGATCATGTTGTATATTTTGAATTTCCCCAGAATCCAGAGCGTAAACTTGCTCCTGTATTATATTTGAGCAAAACGGAATCCTTGCTCCATTACGGAGAACAATTTCCTCCTTTTCAACATCTATTAATTTTACATTCTTTAGTAAGAAGTCATTTCCCAACAGCAGGTCATATGGTTTATCAAAGTCGACCTTTAACCATCTCATTTTGGCATTATCAACACACTGAAATTCGGACGGACAAGGAGTACTAACTCTCTCATTTGGTCCCTTCATATTACCATTTAGTGTACTTATTATCACACTTTTTTCATCAATCACTGGTAGGCTGTATTCACTAAAACCACCTTTTTTCATTATACTTATTGTAGACCCTGGGTCCACTAACGTTAGCCATTTCCTTCCAAACAGCGTTAATGTTACAAAAATTTTATTTTGATTTTCCGAGGCTAATTTAAAAAAAATCCTCGGTTGTGTTTGTGTCTTCTGCTACGCTAGCAGCGCCTACGTCCATGGGTTAAGGCCCATTTGAACGCCTTGTTTGTTGCAACACATTCTGCTTATTTGTGTTATAATTATTATTATTATTACTATTACTATTATTGTTGTTATAATTATTATTATAACGACCCATTTCATTAGGCGGCCGCCGTGGTGTAGCGGTTAAGTGTTCGGCCTTCTACACCAGGTCGTGGCGGTTCGATGCCCGACAAAAGTAACATAAAAAATTATTTAGAAAAAGAATTTTTCTAAACGGGGTCGCCCCTCGGCAGTAGTTTGGCAAACTCTCCGGGTGTATTTCTGCCATGAGAAGCTTCTCAGCAAAAAATTCATTTGCTTTGCAAGTGCCGTTCGGAGTCGGCAAAAAACTGTAGGTCCCGCCAACTTGTAGGAAAAACTCAAAAGCAACACACCACAAGTTGGAAAAAGAAGCTCGGCTAAAAATCTCGTTAGAGGTTATGATAACCTGTTGGTATATCGCCACCATTAGTTTTTTTTTTTTTTTTTTTTTTTTCATTCCGCGATCGAGCATTTATTTGGGCATTATTTTGCCTATTCGAGGCTTTATACCGGCCCGACTCGTACCGATAGGCACCATTCACCTGTTGTGAATTGTTCTGCCTATTTGAGTTACTATAATTTCGAGATGAATTTGCCATTTGCCCATTATTTCGGCCCATATTGGCTTGTGAACGATAGCTAAATTGACCGGAATCGCGATCTACCCAGTTATTATTTTGATATCCCGAATTGGGTCTATTATTTAAATTATTTTGCCCCTGCCCTCTGCTTCGTTGATGAAAGCTATTGTTGGCCATCTGTCTACCTGGATATCTATTTCCAGTCGTAAACATTGGATTCAGATTTCCCGCATCCAATCCTATAAAATCATAAATACTATTTGCCATTGTTGGCCAATCAACAATGTTTCTGATCGTACAGGCAAAGGTACCTGCCTATAATTTCTGTATTTTCTGAATTAGCATTCCCTTCAAAATGTCCTTCATCACGTCCCCATTTTCATTAAGGACGCTCAATTCGGTAATGCTATCTTTAATTTCCCTGGCCCTTCTGCCAAGTTCCATCATATTGGCCACCCTTAAACTTGAGATGTCATTTGTTATTGACATCTGGTCCTTTGTTAACCGAAAGTGTTGCTAGAGCCTAGTCTTGCAACCTTCCCAATTTTCCGGCGGGGTCAAGGAGAGGAAATTCTTTGCTGAGCCAGATATTTTTAAATCGAATACAATTTGGTATACTAGATTTTCTTGGCCCACATATTCCCCCAAAATCCTGTCCACCGTATTTATGAATGAAGGCAACTTTCTCGTGTTGCTCTCGAAGGGCTGTAAATATTTCAGGTCTTTTTCCACCCTTTGTCTAAGGGTGACTCTATGTTGGGCGGCATTTTGCTTCAACAACTGGGTAATGGCTACTAGGCAGTTCTCTATATTTGTAGCCATTTTGCACTTTGGGTGAAAAGGAAGTATTTTAAGCTATTTTTAATTCTTATGGAAACATGTCATTATTTTGTATGTTGGCCATTACTTTGATGATCTCATCTTTAATACGCAATTATCACTAGTGCATACCTTTCAACATTTACCTTTACCTTTACCTGCTTGTTGCAATTGTTGTAACTGGTTGAGGAATTGTTGTTCCAGCAGCAATTGTTGTTGCTGTTGTATATGGAAATGTTGTTGTTACTGCAAATAGTGCCAATGCTCAAAACAAATGTGCTGTTGCTGTGCACACAGATTGTCGTTATTGTTGCTATTGTTATTACTACTACTACTATTGTTGTTGCTGTTGACGCTCAAAAATGTGCTGTAGCTGTTGCTGTGCACACAGATTGTTGTTATTGTTGCTATTGTTATTACTACTACTACTGTTGTTGTAGCTGTTGATGCTCAAAAATGTGCTGCTGCTGTTGCTGCTTTAATTTGTTTGTTAAAATTATTTTATTGCTATTTTAATTTGCTTTCGTTGCTATTTGTTTTCGTTTTTTTATTTTTGCCTTCGTTGCAATTTAAATTTGTTTCCGTCGTTTGTTACTATTCGACCGACGGAGCGTTTTTCCGTTTTCGTTGCTATTTGTTTTCTTTAAAATTATTTATTTTTGCCTTCATTGCAATTTAAATTTGTTTCCGTGGTTTGTTACTATTAGACCGACGGAGCGTTTTTCCGTTTACCGCGACTGCGCCAGATATGTTCACAACGTACAGTGAACAGGGAGCAGTAGAGAAACAATATCGAACAATCTTTATTTATATTAATAAAACGATTTGATTTTATTTCGAGTCAATCTTCCATAAATATATATTAAAAACACAACGATTTGATTTTATTTCGAGTTTTAATTTATTATTAAAATTTAGTAGAAAAATATGGTTTTATTAAACCCTACTGGCTAGTAGGACGGCCTTGCAATGACTGACTTGTCCACGCTAGCCCTTAATATCTAGTTATATTTTCAAACACATAAGATTATATAGATATACATATGTACATGTATATGGATTGTCCAGTATCTGTGCTATTTTGTGTACTCAGCATTCCCACGAATTTTCGTATGCCTGGCATACTTGAATGTTTGTGTGGGTGTGTATGTATGCATACCCAAATGAAATTAAGTTAGCTTAGATTGTTGCTTGCAACAATAGACTTATTGCAAGCCCAGCTATTTGCTTATACCAAGTGTGGAATGCCGAGTATCGTCTTTCTATCCAAACAAGCAACCAAGTCTTAAAATATACTTGGTTTCTTGTTCGGTTTCGTGGGTTGTGGGCCATTCCACATAACTCGTGCGACGACGCAAGAATTGTTGCACTCTACAAGGCAGCAGCTGCAATACTGGGTAAAGTCTACGGTGCAAAAATCGAGGTCGTCAACTGGAAGGACATTCCGGCTAGGCCAAGGGCAAGGGCATGGATTCCTGCCACCCCTGCAGAGCCTGAGAGAATTCTCACGATGCTGCGGATAATGAATCCGTCCCTCCCGACGCAGGACTGGAGTGTCACTCTGGTCGGGGATGCGGTAGAGCCTGATATACATACAATAAGGAGGCACTGGAGCCCCTTAAAAGGTGTAATAGGCTAGCGCGCTGCCATCGCAGCTGCTCCGGGAGACTCGGAAATCGAAGCACCGCAAGAGGAAACCGAGGAGTCCGACGCGGAAAGCATGTTATCCGCCAACACGGAGATGGAAGACAGCCTGCTGGACGGGGAAGGCCTCGACGTCACGGTGGTAGCAGCCCATCCTGAGCGCAATATCTCTGATGCTTCAGACAGCGGGGCTCTCGCTACGCCAAATCGCGCAGTTGCTCTGAACAACTCGTCGTTGAGAGACAGCTTTCGGGACGTTGCAGACCTCGACGATATGGGGACGGCAGGGAAGTCTGAGCGCTCTCATGTTGGTGGTGCTTCAGATAAATCTGCACAAATCTAAAGTAGCCTCGGCTGCTTTAAGTAGTCATCTTTCTAAAGGCGAGGTGGGCGTGGTCCTCATCCAAGAACCCTGGGCCACCGAGGAGGGCAAAGTCAGAACCTGTACTTTGGTTAAGTCTGACCTCAACACCTTTCTTCTACCTAACTATACCAATGGTGACATTACAGCTGCCAGTTTAACAGTCAGCAGCACCAGCCTGACTATGTCGTCGGTCTATATCCCCACCACAAAGGGAGGTGAGAGATCTGGTGTCAAATTTTTTGAACAGGTCATCTTATAATAGGAGCGGACGCTAATGCTCTTCACGTCCAATGGGGAAGCTCCGATATCAATGTCAAGGGCGAGTCTCTGTTTGACTACCTATTAACAACCAACCTGGTAGTTTGCAACGAGGGTAGCGAGCCTACTTTCATCACTAACAGACGTAGGGAGGTTATAGTTCTCACCATTTGTAGTGAAGGCGCTTATGAGTGGGTTAGAAAATGACGTGTTCTTGAAGAACATTCATTCTCCGACCACCAATATATAGAAATAGTTTTAGACTTTCGTGTAGAGCAACCAATTATGAAACGCAATCCACGCAACACCAACTGGCAGCTACACAATGAAATATTAGCCAGAGACCTACCAGTACTACCCCCACAAGCCCCCTCATCAGTTGAGGAGCTGGAGGACCTGGTAACGACATACACCACGGCGTTCTCAACCACCGCACCGTCAGCGCCTGCAACAAGTCTGGCAGTAAATAAAGCTATCACGGAGGAAAGGTTAAGGCCGGCAGTTAAGAGCTTTGAACCGTTTAAGGCTGCGCGCAACTCTTTAAGAAATCACTTAGGCGGTTAAGCTCCAATAGCACTATGGTCGGTTATATCACATACAAGTTTTGTATGTGATATCTCCGCCCATATAGCTGTCGATTTCGAGCATTATATGAAAAGAAAAATCACTTTTATTCTCTTACCCCCTGTGACACGCCTAAGGCTATTCCAATCGGAACCAAATTTTGTATGTGATATCTCCGACCATATAGCTATCGATTTCGAGTATTAGATGAAACGAAAAATCACATTTTCTTTTTGAGTCCATGGGGTCTGAACATGTTACCTCCTGCGACACGCCTAAAGCTTTTCCACTCGGAATTAGATAAAAAAAATCACTTGTAAACTATTGTGAACATGGCATTAGATTATCGTAGGTTAGTATAAGGGTAACCCTACAATGTTATAAAGTATGTCAATAGTTTTAGAATATTTAGAGGTAACTCTGGCAATAAAGGATGGCCGTTCACTTCCGGTTAGATATCGAAGCTAAAAACATATCGTTTTCGTCAAATTTATTTAAGCTGCGAACATCCACCTTCTTAGGTGATACAAATAATCGGACTTTAAATCTTCAGGTGTGTGGCTAACCCACTTTAATACAATAAATAATAATTTTGGAAAATATGCCGAATACTTTAAATCTTCAGGTGTGTGGCTAACCCACTTTAATACAATAAATAATAATTTTGGAAAATATGCCGAATCCACGACAAGAAATGATGGATGCGCTGCAGGAGGCCCATGTGGAATTCCCGCCGACTGCTACTACCGCCCAATTACGAAATTTATTGCAGAGCGTGGTGGGCGGACAAAGCAATTCCGTCGTTGAAAGTAGTTTTGATGCCGATGATACAAATGTTGATGCTGGTGCCGAATCAGACAATTTCCCTACCGAAATTAATGTGAACACCAATATGAGTGGTACTGTCGTACCTCTTACTGCTGTTGCCGTTGCAAATCATGCCGTTACCACCTCTTATGCAACTGCCATCCTTATTAATGCCGTGACTGATTCTGCGAGCTTTGCCGAAGGTATTCCTGATGCCGTTGCTACTAACATGCGCCCAATCCCAACTGTTACATCCTCTGCCGCTGGTATTAGTGCCGTCACTGACTCTTCTAACTCTGCCGGAGCTACTTCCAATGCCGCCACTGACTCTTATAACGCCACCGGAGCTACTTCCAATGCCGTCACTGCCGTTCCTCGTCTTACTGATCTAAATCAGGAGGTACAAGCACTCCAACAGAGGCTTGAGATGCTAAAGCTCTTGCAACAAATTAATGAGTTAGAAACCCGACCAACGACGAAACCCTATCGCAGACTTGATTTTGGTGACATCGAACATGCATTGCTAAAATTTAATGGCGATGATATTGCCTACCCTGTCGGACATTTTATTAGAGACATTGAAGAGATTATGGAATCGACAGGAGCTGACCAAAACTTTAGGCTCCTTGCACTGCGACGCTCTCTAATTGGTACTGCGCGTGTGTTCCTTTCAACCACTACGGCATTAAATTATGACACACTCAAGGAAGCGCTAATAAAAGAATTCAACTCTGAAGTGTGCCTGGTATAAAATGCTTAGTCAGAGACGGTGGAAGAAAAATGCAGAATCAATGCATTGCTACGTGCTATCGATGCAGGCACTAGCTAGGCGAGCGAACATAGCTGAACAAGAGGTTGTCGATTTTATAATTGACGGGATTGAGCACAGTGTTCCAAATACACACTTGCTTATGGGTGCACGAAGCACTGATGAACTGAAAACCATCATTAGCCGTTACCAAAACAAATATTTCGCCACAAAAATAGATCCGAAACAATCAACGACAGGGAAACAGAAGACTGATCAAAAAACACTCTGTTTTAATTGTTCACAAAACGGACACATTAGCCGAATTGTCCATTTCCCCTAAGGCCTGAAGGGTCTTGTTTCAAATGCTGGAGGATGGGGCACGACCATCGCAGTTGTCCTAACCCGAGGAAAATTTTGAAGCGGAAAGATGATGTAGCTGCTGTAGATACGATGATGCCGTACGAAGATGATGCCGACACTGTAGGAGAATACAATTACGTAAGAATAGAATATAAGTTAGCTAGAAAAATAGTTTCTAACCTTACCTTTTCTCTTTTTGATACCGGTAGCCCGGTTAGTTTCATTCGAGTTTCTGATGTCCCAAAAGAACTTGGTATGAGGTCAAAACCGAGAACTACTACTACACTTAAAGGAATAGGCGGAAAGCCATTAATAATTTTTGGAGTAATTAAATGTAAAATTTTCTTTAAAAATAAAGTGAACTATGTTGAATTAAAAGTACTTGCCGATCATTGTATGTCTTTGCCAGTTATTTTGGGACGAGACTTTTTGAAACTATTTAACATAAAATTAGCTGCTCTAGATGGGAAATTTTTAAAAACTACTCAAAATGATAAGGTGTATATTAATAAGTCACAAGAAAGTGAAAATGTTCGAAGCTCTGACGGGGTCATCGCTGATTTATTACCAAACTCCAGAGGTACCGATGTAAAGTACCGACATAAACGTATAAGTCCTAGTACAGCTGATGTTCCAGACATTTTCTGCATTGATACGAGTTTAGAAAAAGATTGTGTTGATATTAACCCTAAGTTGTCTAATGACCAGCAGGTAGCTATGATGGGTATAATAGAGTATTCTTATTTAAAGACAAACATTAAGGTTGAACCATTCATGTACGAAATGAAGATACATCTGACGACTGATGTACCATTTCATTGCCCTCCGCGTCGTCTCTCATATTTGGATCGTAGTAATGTACAATCGATAGTGGACGAAATGCAAAAGGAAGGCGTAATCAGACCCAGTAACTCGCCATATGCTTCCGCAGTCGTGTTAGTACGAAAGAAAAACGGAAATATTCGTATGTGCATTGACTATAGGACCCTGAATAAAATAACCGTTCGCGATAACTACCCTCTTCCACTTATTGAGGATTGCATTGAATTTCTAGAAAATAAAGAAATTTTTTCTATACTAGACTTGAAGAGTGGATTCCACCAAGTGCGGATGTCACCGGAATCAATCCCGTACACATCTTTTGTAACTCCCAATGGTCAGTACGAGTACTTGAAAATGCCGTTTGGGCTGAAAAATGCCCCTGCCGTATTCCAGCGCTTTATTAATAGTATTTTTCGAGACTTGATAGAGAAGAGACAGATAATTATTTATATTGACGATATTGTTGCAGCTACGCGTGGTTTAGAAGAACACAAATGTTTATTGGAAACTGTATTACAGCGACTTTCCAAGCATGGGCTAAAACTTAATCTAAATAAATCAAAATTTGCATACAGCGAAATAGACTATTTAGGGTATGAGGTGACTAGTTCCGGAATCCGACCAAATGGTTCCCACATTAAAAGCATTCGAAATTTCCCTTTGCCCACAAACCCAAAGCAATTACAGTCTTGCATAGGATTATTCTCCTACTTCCGTCGTTTTGTGCCATCGTTCTCTCAGATAGCCAAACCATTGCAAAACTTGCTTAAGCGACAAGCCACGTTTGATTTTAACGAGGCGTGCCTCGATGCTTTCAACGAGCTAAAAGCTCGACTAATCGAATCTCTGGTCCTAGCAATATTTAATCGGGAAAAAGAAACTGAACTGCATTGTGACGCTAGCTCAATAGGATTCGGCGCTGTACTGTTACAGCGTCAGGGGGATAACAAATTCCATCTCATTTCATACTTTTCCAAAACTGCTTCCAGTGCCGAATCCAAATATCATAGCTTTGAGCTTGAAACACTAGCAATTATTTACGCCTTAAGAAGGTTCCGAACCTGTCTAGAGGGCATGCCATTCAACATAATCACTGACTGCAATTCGTTAGCTATGACTCTCGAGAGAAAACAGTTGAACCCTCGAATTGCCAGGTGGGCCTTGGAGTTGGAAAATTACAACTACAGCATTCAGCATAGAAAGGGTACGTCAATGGCACATGTAGATGCGCTGAGTAGAGTGCAGATTGCAAATATTATTAATACCGAAGAGGTTGAATTCCAAGTCCAAATTGCCCAAGAGCGTGATGAAAATATCAGTACATTACGAAACCACTTGGAGAACGGTTTCGTTCAAGATTTTAATTTGATAGATGGTTTGGTGTATAGAGTAAAAACAGATGGTAAAAAATTATTATATGTGCCCAGTGAAATGGAATCAAATATTATTAGACTCATTCATGAAAAAATAGGACACCAATCTGTCGAGAAGACTGTCAGCAAACTAAGTCTATACTATTGGTTTCCGAAAATGAGAACAAAAGTAAACATATTTATAAGAAATTGCCTGAAATGCTTAATGCTACACCTCAACGTGCCAGGGAAAGAAACTTCCACGCTATTCCGAAGACCCCAGTGCCGTTTGATACCCTTCATATTGACCACTTCGGTCCACTGCCATCCCTTAATTCAAAGCGTAAGCACATACTTGTTGTAATTGACTCATTTACCAAATTTGTGAAGCTTTACCCAACGAATTCTACTAGTACCCGGGAAGTAACCTCCGCTCTGGAAAACTATTTTAATTACTACAGCCGACCGAGACGCATTATAAGCGACAGAGGAACTTGTTTTACATCGATGGAATTCAGTAGCTTTCTCTCTAGGCGAAATATCGACCACGTTAAAGTAGCCGTTGCTTCTCCCCAAGCAAATGGGCAAGTCGAACGTGTTAATAGAGTAATTAAGGCGATGCTAGGAAAACTGACGGATCCGTTGAACCATGCCGACTGGTGCCTCAAACTGTTAGAAGTGCCTCAAACTGTTAGAAGTGCCTCAAACTGTTAGAAGCTACACCTCCACGTGCCAGGGAAAGAAACTTCCACGCTATTCCGAAGACCCCAGTGCCGTTTGATACCCTTCATATTGACCACTTCGGTCCACTGCCATCCCTTAATTCAAAGCGTAAGCACATACTTGTTGTAATTGACTCATTTACCAAATTTGTGAAGCTTTACCCAACGAATTCTACTAGTACCCGGGAAGTAACCTCCGCTCTGGAAAAATATTTTAATTACTACAGCCGACCGAGACGCATTATAAGCGACAGAGGAACTTGTTTTACATCGATGGAATTCAGTAGCTTTCTCTCTAGGCGAAATATCGACCACGTTAAAGTAGCCGTTGCTTCTCCCCAAGCAAATGGGCAAGTCGAACGTGTTAATAGAGTAATTAAGGCGATGCTAGGAAAACTGACGGATCCGTTGAACCATGCCGACTGGTGCCTCAAACTGTTAGAAGTGGAATACGCCATCAATAATTCAGTTCACAGCACTTGTCGGGACACACCTAGCAGACTTCTGTTTGGTGTAGAGCAACGTGGTTCAATTGTTGACAATTTCACAGAATACTTTCAGGAAAAGACGAACTCTGATGTAGTGCGAAATTTGGAATTAATTAGGCAGAATGCATCTGAGGCTATTAAGGCTAGGCAAACCTACGAAACCAAGCGGCTAGGTAGCGATAGTACCAAACCCAAGAGTTATGAGGTTGGGGACTACGTCGATATTAGAAATGTTGACAACGCTGTTGGAGTTAACAAAAAATTCGTACCCCATTACAAGGGACCGTATGTAGTGCATAAGGTGTTGGGAAATGAGCGATACGTCATTCGTGATATTAATAATTGCCAATTAACCCAAATGCCGTATGATGGGGTAATCGAGGCCCACCGTATTAAGAGATGGTTAGATAAAACGAGCGATGGTTCCGTCGAGCAAGAAGCAGACGAGCAGGATCCCTTTGACATTAGTTAGATATAAGAGTTTTATTTGCTTTAAGTATGATCGAGGCCGATCTATTGTCAGATTGGCCGAGCTGTAAACTATTGTGAACATGGCATTAGATTATCGTAGGTTAGTATAAGGGTAACCCTACAATGTTATAAAGTATGTCAATAGTTTTAGAATATTTAGAGGTAACTCTGGCAATAAAGGATGGCCGTTCACTTCCGGTTAGATATCGAAGCTAAAAACATATCGTTTTCGTCAAATTTATTTAAGCTGCGAACATCCACCTTCTTAGGTGATACAAATAATCGGACTTTAAACACTTTTATTTTTTGAGTCTTCATAGGGTAGTCCGAAATTTAACCCCCTGCGGCACGCCTCAGACTTTTCCAATAGGAACCTGATTTTGCATTTGATATCTCCGACCATACACTTAAAATAAAATTTCTTAAGAAAGCTACGATACCGCCTAAGCGATTTTGGCCGTTGCATATCAAAGCACGCCAGTCATTCCTTTTTAGCGATAACTGACGCCAATTGGAAACCCCAAGGGAGTTCAAGTCATCCTCCACCTGTTGTTTCCATCTCAGTCGAGGCCTCCCCTTCCTCTGCTGCCGATTCAGGCGACGATAGGAAAACCTTCTGTGCTGGAGCTTCTTTGTCCATTCGCATAACATGGCCCAGCCAGCGGAGTCTTTGGGCTTTAATTCGCTGTACTATGGTCAGATCTGCGTAGAGCTCGTACAGCTCATCGTTAAATTTCCTTCGATACTCGCCGTTGGCATCACGGGAAGGACCATAAATCTTCCGGAGAACTTTTCTCTCAAATACTCCAAGGGCCATCTCATCTTCTCTTGACATTGTCCATGAATCTGAGCCATACATCAGGACAGGTATGATGAGAGACTTATACAACGTGTTCTTTGTTCTTCGAGAGAGGACTTTACTTCTCAATTGCCTACTCAGTCCAAAGTAGCATTTGTTGGCAAGAGTGATTCTCCGCTGGATTTCTATACTGATATTATTTTCGGTGTTGATACTGGTTCCCAAATAGACGAAGTCCCTCACAGTTTCAAATTTGTAACTATCAACAGTGACATGGCTGCCAAGGCGCAGGTGCGCCGATTCTTTCTTTGATGACAGCAAATACTTCGTCTTGTCCTCGTTCACGGCAAGACCCACTTTTTTCGCATCACATCAAACGTTTCAATGGAAAACGATTCTGTAATCGATATTGACAATATGGTGAAAAGTTTAGACGAAGAAATGGCCCCAATCACAAGCATGTATAACCGAGAAAATAGCTATTGAATTTGCCTTGACACTTCACAGCAAGAACAATTTTACCCGAAAAGATGTCGTAGAAAATCAGGACGGCATTATGAAAGACATTGTTAATCCAATAACGCATAGACCACACAAATACTTGTGCAAATGTATGTTTTGCGCATGTAAATCTGTGCTATGTATGGCCCGCCTTAATGATACCTGATTATTAATACGATTCGAAAGAATTTAATTCCATTAGACTATTAATTCAAGTTCTGTTGCTTGAGCATTAAATATATATCAAATATATTCGTAGAATATACTAATTTACATTTGTAAATAGCACGCAAATATTCGTAAAATGTACTAATTTACATTTGTAAATAGTACGCAAGAATTCGTAAAATGTACTAATTTACATTTGTCAAGAATTCGTAAAATGTACTAATTTACATCTGTAAATAGTACGCAAATATTTGTAAAATGTACTAATTTACTTTCGTAAATAGTGCGCAAATATTCGTAAAATGTATTATTTTACTTTTGTAAATAGTACGCATATATTCGTAAAATGTACTAATTTTGTATCATGCCATATTTTCGTAGTATGTAAATTAATCCTTTCCGTGCGCGGAAGGAGTTTTTAAAAAGAAGGGCGAAATAATTAGACGCGGATTTAAGTTGCTGAGTTCAGCTCATCTTCAAGATTCTTTCAGAACTGCTCTTTATTAATCAATTCACTCTTATTTATAGTCTAGCTTAAAAGTATTTCACAAATATCCAAAATACGTATAAACTAGCACATTTTATGAAATTATTTGTTTATAAATTCCTTACAAACTATTTCCCAAAAATCGTATTTTTACGTTCAGAAAGACTACATTCGTGGTTTCAAGCTACACTTTTGTTTTCATTACTTAGGCTTATGACTCATACTATTTTCCTGATTTTTCTGCAGTCATTCTTGTCGTTGTATACTTACAAACAATAATAGTTTATATATAACAAATGCTAGAATTAAAAATAACACAAAAGTTAAAAATGACATTGAGACTGGGCTTTGCGTGTAATAGTTATTAATTTTTTCTAATAAGTTAACATTTTTAAATTTTAACATTTCCTCATTTGAGTCAACAAATTCTATTATTTCATTTTTTTCAAATCATTTTGCTTAAGAAATTTAACATAGGTCTTATTGTCTATTTCTATGGTTGTATCAAAAGTAACAAGATAAGTTCCATTTACATTTGTTGTGTTTATTGTATGTTCCCCGGAAATTAAAATAGCCCCATTGTTGGAATTTTATAAGGTTTTATACACTGTGGAAGTTTCCTGAATCCAAGTTTTAACGAAACACACAGTTTAGTTTTAATATAATAAAGTTTATTGAACAGGAAATAGAATATGAAGTAATCAGGTTGAAAGTAAACGAAAGAGCAAATAAGAAGTTGCATTCAAATTTGACATTTGCATGGTTGCATAAATATGTGAGTTGCACAGGGAGACCTGTAAGCGTTGTATTTCAATACGAACCCTCATGAAACATATTCAATGAAAAACATTACATTATTTTAGGCCCAATATATTAGACAATTTAACATGACTAGGCTTAGCCAAGTTCTTGGTTAATATATCGGCGACCATATTGCTGCTGCTACAATATTTTAAATCGATTTGACCTTCTCGATAAATATTTCTGATGAAGTGATATCTGATATCGATGTGCTTGCTACGGGAGTGATACACAGTATTTTTGACTTAGTTCATTGCGCTTAAGTTGTCGCCATTTACGATAACTTTATCTGGACAATGAATTTTCATCTCACGTAACAATTGCTTCAAATAAATTATTTCTTTTACCACCGATGCAAGCGCCATATACTCAGCCTCTGTGCTGCTGAGTGCTACTGTTTGTTGTTTTTTCGACTCATACGAAAATACGCTGCCTGCCAGAAAAACTGCATACCCAGTATACGATTTACGGTCAGTTGAATCTCCACCCCAATCCGCTTCAACAAAACATTCGATTGGCTTACCAGTTTTACTATACGTCAGTTGCTTATCTTGCGTTGCGCATAAATACTTTTATATACGCTTTGCTGCTGCTATATGCTCAGTGTGTGGATCGGTATTACGTTGTGCTAATTTAAAAACGGAATGTAAGATATCTGGTCGCGTACGACTGATATTGCTTTTGATCCGCTTTCGTAGAATTTTCATTTTCGCAGCACACTCGATGCCCTGGGTCTAGAGGTATAGCAGTTGGCCTACAATCAGTCATACCAAAATCTTGCAACAATTTCTTAATGTGACCTTTTTGACTTAAAACTATGGCTCCCGTTGCGCCATTTCTATCGATTTCCATACTTAAAAAATGCTTAACTTGGCCCTTGTCAACCACCTCTACTGCATCAGAAATCTTACGATTTATATCTTTCAAATTCTTCAAATCCGAACAAGCGAACAATAAATCATCTACTTACACAGCTAGAAGACTTATCTGACCATTTTTATTTTGTACATATACAAATGGCTCGCTTTCACGTGGCACGAAGCCCATTTGCTTCAAAATGGCATCTAATTTTAAACTCCACTGCCTACCAGACTGTTTAAGTCCATACAGGGATTTCTTAAGCTTCAAACAATAGTTGGGATAACGCTTATCAATAAACATTTCAGGTTGACTCATGTAAATATCTTCTGATAAATTACTATTTAAGTAAGCCGTAGACCCATCCATTTGGTGTAAATGCAAACCATATTCTGCAGCAAGAGCAAAAATTTATCGAATTGTACTGTATCGCACTACGGGTGAAAACGTTTCATAGTAATTAATACCATATACTTGCGAACAACCTTTTGCTACCAATCTTGCTTTGAAACGTTCAATGCTACCATTTTCATTTCGTTTAAGGGTAAACACCCACTTGTTGTTCACAACGCTTTGCCCTTTGGGAAGTTCCATTAATTCCCAAGTATCATTTTTCAATAGTGCCTGATACTCTGCAGCATAGCATTATACCATTCTTCTGCATGATTCCTACCTAACGCTTCTTGTATTAGGTACCTTAACTTCATCGGTTTGTATCAAACTTAAACAATTGTACATCTTCTTTGGGCTACCATCCCGGCCTCACCGAACTAATCTTGGCCTACCTGCACATCGCTTCTGCTCAGTTGTTTCATCTTCTGCCGATTCAAACTCTTCTTCGCTTGCCTGTGACTGCTCACTGTTGTCTGCCTGCGTACCCTTGTTGTTGTTGACCGCCTCTGCTTTAATGTCGTCTGCGCTTGAAACGCCAGCCTCGCTTTCCATCATTGGCATAAACCAAATCACATCGTTATGTTCAACACCATCAACTGAATCGTCATTTAATACGCTTGTGTGTTGTTTCGCCTCTGCTGGCTCTATGAAGTAAACATCTCTACCCACTATCAGTCTTCTTGTTGAACGATCAAATAAGCGATATGCTTTAGTCGTATCAGAGTATCCAACCATTGTATACTCTTTACCCCTCGTTTTGAATTTGCCAGTTTGCTATTTATCAAGTGCTACAGCAATAGATCCAAACACACGCAAATGCGCCACTGTTGGTTTACGGCCATACCACGCCTCATAAGGTGTCAGGGAGTCTAATGCTTTAGTTGGTGAACGATTGCGTAAATAGGCTGCAGTGCGAACTGCCTCTGCCCATAATGCCTCTTCGACATTTTCAGCCAGCAACATACACCGTGCCATTTCTATTAATGTACGGTTGAACCAATCTGCAACGCCGTTTTGTTGCGGTGTATGAGGCACCGTCAATTGCCTTACGATTCCATTAGTTTTCAAAAAATGGTCAAACTCATTGTTTACGAACTCCGTTCCGTTATCGCTTCTCACAATTTTCAGTTTTTGCCCGTCTGACATTCGGCCATAGATTTGAATTCTTTAAATTTCTCTAATACTTCGCTTTTGTGTCGCAAAAAGTAAACAAATACATAACGCGTTTTATCATCGATGAATTACAAAATGTATTTTGCGCCACCACTAGACGCCGGACCACAAACGTCGGTATGCACCAACCCCAAAACATCAGCTGCTCGATTCTCTGTATTGGTACATATATGGACGTTGACTGCATTTGCCTGCCATGTACACAGCACAAGCAATACTCGTTGGTATATTCGCCATACAGCCGTGAACCATCCCTTTATTTACCAATTCACGTAGACTCGCAATGTTTAAGTGGCCAAAACGTTTGTGCCATTTCATGCCTTTATCGATAGATTTACTTGAAAGAAACAACTTTGTTTTCATTTAATCTAAATAAATACAGATTACTTATCTTATGTGCACGTAAGACGATTCCTCTATGCTTGTTGATAATTTCTGCTTCTTCTCCGCTGAACTTGACAACATAGCCTCCGTTAACAGCCTTTGCTACAGACATGAAGTTGCACTGTAAACCTGACACATACAGCACATCCACAAGTGTGACGTCAACCTCGTTTGTTTTCAAATGTACGACTCCCTTGCCTGTTGCTAACATTCTGTTGTTGCCTGCTAGCATAATTGATTCTTCGCACTCGTCGAACATGTTACGGTTGCAACATAAACGTGAAGAAACACCAACGTCAACACACCACACTGCAGAATGTCAAACGTCACTGTTTGCAGCCGCAAACAAGCCGTTGTTGTTTTTATTGTTTCGTGTCGAATGTTCTGGTCGTCTCTGCTTGTACTGAGCAGCGAAATGTCCCTTCACGCCACAGCTGAAGTATTTCAAATTTGACCGTTTGCTGTTGTTTTTATTTTTGCACGCGTTGTTTGCTTTACTATCTGGCTTTGCGTTCGAAGAACTCTGCTTCTTTGCGCATGTATATTCTTGCGCTACAAACGCCTGTACACTACTTTCAGCATATTCAGATGTATATGATTTTCGCCTTTCGCCCTCATCCATGAGTTTTACTTTTACTGCGTCTAGCTTTGGTAGATCATCACGCGATTCCAGTGCCACCACCAACTTTTCATACGATCTTGGCAGACTTGCTAGTAGCATAATCACGAGTAACTCCTCTTGCACAACTACGCCAATTTCTGCTAGTTTTTCTGCATTTGATGTGAATGTGCAAACATTGCTGAACACATTCACCCTCGTTCATTCGCGTACCAAGCAACTACTTCCACAATGTTACCTTTCTTACGGGGCCTTTTGGTCGATGTATTTTTACTAAGCAATTCCACGAATCGCTCGCTGTTTTGTAGCACCCCAACAAACATTTTTAGCTAATCTCAATTTGAGATGCATGGTTGGTACCATCTTCTCAAATCTCAAACGTTCGTTTTCAATTTGAGGCGAAATGACCGTTGATAGCATTCTCAACTTAAAAGGCTCATTTTTAATATGGGATTTTCCCTGATTTTCAAATTGAGAACGGCAGAATTTTCAAACGTTTCTCAAACTGAGCGGAGGTGATCGAAATGGAATCCATATGCTCTCATTGAAATATTTTTTCAGAGATGCCAATCATGCAAAACAAATACCCATTTTAATAAAAAGCGAGTTTCCATTTATGCAGTTAAATTTTACATAATATTTTTTTAATTAATATAGTTCAACAAATAATCCTGTTATATAAACAATATTTGAAAACGTTTTGTTTTTGGTGTTCGATGTTTGTTGGGACTTCACGTGTTGAATTTGCATTGGTGTTATGCTTAGGATTATTATAGCCTTGGCCTTCTCATCTTTCGCCTTCTGCTGGACACATCAGTTCCCTGCTCACAACGGACCACAGATCTTGATGAATAAGCACTAGAGTGGTTCAAAAATTTTTTTTTTTGGA
Organism: Campiglossa producta; assembly: GCA_964058755.1. NCBI lineage: Eukaryota > Metazoa > Arthropoda > Insecta > Diptera > Tephritidae > Campiglossa > Campiglossa producta. The sequence continues at coordinate 100,166,622 of CAXKVI010000001.1, forward strand.
AAATCTAAAACGCTACGCCGAAATATGGTTCCTTGTGACAAAAAAAGAGGCTGCTATTTTTTTGTTTTTTTTTTTAAGGTGCTTTAGAGGTCGCGCTACTCGTTTTTATAAAAAAAATGAGATGCTTGCAAATTTAATTTAATTTTAACATGTTTAAGTGCAGTAAAAATTTGCGTTTTTGTGTGTTGTTATTCTGTTTTCATTGACGAATATTCTTGCAATTCAATAGCCTTCTTGGATGAGTAGAAGGGGTTTAACTCCTGAAAGTATGTTTCGAAATTGAAAACGGTGCAACTAAAACGCCTACACTGATCTCATCGCGCATTGGTTTTTTGGATATATTTCGCATCTAGAAGGTTTATCACATCGCTGATTGTGAATCCGATGTCAGTTTTTTTAAATTCAAAATGGCGGGTCCAATATGGCGGTGATTTTTTTGAAAACTAATTGGATTTTATTGAAACTTGGTACTCGGGGGTTTATGCGTTGTCTGATTACGAATCCGATATCGGTTTTTTTAAATTCAAAATGGTGGATCCAATATGGCGGTGCATTTTTGAAAACTAATTCGACTGTGTGAAACTCGTCACTTATGGATTTATGACATCGATTTATATGAACTAGTATCACTTGTGATCGAAAATTCGATCAATAAAAACTTTAGAGGGTCGAGGGGTCGCTATCCCCGTACCCCCATCCTTAAATTTCGGGGACGCCCCTGAAAATATAATAATAATTGTGCTTATTAAGCACGCTCATGAATTGTATACTCCACCAATCATAATTGCACTCATTTAACTTTTCTATTTTAAATAGCGAAGATGCCATTGTGCTACCAATTTCACTGAACCACGATTATACTTGAACAGCAGGAGTTTGCACCTGTACCCATAACCTGTTGTGAATCCAAGTTTAAACGAAAAACGCAGTTTAGTTTTAATATAATAAAGTTTATTGAACACGAAATAGAATATGAAGTAATCATAAATATAATAATTGCATAAATATGTGAGTTGCACAGGGTGACCTGTAAGGGTTGTATTTCAACACCCATCTCTAATTACATCTAGTTTCTTATTTACTTCCTTGATTTTCGTGCATTTATTATTTAACAAATTTAATACGCAAGTTTCTTTAAAATCTGTTTTACAGAATATATTATTTACTTCGACTTTACAATTCTCTACAGGCAAAAACGTATTATTGCAAAGTGCAATCTGTTTTTCAGTAATTAATTTACATTATTTTGTGAAATAGACCTTGTTACGAATAGCATGCAAATATTTCTTACAATGGGATATTTAATATACAAGATAATAAGGTCTGATTTTTGTACAATTTTAAATGGTGAGACATCTAACAAATCGGTCAAAGTAAGAGTTTGCTTTTCATTTTGTATTATTTGCTTTGTTTCCTCCGTGCGAAGAACGTGTGAATTTAAGATTCCTCCTTTTGCTAAAATTATTGTTTGTAAAATGTTTTGCAATTCGTAAACTATCATCCTAATTCTTTGCCTCCTAACAACTTTTTCCTGAGAAATTCCTGTTATATCGTTCACTAGTTTGGTGAATCTTTTAATTTCATTAAACATCTGTGAGTTAGTGGTGAATTGTCTATTATTATTTCCAATTAAGTCATTTACTTTGTTAGTTACAAAGTCATCATGATCAGGAGTCCCTGAAATCCATTTCCATAAAGTTCCTATCTCATTAATCCCTCTTTTAGCCCTAGTTTTCTGCAATTGTATTTAAGAGGACTCTATTATATTAAATTCTGCTTCTAATTCTAAATATTCTGATACCGAATACGTATGTTTTGCTTTTTCCTGTAAAAATATTGTTTTTGGTCTCTAAACAACGTACTGTAATATGTAAGGTTTGTAATATGAAAAATGTTACCAAAACGTTCATACATTAGTGCCTTGTAACCAACCCAAGTAGTAATCCGAAAATCAAAGGTGTCATATTGGAAACCTAAAATACTACGTTTTAATATTATCTTTATGTATAATTCTATTTCTATTATCAATAAGTATTTTGTTTCCCCGATTTTCTTTAACCTGTTGTTTCCTTTATCTAGGTTTCAGTTTGTTCATCTCTCCTATAATTTTTTCGTAAATTATTTGACCGGGATGGTACTCCTTACTTTTCCTATTTTTATTATGAAACTTAAGCATATTTGATTGCGCTACTCTTAGTCTTTATTATTGGTATAATATTATGATTTATTTTATTGTAAAGAACATCGATGGGTCTAAAATCTGTTACTGAATGGACTGTTAAATTATACTGTTGCGCTGCTCTGTATATAGTTTCCAAGTCACTCATTAAATTATGCTCCTCTTTTATAAATCGAGCAATTTCAATTATAGTTGAGTGAACCCCTTCTATCCGACCGTTACTAGTGCTATGCCTAGGGTCACAGAATCTAATTTCAACATTCATTCTTTGGAAAAGTGCTTTGAATTGAGGTCTTGTAAAACTTGGTTCATTATCCATCGTAATTCTCTTCGCTTGTGGGAATGTCTGTAGCACATTCAATATTTCATCTTCTATATTGATTTTATTCTCAATATTTTTAACAACCAAAAACTTAGAATATACATCAACGCATGTAATAAATTTAAGCTTTTGGGCATAAAATATGTCTATGTGAAGCTGCTCACCTCCCTTCTCTGGAATAGGGACTTCACTTAGAGGAATTAATTTCGGATGACTGTCATACTTATTCTTATAACAAATTTGTTGGGACAAATAATCCCACGTCAAAAGCTTATTGGGATTATATGTCCCACATTTATAAAATGAATTTTAACTTACCCTATTTTTATCAAAAATTTGATTTAAATCAATTTTTTTTGTTTACAACGCAAATACGTTACTTAAATCTGTTCTTGGGAGTTTTTTCTTAAGCAATAGCTTATGTACATAGTATAGAAAATACAGAAGTTTAAAATTGGCTGGGATGTATTATCCCAGTAGTCCCGAACACAAATCTCGGACTGACCATCTAGAGTTAATTAGTTTTTACTTGTTGTTATTTTATTAATTTTTTTTTTCATTATTTTTTGTTATTAAATGTTTAACTTTAAAATTTTGTTAAGTAAATTAAATTAATTAAAATGTTTTTATTATTAAAATTATCATACTTATTGTTGTACTACAAAAGATGTTAAATCTCATTGTACTAATTATTGTTTTTAAATAAATGAAATGAAATTTGTTTTCATTTTGTGACATTTTATTTACATCCGGCACACATCAACATGGCGGTCTCTCCTATCTTCTAGCGAGTGATAGAAAGAGATAAGAAGATGGAAAGAGATGAGACAAAAGAAGAAATCAAAAACAAAGTGCCAAATTTATTTACAATGAAGCTATTCACAATAATTTTCACCGTGTACATTTTTTTGTTGAAACGAAATCAGCATTAGATCTACCTACACTCAAAAAAGAGTTTCCTTATTTCAAGGAAAATTTCCCTTATTTGGCTCCAAAGACATGGCTTCCTTAACATAAGTAACATTTTCATTAATTTAAAGACTTTTTTCCTAAATTTAATTGAAATTAGGAAACTCTTTTTTTCAGTGTACATCTTTTATTTCTGCAGCTGGTTGGTAAAATTGGTCAATTCTGGTCAGAGTGGCCGTACTTCGTACTTTCGTACCAAAACTGGTACTGTAAATATGATTTGGTACGTTGGCACGCTGTTCTTGATTTTGGCACTTTTTCCCTTAAAATCAACTTTTAAGAATTTGTCTAATATATTATTTTGAATCGTTAAAGAATTTTAAAAATCTTGAGTTGTCTGACAAAGACATATGTATATTTGACTTAATTTTAAAATTTCAAAACTTAAGCGATGATAATGAAGAAATCATTACCCAGTGGACTTAACTAAGTTGAGTGACCATAATTTGAAAATCAATTCGGATATTAAATCTTTTTGACAAAATGTCGGGAGCTTGAAAAATGGATTGGGCGAGCTAATAATCCCAGAATTGACCAATTTTATATTCAATTTACTATTTTTACCACATAGCTCTGCAGCTGCAGAAATGAAGTTAATTTAAAACAAGTAAGGAAGTCTAAGTTCGGGTGAAACCGAACATTACATACCCAGCTGTGCACATAAAATGCTGTTATTCTTTGTTTTGTATACCTAGTTTCGTAAATCTATCTCACACCGTTCTGAAGTTGTTAGCAGTCGAATTTAAAAATTGCTTGACTCATAAGTGGGCGGTGCCACGCCAAAATTTTGAATAAATTATGTAAAGAATATGAAAGTTGATGTATGTACCAAATTATATTATTATAGCGAAATCAGTTAATTAGATATGGACTTTTCAATATTTCCACCTCCTTTCAATATAACTTTTATGAAAAAGTAGGCGTGGTCGCGAAGCGATTTCGTTTATTTTCTATAGCTGAATTTACCACAACAATAGTATGTCCTCTACGAAATTTCGTTATACTAGCATAAACTGTTCTGAAGTTATTAAGAGTCAAAATTTTAAAATTTCTTCAAATCTACGTGGGCGGTACCACGCCCCCTTTTCAAAAATTGTTATAAAATCGGCCTTAGAACATCTAAATCAATACATATTGAAATTTTATCATTGTAGCTGCTTCTAATATTGAATTAACCCATTTTATACGTTTTTCGAAATTTTCGATATCGAAAAAGGGGCGTGGTTATGGTCCGATTTTACCCATTTTCAATAGCAATCTATTCTGAACCCAAATAAGTACGCATGCCAAATTTGGTGAAGATATCTCATTATTTGCTCAAGTTATCGTGTTAACGGACAGACGGACGGACGGACGGACAGACGGACGGACATGGCTCAATCAAATTTTTTTTCGATCCTGATCATATTGATATATGGAAGTCTATATCTATCTCGATTCCTTTATACCTGTACAACCAACCGTTATCCTAACAAAGTTATAATACCCTGTGTACAAGTACAGCTGGGTATAAAAAGATGTACACTGAAAAAAGATGTAGATTGAAAAAAGAGTTTCCTTATTTCAATTAAATTGAGGAAAAAATTCTTCAAATTAAGGAAAATGTTACTTATGTTAAGGAAGCCATGTCTTTGGAGCTAAATAAGGGAAATTTTCCTTGAAATAAGGAAACTCTATTTTGAGTGTAGGTAAACGAAATCACCTGCTTGACCTCGAGTATACAAACGGCCATGTGTTTTTTAAGTTTTAAGTTATAAATTTGTTTCTAAAAAATTTATATACATATATATACATTTGTAGTACAAATAGTGATGTAAATTCAAGTTTTAAAGCCTCTTGGTTCCCTATTGAAAACGAATAAATAAAATGAACTAAACCATTTGTCTCTTATTTCCAAAAAAATTGTTGGTACTTTCAAAAGCATTTTGGTACGTTTTTGGTAAAAAAAAAATGTTCGTGGCAACACTGGGGGTGAGACCGGAAAAAATACTAATATGCTAAGGTAAATTTCAAATAATTAAGCGAATTTAAATTTCTATAAACCCAATTATTTGGTAAAGGTACGTCTTGCAACTTTTGAAAGCCATTTCGTAATCTGTTAGTAAACACGTTTTATGGGATATTGTGTTAAGAAAACATAAAACAAAAAAAATCGGCACACACTAATAGGGTGTGCTGCACTTGTAACATAATTTACATACACCCTTTATCATAATTATAGGACACCTCGTTCTGACATGTTATAAGACCTTATGTCATTTTATTTTATATTTTTCCTTGTAGAATTCTTAATTGAAAACAGAAAAAGTCTCCGCTCTATGCGTTTACTCTGATTTTTTTAAGTTAAAAACCGGTTTGGTAAATATACAAAATTTTTCAAATATTTTTAATCTAAAAACCGAAAATTCGTTAAATTTTGGTCTAAGTGCAAGTTTTAATTATCCCAAAAATCTCCTTCAATTGTTAGAATTTTTTTTTGGCTATGCTGCGCACTTTTCTCCATGTAACCCAATATCAATTTTTTTAGTTCTGTGGGAAAAATGTCTGATGCCCTCAAAAAAAAAAAATTTAAGTCAATTTTCATTGAAAAGCTACAATGAAATTTTGTCTTATTCAATTTTATGTATATATGTTATAAGTTTGTGGTAATTATTTTGAAAATTTTTTAAAATTTGGTGGAGTTTTGACAGTTTGTGAATAATTTTTTTAAAATTATTATGTGTTTTATTATTAGTGAACAAGATGGAAAAGCAACAACAATTACAAGCTACCATGATTTCGTAATTTCGGCCTTGCTCAAGGACCATTGTTAAATGGCTTTGTGTTTAGAAATTTTTCAGGGGGATTAGGAATTTCTAAGCCCGCAGTGTGTACCTCTTACACCAACCTGCGTTGAAATTATTGCCAGCTTATATCCATTGTGTTCACTTTGAATGTATTCATTTTATTATTATTATTTTTTTGTTTGCATTGGCGCACGCTATAGATGGTTTACGTAAGTTGAGCTTTCCTACAAAATCGTATTTTCACGATATAGCAAGCGCCAAATGTTTTTATACATTTCAAACTTGCATATACTATTTAATGCCTATAAGAATTCACACCTACAAATGTTCAGTCTAAGTTCTCCTTTGGAAGAATCTATTTAGGCAAAGGAAAAAAAAATTTTGCCGTTTTTAGTTTATTTTAAAACAGAGCTGTTAATTTTGATTAGTAATTAGTAATTGATTGATTAGAAAATTTTTTTAATTACTAATGATTATTTTAATTGCTTTTAAGAAAAAGCAATTACTAATTGATTACGATTAAAAAAAATCAAAAAAAAATCAAAAAAAATCAAAAAAAAAATTAAAAAATCAAGAAAAAATCAAAAAAATGAAAAACGGCTTTTTTTGATTACTTTTGATTTTTTTGATTTTTTCTTGATTTTTTTTAATTTTTTTGATTTTTTTTGATTTTTTTTTTGATTTTTTTTATTTTTTTTGATTTTTTTTGATTTTTTTTGGATTATTTTAAAGTTTTGTTGTTAAAAGTATAAACATCTGTGTATCTTTGTATGCAAATATATACACCTACTTACACTTTGGGGCTCATGGATTTCTAGAATGAACCTTGATCGCTAAGTATATGTACATATGAGAAAAAATGCCAGGTTTGATGGTTATATGCGTTGTAGTGGTGAAAATTTGTCCCTTTTATATCTAAACGGGTAGTGTCGTGCATTTCTCGTTTAAAACCCTATGTGTACGGTCGGATGGTTCTATTCGAACACTTATAAGTATGCTACACAAAGTAAAACGTGGGCATACCAACTACATATGTATGCCCAAAAGAGACTAGTAATGATCAATTGATCAAAAATTAAGTGGTTATTATCCATAGCGAGAGGTCCGGGATTAATAACTTTCGCCAAAATGGACGACGTAGTCATTTTGTTGGAGTAGAGAATAGTAGAAGTAGAATCGTTTTATTTTTATTCATTTTTGTTTAAGTAATGCTATTTAGTAATATTTGTGAATAATATGTGAGTAATAATGTAATGACAATTAAAGAACAATAACACAAATAGTCAACAATAACGGTATTCAGTTTAAAAATAATTAACGTAGGTGGACATGAGTGCGTATCGACACGCAAATTTTCGCCGTTCACTCATTTAAAGTATTTGTGTTGAGCGTTCGGCAGATACAGCACGCCAATACTTAGGAGTTAAAATTTGATTTTAACAATGTAAGTGCTTCAAAAGAAATGTCAGATAATGACCCACGCTTTGGAGCATTAATAATTTCAGCAAAAGAAAACAGCCTTTCAACCGGACCGGACGATATTAATGGTGTGTTGAAAAATAGTGCAGCCTCTTTTCGAACACCTCTTGTTTGCCAGCTCCAGTTGCTGAATCACCCATATAACTATATAATTGTGTTTGCACAACATATTTCAACGCCTCCGTCGTTGTTGTTGGGATTACACCGTTACTTCTTGCTTCACCTATATATTTGTATTTTTCTACAACAGTACTGGAAAAAAATAAAAAAAAAATCAAAAGTAATCAAAAGTAATCATTACTTTTTATTATTTTTGATTACTTTTGAATTTTTGATTTTTTTTGGATTTTTTTAATTTTTTTGATTTTTTTTGATTTTTTTTTTGATTTTTTTTTTTAATCAATTGAAAAATAATCATTAAAAAGTGAAAGTAATTGGTAATCAATCATTAGGTTTTCTTCTCAAAAAATAATCAATGAAATGCTAATCATTACCGATTACTAATCAATTATTAACAGGTCTGTTTTAAAAACATTTCTTATTTTATAATTTTTGGTTTTGGGCCTGTGAAAATTTTCTAAGATTGTAATCAGATATTCTGTGTCGGGTTTAAAAAATCACTTTTTTATTATAATTGTAATTTTCCGAACCGGATGTAAGCAACTTTAACTATGACTGCGCCTGAATGTAGGCCACGTTTTCAAACTCATTTCGAATAAGTGAAACCCGGATATTCGAAATTCCACTGGCATTGACATACAGATGGCGCTAAAGTGAAACTGTGCTATTGGCGAAAGAGTGAAACTGTACCATTGATACATACTCAGATAGCAATAAGGACTAAACTTAACCCTAGTTCGGCCGACGATTTTTATAACTCATTTGGGCCAACGCAGTCACCCGGGTGACTGTATTTAATAAAATGCAAAGTCAGATGTAAATGAACAACAGGTAAAAACAAGTATGCGGAAATAGTGCAGTTGAGTATATTGTAACATTATCAGCATCTGGTAACCTTATCAGCTGTTATATATTCGCATATATATATTCATATCTGTATAGCTTCTGATTTGGTCACCCAGGTGACTACGTCGGTCAGAACAAGAAAAAAAATTTTCAACTTCTAATATTTGGCTATAAATAAATAGTGCAGTTGAGTATATTGTAATATTATCAGCATCTGGTAACCTTATCAGCTGTTATATATACGCATATATATATTCATATCTGTATAGCTTCTGATTTGGTCACCCAGGTGACTACGTCGGCCAGAACAAGAAAAAAAATGTTCAACTTCTAATATTTGGCTATAAATAAATTCTTTAAACTTTGTTTTGTATTTTTTCCACTTGAAATTCATTATTCTTAGATGTCAGGGAAAATAAGCTAACTGAGTTGATTAAAAATTGGTCTTTTCGTGCCTCAAATGTGAAATAGTCACCCGGGTGACTCGTCGGCCGAACTAGGGTTAAGATAGGAGATGATAATTTGGACTTTTGCAAATAAAGTAATATTTTGGATTTTTTTTTTGTATAATGCATTGTCAGCGAAACCTGAACGATGCTGAAAATTTCAAATACCCAGCTCAACGGGAAGTTAGTTCAAAATCCGAAAATTCAAATATCGCTTCCCGTGCGTCACCTATCGGTATTATTTTTTTGTCATATTACGTTGGGGTAGAAAACTAAACGATAATGCAAATTTGAAGATCCTACCTCAACGGGAAGCTGGTTGAAAAACGAATACAAGGACACCGCAAACAGGCCTTCGCATTTCTTAAAGAAGGAGCGACTAACGCGCCTCCTAGCGGGTCCAATATTTTTTTAAACATTTCAATATTAATTACCCTCGTGAAGGGTGGATACCTTGCCGCGGTACGAGGGCTTAAGTCGATAGCCACAGGGCTACGCTGCCCTTGTGATCATAGCTCCGTACGGCACTTCATCACGAGAGCAGCCTAGCCTCTCTGGCGCGACGACAAAGATCTTCCCTCTCCCAATCCAGGGTGTTATGCGAAACCGTGCCCATTGGACGTTTGCAGCCGGGAGGCAAATCGTGGCTGTATTTGAACGGAGCCTCTCTGATACCGGGTCGCCTCAGAGAGTAATAATGGCCTTACCGCGGTACGGGGCTCTGCCGCGGCGGACGACACATTTTCCCCTACTCTTCCCTTGACCCTAAGCTGGCCTTGTCCGGCGATGGGTCGTACGAACAAGATGAACTCAAATAACCCAAATAAAAACGATAAACCTAAAAAACAAACAACGCCAAATTTCACTCCTCAGCAAAGGAGAGCTATGGAGGAACAGGCGAGGAAGCAACAACAACGCCGGAGGACAACCTCCGTTCCACAATCAAGGGGGGGATCGACAGCGATGGCAACTACGAGTCGGTCAACCAACCCTCTATCGACTAAGATTGACTTGATGGGAGCTAGCACCAGTGCGGTTGCCAACGCAACTAAGCGGACAACGGCGGATGCTAAACTCCCATCAACCGCTGATATGAAAACCAGTATCTTTGCGTCTGTGGCAGCGGTCTCACGACCTGGCCTCGGAGTTTCGAAGGAGAAGGAAGCTGCAACTGAGATCTCGGCAAGGAGAGCGACCGCGATGGCAACTACGGGTCCGCACTCCCAGGAGACATCTCCCCGCCGCTTCACATACCACGAGAAAAGATTGGCTGCAAAGATCCTGAAGAGGTATGAAGGGGTACCGCAGGAATCGCTGTCGCCGAATTCCAGTAAATCGGTAGAGCTAGCGAAAGCTGTGATACCGGATTTCCAAAATTCTTACATTCCAAAGAGGTTAAAAGTTAACCCTTTCAAGCGCCAGAGATCGGACCTGGAGTTAAATCCCCCTCCCAAGCGGCATCAGAATACCCCTGGAGCGGGCAAACTAAGCTTTGCTGAGGTAACCAAGGACAGGATCCTTATAGGCGTCCTTGACCGAGGCAATGACCGTCTGGCCATCCCTAAGGACCGGTGGCGTTACGTGCGAAATGAACTCGGCAACATTCTTCTCAATGTTGCTCCAGAGTTTCCGGGTAGTTCGGCGCGAGTAACGGATACGGGTTGGCACCAGGGTCAGATTAAATTACTCGCATGCGAGGATGCAAAAACCGTAGCACTGTACAAGGCAGCAGCTGCTAAGCTGGGTGAAGTCTACAAGGGCGCAAAGATAGAGGTCGTCGACTGGAAGGACATTCCAGCTCGTCCAAGGGCAAGGGCGTGGATTCCGGCCATCCCTGACGAACCCGAGAGAATTCTCGGGATGCTACGGCTAATGAATCCGTCCCTGCCAACGCATGACTGGAGTGTCAATCTGGTCGGGGATGCGGTAGGGCCCGACAGACAGGTGGTGTTCACCATGAATAAAGAGTCAATCGAGCCCCTCAAAAGGTGCTATGGCCTAGTACACTACAGCGTAGGCCAGATCGTTATCCACGTATATCGTGGTGATGCTCAGCGCGCTGCCTTCTCGGCTGCTCCGGGGAAACCGGAAAACGAATTACCAGAAGAGGAAGCGGAGGATTCCGATGCGGAAAGCATGTTATCCGCCACGTCCCTTGGCGATAGTGCTGTGAACAACTCGGAGATGGAGGACAGCCTACAGGACGAGGAAGCCCTCGACGTCACGGTGGTAGCAGCCAACGCTGAGCGATTAACATCTAACGCTACAGACAGCAAGACTCCTGCAACGCCATATCGGGCAGTTAATCGGAACAACTCGTCGTTGATAGGCAACCTCCGGGATGGGGCAAACCTCGACGATATGGGGACGGCAGGAAAGTCTGTGCGCTCTCATGTTGGTGGTGCTTCAGATTAATCTGCACAAATCTAAAGTAGCTTCGGCTGCTTTAAGTAGTCGTCTTTCTAAAGGCGACGTGGATGTGGTCCTCATCCAAGAACCCTGGGTCAATAGCTCGAGAATCTGCGGATTGGGGACTAAGGGTTTCAAGCTCATTCGAGCCAGCGAGGAGAGCAAAGTCAGAACGTGTATTTTGGTCAAGTCTGAGTTGAACTCCTTTCTCCTACCTAACTACACCAATGGTGATATTACCGCTATTAGTCTAACGGTCGACAGCACCCGCCTGACGGTGGCGTCGGTCTATATGCCCTACGACGCCGAAGAACCCCCACCACAAACGGAGGTGAAAGACCTGGTGTCAAATTTCTGCACGGGTAATCTTATTATTGGAGCGGACGCTAATGCTCACCATGTCCAATGGGGGAGCTCCGACATCAATGCCAGGGGCGAGTCTCTGTTTGATTACCTCTTAACAACCAACCTGGTGATTTGCAACGTCGGTAATGAGCCTACTTTTATCACTAAGACCCGCATGGAGGTCATAGACCTCACTATCTGTAGTGAAGGCGCTTATGAGTGGGTCAGAAAATGGCGGGTTCTGGAAGAACATTCTTTCTCCGACCACCGTTACATAGAAATGGTTTTAGACTTTATTGTAGAACAACCAATCATGAAGCGCAATCCACGTAACACTGATTGGCAGTTACACAATGAAATATTAGACAGAGACCTACCAGTACTGCCCTCACAAGCCCCCTCAACAGTAGAGGAGCTGGAGGATCTTGTTACTACATTTACATCGGCGCTCTCAAATGCTCTAGGACAGGCTTGTCCAGTGCCAAAACCACGCGGTAAACACAGGCCACATTGGTGGTCCTACGATTTGGACTCGCTCCGAATATCATGCCGGAAACAATTTAACAAGGCCAAGAGCTTCGGCTCTGAGCCTCATTGGCACGACTATAAAGCTAAACTAAGGGCCTACAAAAAAGCTCTGAGACAGGCGAAGAGAACCTCGTGGAGAAATTTCTGCACTGGCGTCGAAAAGGTCGACGACACAGCGAGACTTAGACGAGTCCTCTCGAAAAGTCAAACAACCATCAGCTATTTGCGAAAACCTGACGGATCCTGGACCAGCACGGAAGAGGAAACCCTTGAGCTGCTCTTGAATACACATTTTCCGGGGAATCTGCATGATGCACCACTAGCACCTGCAACAAACCTGGCAGTAAATATACCCATCACTGAGGAAAGAGTAAGGTGGGCAGTTAAGAGCTTTGAACCGTATAAGGCTGCCGGGCCGGACGGGATTATCCCCGCGCAACTTATAAACACGTTGGAGACATCAGCTAAATGGCTGGTATTTCTCTTCACAGCCTGCCTGGCTCTCAACCACATTCCGGGCTCCTGGAGAAGCGCCACGGTAGTGTTTATCCCTAAGGCTGGGAAGGCATCCCACTACGAGCCAAAAGACTACAGACCGATCAGTCTCTCGTCCTTTGTACTAAAAACCTTTGAGAGGATACTAAGCGACTACCTCTTAACGACTATTGATAGCAACCTTATCTCTAGCTATCAGCATGCATACACCAAGGGTAAATCAACAGAAACCGCTCTGCACAGCCTAGTGTCTGTCATAGAGAAATCGCTGTGTGAAAAGGACTACTGTCTCGTGGCCCTCCTAGACATTGAGGGGGCTTTCAACAATATAAGCCCGGAGGCTATCAACTCCGCTCTAACTAATCTGGGCGTAGATAGACCTCTAACTGATTTAATTGACCAACTTTTAAGGGGAAGGAAAATAGCTTCTTCACTTGGTACGGTTGAGTTATCACGTTATGTCACAAGGGGAACACCCCAGGGTGATGTTCTTTCCCCGCTTTTATGGAACCTCACAGTCAACTCGTTGCTACGTGACACAATCTGGGGGGCGGGAAGATAGTGGCATACGCAGACGATTTAGCTATTGCATTCAGAGGCAAGTTCCCACAAACTCTGTGTGACCTGATGCAAGTAGCACTGCGAGAAGTTTCGACGTGGTCCTCTGGCTGCGGACTTAGTATCAACCAAGGGAAGGTGGAACTTGTCCTCTTCACCAACCGGTACAAAATACCGCCACTAAGCCTACCAGAACTAGATGGCACGCGCCTGGGCTTGTCGGATAAGGCCAAGTTTCTAGGCATAGTTCTGGACAGGAAATTGAATTGGAAGGAGAATGTTCTTCAGCGCCAGAAGAAAGCTTGCATCGCTCTTTACACATGCAAAAGAGCCATTGGCAAAAAATGGGGGCTCAGCCCTAGAGTATGCAGTTGGATCTACACGGCCATCATTCGCCCAATCATGCTTTATGGAGTCGTCGTATGGTGGCCTGCGCTGAGCAAGGCAACATACCTGAATCTGTTGCGGAAAGTCCATAGATCCAATATGATCTGTATAAGCGGTGCGCTAAGGACAACGCCCAACGAAGCCCTCAGGTCATTCTGGGCATTTTGCCACTTGATCTGGAAGGGTTTCGGTCAGCGGCGGCATCAGCTCTGCGCCTAAGAGAAACCTCCACTGCGGGTACTATTGGACACTCCAGTATTCTGGAATCTTACAGCTTTCTCCCTCTAAGCACAGATCGTTGTGCGACTACTACAGTCGGGGATAGCTGTTTCAAAATAAACATTCCCAGCAGAGAAGACTGGGAGAGGACGGATTGGTGTCCCGAAACAAATGGTGGCACTTCCATATACACCGACGGCTCGAAGTTGGACGGCACAGTTGGAGGAGGAGTTTATTCAAGGGATTTGGACCTTGAGCTCTCCTTCAGACTACCTGATCATTGTAGCGTCTTCCAGGCGGAAGTCTCGGCAATCCTGGACGCCGCGGCCTGGTTAAGCAAACGTGTTATCGGAGAAGATATCGCTATTTTCAGCGTTAGCCAAGCGGCCATCAAATCCCTTGGCTCATACACGTTCAACTCTGAACTGACGCTCAGCTGTCGTCGATCTCTTCAGGAGATGGCCCAACAGAACCGCGTAAACCTCATATGGGTCCCGGGACATAGGGACATTGAGGGAAACTGTAAGGCAGACGAGCTTGCCAGGCAGGGCACGACCAAGCAGGTTCTTCAGGATAAAGAGCGCTTAGGTATGCCGTTTGCCACATGCAAACTAATGCTGAAGGAGCACACACTCCGTCAAGCCAACGAAAGATGGCTGCAATCCCCAGGGTGTCGCATATCGAAACAAACCTGGCCAAAATGGGATCTTAAAAGGTCTAGACGCATTTATGCCCTAAATAGGAGGGAAATCTGCATATTTATAGGGGTATTAACCGGTCACTGCCTCATTGGTAGGCATGCAGAAAGGCTAGGTGTGCCCTACCGACGATGCTGCAGGAGTTGCAAAGATGATGAGGAGGAGGAAACAGTGGAGCACCTCATCTGCAACTGTCCGGCTTTAAGCGGCGCGAGAACGCGCTTTTTGGGAGTTCCGTTCCTGAATAGCCTAAGCCAGATCGCGGAACTGGACATAAAGGACTTGATGGGCTTCATAAAGTCATCTAAGTGGTTCGAGGAGGAGTAACAGTGTCGGTTTAGGAGTGTCAGTCCCGGGATTCTGCTATGTGGAAAATCCCAACAACTCAGGGATTTTCCATATGGCTGGGTCCCGGGACTGACTTTCCTTGTGTTGGTGGTATCACAACGGGCCTTTCAAAACTGGCCTAAGTGTGCCTCTGCGGCAGCCACTTGAACCTAACCTAACATAATATTAATTAGGTAATATACACGCTAAATATCAGCCAAATCGGTCCATAATTAGGATTTTCAGTTTTAATTACCCTGATCTCAGCTCCACCTAGCGGAATTTTTTAACAAGAAAATATTTATTTTCATGGTAGTAATACATGTTCCGAATTTCAGCCAAATCGGACCATAAATGCTATTTTTGAAAATATATCGACCCACGCGCCATCTATCGGATTTTTTTATCATAATACTGCATTGTCATCACGACCTGAACTGTGGTGAAAATTTCAAAACCCTAGCTCAACAGAAAGTTGGTTAAAATCGAATGCAAAAATCCGCGCATCCATCTGCATATCAATAGATATCGTCGGTGATTATGCAAAACAACGTAAGCGACATCCATCTCTTGAAGAGATCGACGACAGCTGAGCATCCGTTCAGAGTTGAACGAATAAGAGCCAAGAGATTTGATGGCCGCCTGGCTGTCGCTGAAAATAACGATGTCCTCGCCGATAGCGCGTTTACTTGTCCAAATCGCGGCATCCAAGATTGCTGAGACTTCAGCCTGGAAGGCACTGCAGTGATCAGGTTGTCTGAAGGAGAGCTCAAGTTCCAGATTCCTTGAATAAACCCCTCCTCCAACTCTGCCGTCTAGCTTCGAGCCGTCAGTGTAAACAGAAAAATGTCTAATACAATTAATAAGATTGTCTCCATGATCAGTTTTTGGGCAAAGACGAAGAAAAAACTAATTGGAAATCTTTTTGGTTTTAAGAAGAAATTCTTATTAAAAAAACTATACATTTAGTACAAAGGTGTAGTTAGACGCTGGCAATTATTAGTATACGATGGCCGGATGGTTAGCAGCTGGGTTAAGCATTCGAAAAATTGTAAGTTCGATTCTCTCTCTTTTTTTCCTAATTAGAAATGTTAAGAAGAAATCTTCTCAATTATATTGATGAGATTTTCCTTGAAACATTAACAATTATACACATATCAGTAATTAGATGCTGGAAATCAAAAGTGAGCGATGGCCTGATGGTTAACAGCTGGGTTTATCATTCCGAAAATTGTAAGTTCGATTCTCGGTGAGGGCGATATCATTTTATTTTTCATTTAAAATATTAAAAAGAAAATCTTCTTAATAAAATTAAAAAGACTGTCTGTACAATAATAAGAAGCACATCTTCTTGAAGAAAATCTATAGAGATATCTTATGACTTTTGTTCTATTTTATTAGGCATTGTTGGCTCTGTGCAGTGTCATAATCCCAACTTTTTTACTTGGGATTTTTCGAATTGGAGGAGGTTTTTAATCAAGGGATCTGGAACTTGAGCTCTCCCTCAGACTACCTGATCACTGCAGCGCCTTCCAGGCTGAAGTCTCAGCAATCTTGGATGCCGCGATTCGGACAAGAAAAAGCGCTATCGGCGAGGACATCGTTATTTTCAGCGACAGCCAGGCGGCCATCGAAGCTCTTGGCTCTTATTCGTTCAACTCTGAACTGACGCTTAGCTGTCGTCGATCTCTTCAAGAGATGGCCCAAAGTCTTAATGTCATGGGCTATAAAAGTGTTTGTCACAAATATAACTTACGCTGTCTCTCATATGTCGCTTACGTTGTTTTGCATAATCACCGACGATATCTATTGATATGCAGATGGATGCGCGGATTTTTGCCTTCGATTTTAAACCAACTTCCTGTTGAGTTAGGGTTTTGAAATTTTCGCCACAGTTCAAGGGGAGTGTCATAATCCCAATTTTTTTACTTGGGACTATGACAGTATAGGCAGGGTGTCATAATCCCAAATAAAAATGAGTCAAAATCCCAAGTAAGACACTTGGGATTATGATTCTCCCTTGCTGTGTCATAATCCCAAGATAAGAAAAGTGAAATGAGACTGGAGAAATAAGATATGATAAAAACGAAAGCGACCTAATAAAAAACATTTTAAAAATGAAAGTTTAGAGTTCAAAATCGCGTTATTTATTATTACAAATTTTCGACTTGGAAATTTGTAATAATAAATTACGTGATTTTTAACTCTAAATTTTCATTTTTAAAATATTTTTTATTAGGTCGCTTTCGTCGTTCTTGTGCCCGGATTTTTGCATTCGATTTTGAACCAACTTCTTGTTGTGCTATGGTCTTGAAATTTTCACTACAGTTCAGGTCACGATGACAATGCAATATCATGAAAAAAAGTTCCGATAGGTGGCGCGTGGGTCGTTATATTTTCAAAATCGCATTTTTGGTCCGTTTTGGCTGAAATACGGAACATGTATTACTACCATGAAAATAAATATTTTCCTTAAAAAAATTCCGCTAGGTGGAGCTGAGATCGGGGTAATAAGAACTGGAAATCCTAATTATGGACCGATTTGGCTGATATTTAGTGTGTGTATTAATTAATCAATTTCCAAATGTTAAAAAAAATTGGACCCACTAGGTGCTGCGTGAGTCGCTCTATTTAGGAAATGCGAAGGTGTGTTTTAGGTGTCGATTAACTCGTTTCTCAACGAACTTCCCCTTGAGGTAGGATCTTGAAATTTTCATCATCGCTTTGTTTTCTACCCAACGCACTATAACAAAAAAATAATTCCGATAGGTGGCGCATGGGTAGAGATATTTGATAATTTTCATTTCCAGAGATTTTGCTTTGGATTTTGATTTAACTTCCCGTTGAGCTGGGGTTTTGAAATTTTCACCATCGTTCAGGTTTCGCTGATAATGCATTATACGAAAAAAAAAATCCATAATATTGCTTTATTTGCTAATATGTATGCTATTTGTCGGCTTATATTTAGTTTAGTCGTTTTGCATATCAATCTACAATCTAAAGTCTACACAATGGAATGTCAACTGTCCACACAATAAAATCTCTACAGTCTATACAATAGAATGTGTTTGAAAAAGTTGCTTGCATTTAGGCGTACATCGTCGGTAATGTAGTTCATGGAAACGATGTCAAAAACCATAAATGCGCAAAAGTAAATAAAATGTAAATGCAAACGAAATTTTGTGCAAAGAAGTGCTAATATTAGACCTTATAAACACCTTATAAAGCGTGTAGACGTATAAATTTATCAAGTGTGTATATGAACTGTCAAAATTTGTATGGATCGCAGTTTACACAAATTTGATAAACTTCCGCGTCGATTTTGGTATGTAAAAGAATGCGTAAATTTATCCAATGCAATGACGACGTTCTGAACTAAAAACTGCAAAATAATTTCTCCTCTGCCTACATAGATTCATCACTACGTAGAGCTTGTCCTGAACATTTGTGAGTGTGAATTCTTCTAGGTATTAATCAGTACTTGGCAAGATTGATATGTATAAAAACATTTGGCGCTCGCTATATACTGAAAAGTGGATATTTTTTGAAAGCTCATTTTATATACCTTTCGAATGGTATGAAGATCTTTGAAATCGGTAAAGCCATTCCGTAGTAATCATATTTTAAAAGTACCTATTCACGTCATTTTTCGAATATTTTCGAACAACGGCTCGAATATTTCACGTACAAGGAAAAGGTCGGCGGCTCAATGTACTTGAGAAAATGGAGATATGTATACAAGTTAAATACATTTCACGGCAGGATAATAAACGACGAAATATTTGAACCCTTAAAACTAATTTACAAAAAACAGCACAAGCCAGCAGGTACAGCAACCAAACACGTAACAATGAACAAGCAAAAATGAAAAATGAACCAAACAGCAAAAATCACCGATTTCTACCTACCTTAACCTACCGCCGTGGTGTAGCGGTTAAGTGTTCGGGATTCTACACCAAGTCGTGGCGGTTCGATGCCCGGCAAAAGTAACATCAAAAATTATTTAGAAAACTAATTTTTCTTAACGGGGTCGCCCCTCGGCAGTAGTTTGGCAAACTCTCCTGGTGTATTTCTGCATTGAGAAGCTTCTAAACAAAAAATTCATTTGCTTTGCAAGTGCCGTTCGGAGTCGGCAAAAAACTGTAGGTCCCGCCAACTTGTAGGAAAACTCAAAAACAACACACCACAAGTTGGAAAAAGAAGTTCGGCTAAAAATCTCGTTTCAGGTTATGATAACCTGTTGGTATATCGCCGCAATTAGTTATAGTTAGCTTTTTTAACCAACCGCCTAGCTAACAAGTGTAAATGATAATAATATAAGTCATGCATGAGTAGAGGCTGATGAACCAAATGTAAACGTCCTTATTTAAACAAATACATAAATCACCCAGTAACGAGGCGAGAACAAATACTTTAATCACCCTGGGAAAATGTATTGAAATATTGTCCACGGTTATCGTAAATGTATAAAGAAAAATCAGCTTTGTTAAATACTCATGCAAATTCGTGTATAATTTGTGCAAAAATACGTAATTCTGCTACGCCAACATTGTGAATTATGTACATACATACGTGTAACCGTAGCATTGCACATACATTTGCAAATTCAACGTGTGTGAAGGCGAGAAGAAATCATACAAAAAAAAGATACGTATAGATCAAGGCGAATTCATTACAGTTGTGTTCGAGCGAATTCAGATCTACACGCACGCACACACTCCTAGTGCCTAAAAATGTCAGACAAAGCAACAACATAAGAAATTTGACAGCTACGATTGGATTTTCAAGGAAGAAGAAGAAGTCATATGGTGTGAAAAAGTCACCTGTAAATTTATTCGCCTTGGTATAGATGAATTGAGGGTTGAAATACAAATTTCAACAGCGACATCAAGTGTGTAACGAAACAATTATCAACATAATTTTCTACTTGAAATGCATTACAACGAAACCAAATGCCGTATCAGGTTTGTTTACTGACCAAAAAAAATTCAGAGCAGGTTAGAGCAGAGCAGGGCAGCTGTCAAAATAGAAATATAGCAACTTAGAGCAACTCAGAGCAGAAATGCCATGAAACACCTGACTCTCGATAGTTTCTTTTTATTTGGTTTTTCTGTTTAAATCTTCAAAAGTAATGCAAATTCACGTATACAAAAAGATTGATTTTCTTGCAAGCTAATTTGTTTTGAAGTTTTCAAAAATTTATTTTTCCTGTCTGACAATTGCTTCTCTGCTCTAACTTACTCCATAACAAAGCTAGAGCAGAAATTTGTGATATGGATTACTCTAGTTTTGTTTTGAGCGTACTCATGAAACAAAAGATGTTAGTTAAACACAATTTTGTGAAATATCTCAATCTGACGTAAGCTAGATAAGCCCAATAAACAAATCTATCAAAACGTCAACGATCTAACCTCGATAAGGCAGTTACGAACAACGTCCACAACGTAGTAACGAGTACAAATGTCAACAAAGTGATGACCAGCGAATGTAAACAAAGTAAAACGACTTTGAAGTACGAAATCAAAACAAAACGACAAACGATACGAGTGTATGAAATACATATATGAACGTATGTTAGTGTATGCATAGTTGTGCATAAAAACGAATGCGAAGTAAAACCAATTAAAATAAAACTAGAATTTTAGTAAACAAGAACTTTTATCGATGCCGAAAATAACCGAATTAAAAATTGAACAGCTAAAAGCCATTCTAAGTGAAAAAGAGTTAAGCACATCAGGAAACAAAGCGGAGCTGGTAGACGGAGATTGCAAGATGCAGTTGACTCAGATGAAGTTGAAGTTGATGCACAAATCCCAACGAATGCTGGGCTACAATAACAAATGAATGCTCTTCAAAGTAAGATGGAAAGTGTTATGAGTATGGTTCAGCAACACGTAGCTAATACTACTACAAATCAGCCAAACGAGAATAATGAGCATGGAAATGGAAGTAACAACAATAACGTAGAAGCACCAAGCTACAAGCCAGCTTATAGTTTTCGTTCGATAAAAGAAATAGCGGATATGATACCGGAATTTGATCCAACAAATACTCAAGCGTTAGGTTAGGTTAGGTTCAAGTGGCTGCCGCAGAGGCATACTTACGCCAGTTTTGAAAGGCCCGTTGTGATACCACCAACACAAGGAAAGTCAGTCCCGGGACCCAGCCATATGGAAAATCCCTGAGTTGTTGGGATTTTCCACATAGCAGAATCCCGGGACTGACACTCCTAAACCGACACCGTTACTCCTCCTCGAACCACTTAGATGACTTTATGAAGCCCATCAAGTCCTTTATGTCCAGTTCCGCGATCTGGCTTAGGCTATCTAGGAATGGAACTCCCAAAAGCGCGTTCTCGCGCCGCTTAAAGCCGGACAGTTGCAAATGAGGTGCTCCACTGTTTCCTCCTCCTCATCATCTTTGCAACTCCTGCAGCATCGTCGGTAGGGCACACCTAGCCTTTCTGCATGCCTACCAATGAGGCAGTGACCGGTTAATACCCCTATAAATATGCAGATTTCCCTCCTAGTTAGGGCATAAATGCACCTTTTAAGATCCCATTTTGGCCAGGTTTGTTTCGATATCCGACACCCTGGGGATTGCAGCTATCTTTCGTTGGCTTGACGGAGTGTGTGCTCTTCATCATTAGTTTGCACGTGGCAAACGGCATACCTAAGCGCTCTTTATCCTGAAGAACCTGCTTGGTCGTGCCCTGCCTGGCAAGCTCGTCTCCCTTACAGTTTCCCTCAATGTCCCTATGTCCCGGGACCCATATGAGGTTTACGCGGTTCTGTTGGGCCATCTCCTGAAGAGATCGACGACAGCTGAGCGTCAGTTCAGAGTTGAACGTGTATGAGCCAAGGGATTTGATTGCCGCTTGGCTATCGCTGAAAATAGCGATATCTTCTCCGATAACACGTTTGCTTAACCAGTCCGCGGCGTCGAGACTTCCGCCTGGAAGACGCTACAATGATCAGGTAGTCTGAAGGAGAGCCTAAGGTCCAAATCCCTTGAATAAACACCTCCCCCAACTCTGCCGTGTAGTGGTCGCACAACGATCTGTGCTTAGAGGGAGAAAGCTGTAAGATTCCAGAATACTGGAGTGTCCAATAGTACCCGCACCCCAACTGGAGGTTTCCCTTAGGCGCAGAGCTGATGCCGCCGCTGACCGAAACCCTTCCAGATCAAGTGGCAAAATGCCCAGAATGACCTGGAGGGCTTCGTTGGGCGTTGTCCTTAGCGCACCGCTTATACAGATCATATTGGATCTATGGACTTTCCGCAACAGATTCAGGTATGTTGCCTTGCTCAGCGCCGGCCACCATACGACGACTCCTTACAGCATGATTGGGCGAATGATGGCCGTGTAGATCCCACTGCATACTCTAGGGCTGAGCCCCCATTTTTTGCCAATGGCTCTTTTGCATGTGTAAAGAGCAATGCAAGCTTTCTTCTGGCGCTGAAGAACATTCTCCTTCCAATTCAATTTCCTGTCCAGAACTATGCCTAGAAACTTGGCCTTATCCGACAAGCCCAGGCGCGTGCCATCTAGTACTGGTAGGCTTAGTGGCGGTATTTTGTACCGGTTGGTGAAGAGGACAAGTTCCACTTTCCCCGGGTTGATACTAACTCCGCAGCGAGAGGACCACCTCGAAACCTCTCGCAGTGCTACTTACATCAGGTCAAACAGAGTTTGTGCGAACTTGCCTCTGAATGCAATAGCTAAATCGTCTGTGTATGCCACTATCTTCCCGCCCCCCAGCTTGTGTCACGTAGCACCGAGTTGACTGTGAGGTTTCATAAAAGCAGGGAAAGAACACCACCCTGGGGCGTTCCCCTTGTGACATAGCGTGATAACTCAACCGTACCAAGTGTAGAAGCTATTTTTCTTCCTCTTAGAAGTTGGTCAATTAAACCAGTTATAGGTCTATCTACGCCCAGATTAGTTAGAGCGGAGTTGATCGCCTCCGGGCTTATATTGTTGAAAGCCCCCTCCATGTCTAAGAAGGCCACGAGACAGTAGTCCTTTTCACACAGCGATTTCTCAATGACAGATACTAGGCTGTGCAGAGCAGTTTCTGTTGATATACTCTTGGTGTATGCATGCTGATAGCAAGAGATAAGGTTGCTATCAATAGTTGTTGAGAGGTAGTCCTCTCAAAGGTTTTGAGTACAAAGGACGAGAGCCTGATCGGTCTGTAATCTTTTGGCTCGTAGTGGGATGCCTTCCCAGCCTTAGGGATAAACACTACCCTGGCGCTTCTCCAGGAGCCTGGAATGTGGTTGAGAGCCAGGCAGGCTGTGAAGAGAAATACCAGCCATTTAGTTGATGTCTCCAACGTGTTTATAAGTTGCGCGGATAATCCCGCCCGCCCGGCAGCCTTATACGGTTCAAAGCTCTTAACTGCCTACCTTACCCTTTCCTCAGTGATGGGTATATTTACTGCCAGGTTTGTTGCAGGTGCTAGTGGTGCGTCATGCAGATTCCCCGGAAAATGTGTATTCCAGAGCAGCTCAAGGGTTTCCTCTTCCGTGCTAGTGCAGGATCCGTCAGGTTTTCGCAAATAGCTGATGGCTGTTTGACTTTTCGAGAGGACTCGTCTAAGTCTCGCTATGTCGTCGACCTTTTCGACGCCAGTGCAGAAATTTCTCCACGAGGTTCTCTTCGCCTGTCTCAGAGCTTTTTTGTAGGCCCTTAGTTTAGCTTTATATTCGTGCCAATGAGGCTCAGAGCCGAGGCTCTTGGCCTTGTTAAATTGTTTCCGGCACGATTTTCGGAGCGAGTCCAAATCGTAGGACCACCAATGTGGCCTGTGTTTACCGCGTGGTTTTGACACTGGACAAGCCTGTCCTAGAGCATTTGAGAGCGCCGATGTAAATGTAGTAACAAGATCCTCCAGCTCCTCTACTGATGAGGGGGCTTGCGCGGGCAGTACTGGGAGGTCTCTGTCTAATATTTCATTGTGTAACTGCCAATTTGTGTTACGTGGATTGCGCTTAATGATTGGTTGTTCTACAATAAAGTCTAAAACCATTTCTATGTAACGGTGGTCGGAGAATGAATGTTCTTCCAGAACCCGCCATTTTCTGACCCACCCATAAGCGCCTTCACTACAGATAGTGAGGTCTATGACCTCCCTACGGGTCTTAGTGATAAAAGTAGGCTCATTACCCACGTTGCAAATTACCAGGTTGGTTGTTAAGAGGTAATCAAACAGAGACTCGCCCCTGGCATTGATATCGGAACTCCCCCATTGGACATGGTGAGCATTAGCGTCCGCTCCAATAATAAGATTACCCGTGCAGAAATTTGACACCAGG
Organism: Campiglossa producta; assembly: GCA_964058755.1. Taxonomy (NCBI): domain Eukaryota; kingdom Metazoa; phylum Arthropoda; class Insecta; order Diptera; family Tephritidae; genus Campiglossa; species Campiglossa producta. The sequence goes on from CAXKVI010000001.1 coordinate 100,191,056, forward strand.
TCTTTCACCTCCGTTTGTGGTGGGGGTTCTTCGGCGTCGTAGGGCATATAGACCGACGCCACCGTCAGGCGGGTGCTGTCGACCGTTAGACTGATAGCGGTAATATTACCATTGGTGTAGTTAGGTAGGAGAAAGGAGTTCAACTCAGACTTGACCAAAATACACGTTCGGACTTTGCTCTCCTCGCTGGCTCGAATGAGCTTGAAGCCCTTAGTCCCCAATCCGCAGATTCTCGAGCTATTGACCCAGGGTTCTTGGATGAGGACCACATCCATGTCGTCTTTAGAAAGACGACTACTTAAAGCAGCCGAAGCCACTTTAGATTTGTGCAGATTAATCTGAAGCACCACCAACATGAGAGCGCACAGACTTCCCTGCCGTCCCCATATCGTCGAGGTTTGCCTCATCCCGGAGGTTGCCTAGCAACGACGAGTTGTTCCGATTAAGCGTTAGATGTTAATCACTCAGCGTTGGCTGCTACCACCGTGACGTCGAGGACTTCCTCGTCCTGTAGGCTGTCCTCCATCTCCGAGTTGTTCACAGCACTATCGCCAAGGGACGTGGCGGAAAACATGCTTTCCGCATCGGTTCCGCACCGGTTCCCCCGGAGCAGCCGAGAAGGCAGTGCGCTGAGCATCACCACGATATACGTGGATAACGATCTGGCCTACGCTGTAGTGTACTAGGCCATTGCACCTTTTGAGGGGCTCGATTGACTCTTTATTCATGGTGAACACCACCTGTCTGTCGGGCCCTACCGCATCCCCGACCAGATTGACACTCCAGTCATGCGTTGGGAGGGACGGACTCTTTACCCGTAGCATCCCGAGAATTCTCTCGGGTTCGTCAGGGATGGCCGGAATCCACGTTCTTGTCCTTCCAGTCGACGACCTCTATCTTTGCGCCCTTGTAGACTTCACCCAGTTTAGCAGCTGCTGCCTTGTACAGTGCTACGGTTTTTGCATCCTCGCATGCGAGTAATTTAATCCGACCCTGGTGCCAACCCGCATCCGTTACTCGCAACTTTGAGAAGAATGTTGTCGAGTTCATTTCGCACGTAGCGCCACCGGTCCTTGGGGATGGCCAGACGGTCATTGCCTCGGTCAAGGACGCCTATAAGGATCCTGTCCTTGGTTACCTCAGCAAAGCTTAGTTTGCCCGCTCCAGGGGTATTCTGATGCCGCTTGGGATGGGGAATTAACTCCAGGTCCGATCTCTGGCGCTTGAAAGGGTTAACTTTTAACCTCTTTGGCTTGTAAGAATTGTGGAAATCCGGTATCACAGCTTTCGCTAGCTCTACCAATTTACTGGAATTTGGCGACAGCGATTCCTGCGGTACCCCCTCATACCTCTTTTGGATCTTTGCAGTCAATCTTTTCTCGTGGTATGTGAAGCGGCGGGGAGATGTCTCCCGGTAGTGCGGACCCGTAGTTGCCATCGCGGTCGCTCTCCTTGCCGACATCTCAGTTGCAGCTTCCTTCTCCTTCGAAACTCCGAGGCCAGGTCGTGAGACCGCTGCCACAGACGTAAAGATACTGGTTTTCATATCAGCGGTTGATGGGAGTTTAGCATCCGCCGTTGTCCGCTTTGCTGCGTTGGCAACCGCACTGGTGCTAGCTCCCATCAAGTCAATCTTACTCGATAGAGGGTTGGTTGACCGACTCGTAGTTGCCATCGCTGTCGATCCCCCCCTTGATTGTGGAACGGAGGTTGTCCTCCGGCGTTGTTGTTGCTTTCTCGCCTGCTCCTCCATAGCTCTCCTTTGCTGAGGAGTGAAATTTGGCGTTGTTTGTTTTTTATGTTTTTCGTTTTTATTTAGGTTATTTGAGTTCATCTTGTTCGTACGACCCATCGCCGGAAAAGGCCAGCTTAGGGTCAAGGGAAGAGTAGGGGAAAATGTGTAGTCCGCCGCGGCAGAGCCCCGTACCGCGGTAAGGCCATGCTTACTCTCTGAGGCGACCCGGTATCAGAGAGGCTCCGTTCAAATACAGCCACGATTTGCCTCCCGGCTGAAAACGTCCAATGGGCACGGTTTCGCATAACACCCTGGATTGGGAGGGGGAAGATCTTTGTCGTCGCGCCAGAGAGGCTAGGCTGCTCTCGTGATGAAGTGCCGTACGGAGCTATGATCACAAGGGCAGCGTAGCCCTGTGGCTATCGACTTAAGCCCTCGTACCGCGGCAAGGTATCCAGCCTTCACGAGGGGGGAAATTCCACTTCCAAATATCGCGGAACAACTGCACCATGGTAAAAGATATACATTTTTCACGATAGTAGATTTGTATTATCAAATCCCTATTGCGCCTGAGAGTAGAAAATATACTGCGTTTATAACTCCTGATGGGCTATATGAGTTTAAACGTATGCCGTTTGGATTAAAAAACGCACCTATAGTTTTTCAGCGCTTGATGGCAAAGCTTAAAGAGCAAGTTCACGAAGAAGCTTTCATGGTATACATGGATGACATGTTAATAGGTGCTCAAACGTTTGAAGATATAATTGAAAAACTGAAGCTAGTTTTGCAAGCCTTGTATGATGCGGGCTTAACTTTAAATATAAGAAAATGCCAATTTATGAAAGAAACCATTACATTTCTTGGTCACGAGTTAACGCCAGAAGTTATTTTACCTGGTGAAATAAAAACGCAAGCTGTATGCAATTTGGCAACACCGACGAACGTAGCGGATATACGTAGATTTTTAGGGCTAAGCGGTTATTTAAGAAAATTTGTTCCTGGATACGCTATAATTTCCAAACCACTTCGCAAATTGTTACGCAAAAATTACAAATTTGAGTAGACGAAGGCACAAGAAGCCGCATTTCAGCAACTAAAGTCCAAAAAAGTCAAGTAAAAACTGACTGTAGCGCACTCAAAACGACCATGGAGAAAAGAGAACTTATACTATGATATCGAAAAAGAGCATAGACCTGGCAACCATATGGAGCACGTTGATGCTTTAAGTCGGCCTCCATATGAAGAAGCACGAACGATTGAAGAAGCAAGTTTACGCACGGATAAAGCCGTTATAGAAAAAGATAGTTTACTTTCAGTAAGCAGCAACAAGATGAGCGAATTAAAGAAATTGTAAAAACATTAAAACGAGTAAAGAAGGAAATGACAAAGAGTACGTATTAGAACATGGCAGACTCTTCCGAAAAGTTGACGACAAATTACTTTGGGTCGTACCACGAGCATTGCGTAATAAAGTGGTGCAAGACTGCCATGCACAAGCTGGACACATGGGTGTCGAAAAGACGTTGCAACGAATAAAAGAGTATAAGTGGTTTCCACGAATGCGTAATTTCGTGAAGAGTTTTATTCTGTCCTGCGTGGACTGCGCATATTATAAACGTAAAGGTGGTAAGCCTGAAATACAGTACCACTACGATGACATTGAACCGATCCCGTTTCGAACTGTCCACATGGATCATTTGGGTCCATTCCCGAAAAGCAGCAAAGGTAAAGAACATTTACTGGTAATCGTCGATTCTTTTACGAAGTTTACGATGTTGTATCCCGTTAAAAGCACATCAGCAAAATATGTAATTGAGGCACTGAACGAAGCAAGCAGTTATGTTGGGATGCCAATACGTGTGGTGACAGACAGAGGGTCAGCCTTTACATCTCGCGAATTCGAATGGTATTGCTTCGAAAACGATATAAAGCACGTACTCAAAGCAGTGCGAACACCGAGAGCTAATGGTCATGCGGAACGATTAAACCGTACGATTCTATCAATGTTATTGCCGACGAATTCCAACGACAAGAAATGGGATGAAAATATTCGCTGTGTACAGTGGTGCATAAATACCATGTTTTCATAGTGCCACTGGTTGCGCACCTCATGAACTTTTGCATGGATACACAGAGCCAACACTGCCTAATAAAATAGAACAAAAGTCATATGATATCTCTATAGATTTTCTTCAAGAAGAAGTTCTTTTTATTTTTGAAGAGAAAATCTTATTAATCTTTACAAAGAGAAATCTTGCAAAAAACGTACTGATTTCTTATGGTTCCTAACAAGAAGATTCGACTTATTAATGTTTTCAAAGGGAAAACATATTTCCGCGTAATTGTATGTGTTAATAAGACGATCTTAGGGTTCCTAACAAGAAGATTTGACTTATTAACAGATTTCCGCATAATTGTATGTATTAATAAGACGATCTTAGGGTTCCTAACAAGAAGATTTGACTTATTAATGTTTTCAAAGGGAAAACATATTTCCGCATAATTGTATGTGTTAATAAGACGATCTTAGGGTTCCTAACAAGAAGATTTGACTTATTAATGTTTTCAAAGGGAAAACATATTTCCGCATAATTGTATGTGTTAATAAGACGATCTTAGGGTTCCTAACAAGAAGATTTGACTTATTAACAGATTTCCGCATAATTGTATGTGTTAATAAGATTTGACTTATTAATGTTTTCAAAGGGAAATCTTGCAGAAAACGAACTGATTTCTTAGGGTTCCTAACAAGAAGATTCGACTTATTAATGTTTTCAAAATGAAATCACATATTATTGAGAAGAAAATAAAAATTATATTTCAGAGTTCTTATATTGTCTTCGAGAACTTCAGATTATCAGTTACGATTCAGTTTTAGATTTCTCTTGTATTGCCTTTACCTTCTTATGTTGCCTTTTTATATTTCCTTCAAGCCATCTCACCGCACTCCTCCTTACATTGCCTTCCACACTTGCCATATTGCCTCCACCGCGAATCGAACTAACCACATATTGAATGCTGAACACAGGTGCTTACCATCGAGCCATCGGGTACTTCTGCTTCTCAGCGTATAATTGTTCTACATGATGTCTGCTGATGATGATGCAAGATTTCCCTTTGAAAATATTAATAAGTCAAATCTTCTTGTTAGGAACCCTAAGATCGTCTTATTAACACATACAATTATGCGGAAATATGTTTTCCCTTTGAAAACATTAATAAGTCAAATCTTCTTGTTAGGAACCCTAAGATCGTCTTATTAACCCATACAATTATGCGGAAATCAGTTAATAAGTCAGATCTTCTTGTTAGGAACCCTAAGATCGTCTTATTAACACATACAATTATGCGGAAATATGTTTTCCCTTTGAAAACATTAATAAGTCAAATCTTCTTGTTAGGAACCCTAAGATCGTCTTATTAACACATACAATTATACGGAAATCAGTTAATAAGTCAGATCTTCTTGTTAGGAACCCTAAGATCATCTTATTAAAAAGAACCCTAAGAAATCAGTCCGTTTTCTGCAAGATTTTCCTTTGAAAACATTAATAAGTCAAATCTTATTGTTAGGAACCCTAAGATCATCTTATTAAAATAAGAAGTTTTTCTCTTTCAGCTTTTTTTCAATATTTTAACAGAAATTTCGAGAAGATTTTCTTATTAATAACACATATAAAAAGAAATCGCAAAGAAAAAAGAAGAAATTGCACTTGATAATATCAATAAGAATTTCCTCATTAAACCAAATAGATTTGCGTATGGTTTTTTTTTCGTTTCCGCCGTCTTGACTACCCCTGAGCCTGAAAACCGTTCATAAAGACAATCTTATTAATTTTATTAGGCATTTTTGGCTCTGTGTATAAGCCTCGCGATATTCTTGGTAATATAATAATTTTGAGTCTTCAAGCAAATGATGAAGCACTTGACAACGAGCAGTTAACTAACTTACGTGAAACCGCAGCGAAAAGAATAAACGAAAAAAAAGCAGCAGAAAAATCGCGTTTTGACACAAAATATGCAATGCCGAAGAAGTTTCAAGAAGGTGACTTAGTTTTAACAGAATATGAACCACCAAGTACGGGCACGTCTAGAAAATTAGAGCAACGATATAAACGTCCTTTCGTTATCACCAAAGTACTTGATAACGATCGATAGGTGAAGACCTGCCACAGTCGCGACGAACACGAAATCACTATATATCAGTTTTTGCAATCGACAAATTGAAACGTTGGTGTTTATTACCGGAAGACGATAGTAATAATGAAGATGCTGCAAACTATAACGAGTTGAGCGAGGGCGCTCAAGATTGTCAGGAGAGGCCGACTGTAAATGATAATAATATTAGTCATGCATGAGTAGAGGCTGATCAACCAAATGCAAACGTCCTTATTTAAACAAACACATAAATCACCCTGTAACGAGGCGAGAATAAATACTTTAATCACCCTGTAGAATGCAACAGTGAAAAGCACGAAGCAGTAGTAATCGAGTCATCGCCATGTTAACGTCAAAGAATACAACGCCATGAAACTAATTACTTAACTCTAAATATCATTTTTATATTACTTTAAACTATTCAATACAAACAATTAAATGAAAGTGAATTAATGTCCATTTAAAATCTAAATAAACGTGTTTGATTTAAACTCGACCATCCGACCGCGCCTAAACGTAAATAATGGACACATTAATCCCTCTTTCACAAGCGGTATGTCAATATGAGGTAACAATTCGGACGTATCAATACCGCGCACACACACGCATATTAACGTAAACGGATACATAGATTGTCATTACCTGCCACAGCACCCATGGACTATAAAAAATAACGCAACGGATAGACACAGACCAGAACGAAACTAGGCATTGATGTGGAATCAACTAATAAATACAGATGTGTGGAGCTATCAAAAAAATGTTCCTCTCAACTTCGAAAAATTACCTTAAACGAAGTAGCGCTGATATCTGAGCAGTCTCCAACATTCCTCGTTGCCGTTTTTGGGCAAGTTGTCACTTTAAACTGAAGGATGCTATCAAGACTGCTTATAATCAGCGTTCTACTGAAACGGAAAGTGAAGAAGCACGAGAAATCTTGACTAGCGGTGAATTGTATCAAGAATATAAGGAAGTTCCAACATGCAGCAGATATACTATATTAAACGGTCGCATTCTGTGCAATGCTTCTCGTGTAAGAGATGGCTCCATAAATCTGGATGTTCAGGGCTTAACCTTAACATCCACAGACCCCGTACTTTCTTTAGTACTTTCGTGGCCCCTTGCTGTTTGCGCCGTCGGGCGTCCCGCGGTAAGCGCCGTTCAAGCGCACCCCTACCGCCACCTTCTAGTAGCAATACTAATAATAATAATAATAATGTCTTAACGACTAGCAGCATTTCTGCTATACCCGCCACACAAATTCCAGACTGTTGCTCGTGCCTTATGGCGTCAACATCACGCGCAGCAGCTCAACACTCTTGCTCCCACAGGAGCAGTTTAGACATGAGCAACTCCGAGCATCAGTCTCTGTCTGTTTCGTTACACCCCCCCTCCCGTTTACACGTGAGTCAGGATCAACATCTTCTTGCACCTGTCTCGACGTGTACTGTTTGTCGGCAAAGATTATACACGCTCGCGTCATCGGTCAAATGCAATAACTGCTTAGGCCAATGCCACGTGCATCTATGCTCTGGGCTCGCGAACAGGAATCTTTGGACGGATGCGTTCATTGCACCATGCTGTAACACGCCTCAGCCTACGACGCCAGCCAACCCGGTTACACCAGGTCCACAGCTAACTAGGCTGAGGCACAGCCTTGGTCTTCGCCTACCAACACCTGGGCGAACACATCCGTCTCTCACGCCTTTGGTTAACTCGACATCGACCCCACCGGCGCACTTCCAAATCTTACAGCACAACTGTAACGGATTAACTGGTAAGATCGCAGAGATAACCAATTTGATGACGCAATATGACATAAAACTTGCCGCAATCCAAGAAACCAAGCTCAGTCCAAGGTCGGACCTCATTACCTATGGTGGATATAACATTCACCGGAAGGACCGTCATAGAGTAACAGGAGGTCTGGGAGGTGGTCTAGCGTTCATAACGCACAACTCTGTACAGTATCATCTATTTGATACCGACATCGAAGGAACGGATGATATCTTAGAAAGCCAAGGTATTACCATCCGTACAGGAGATGTCGATCTGCAAATCATAAACATCTACATACCCCCTGTCTCAAGTTGCCCCACCGGTTATCACCCCGACATTAGCTTGCTATTACGAGGAGATAACCGCGTGATCTTGGGCGACTTCAATGCGCACCACGATATGTGGCACTCAAACTTGCCAGCAGACAGTAGGGGGCATGTACTCGCAGAACAAATAGATGATACGGCTTTCTGTACATTGAACGGAGACGCCCCAACGAGAGTATCGGGTAACTGCTATAGTTCGCCAGATATTTCTATCGTAAGTGCAGGACTATTGAACAACACCAATTGGCGACCCATACTCACGTTGGCGTCTGACCATCTCCCAATAGTCATTACCATCGAACGACCGACGGACTTTATAACACCTGAGCATGGTACATACATCAACTTTACCAAGGCGGACTGGGACAGTTTTCAGACATATACGGACGAATCCTTGGCTGCTCTATCCATTCCTACGGACGTACGCAAAGGCGAACGAGACTTCCGCAACATCATTGACTTGGCCTCTAGACGCTTCATTCCTGCGGGTCGAATATCTCGAATAAGACCAAATTTCCCCGCGGAGGCAGCGGCCATGGCTAGAGAAAGAGATGAAGTGCGAAGTCTCAATCCCGCAGACCCCCGTATAAGGGATCTCAACGCGGAAATTCGTAGGTTGGTCGATAAACACAAACTAGCCAAATGGAAACAACACCTAGAGCAATGCAACCTCTCTGACGGTGTTGGCAAATTATGGACTACGGTCAAAGCTCTATCTAATCCAACACAACACAAGGATAAAGTAGATATTACTTTCGGTGACAGGGTGAAGAAGGACCCTAGGGGATGTGCGAACTCCTTCTGTAGACAATTTGTACTACATTCCCCACCCGATAGAGCTAAACGTAGAACCATGCGACAGGCGCGTAAATACAAAAACCAAAACACGCCCATTGTCATCACTGCCTCAGAGGTCAAGGAAGCCATCAGACAGGCTAAGCCCTCAAAATCCATCGGCCCCGACGGCATTGCCATGAAGATGCTGAAACATCTAGGCCAGGAGGGACACAAATACTTAGCGGCTCTATTCAATCTTTCACTGAACACTTTCGTCATTCCTGAAATATGGAAAAAGGCGAGAGTGGTTCCATTATTAAAACCTAGAAAGCCGGCAAACATAGGCGATTCATATCGCCCTATATCACTTTTGTCGCCGGTAGTGAAGACGCTAGAGTCCATTTTGCTCCCGTATTACACCGCAAATCTGCACCTGGCTAATCATCAACATGGCTTCCGTAAGCTGCACAGCACCACCACCGCACTCAATGCCATTACAACGCAATTAAATAGCGGTCTAAATCAAAACCAACCAAATCACAGGACTGTGTTAGTGGCACTTGACTTGTCGAAAGCTTTTGACACAGTCAACCATGCCACTCTCATACAAGATCTATTAGAAACACAAATACCTGATGGGTTAAAGAGATGGACCGCTAATTACTTGAATGGGCGGCAGGCGTCGGTCAACTTTAGAAACGCAACATCAAAACCAAGACGAATTAGACAGGGGTGCCACAGGGTGGTGTCCTATCCCCGACACTGTTTAATTTCTATCTATCGAAGATGCCCCCACCACCAGAGGGTGTCTCCGTCGTTTCTTATGCTGACGACTGTACAATAATGGCGACGGGGAAGGGCCCCTATACTGATGAACTCTGTAATAAAATCAACGGTTACCTCTGCGACCTTTCCAGGTTTTTCACAGAGCGAGATCTGACGATATCTCCGACTAAATCAACGGCGACGCTTTTTACGACGTGGACGCACCAGGTGAGAAATGAATTAGACATTTTCGTTGACGGCACTAAGCTACCAACTGTCAGCCACCCAAAGTTATTAGGGATGACATTGGATAATACTTTCTCATTTGCTGGTCATGTGTCTGCAATGGTCTCAAAGGTACGTGGTCGCAACAAGATCCTCAAGTCACTTGCCGGCAGTACTTGGGGAAAAGACAAAGAAACGTTGTTGACTACATATAAGGCCATTGGCCGACCAGTCTTTGACCATGCTGCACCCATATGGTCGCCTAATGTACATAACACCAACTGGACGAAGTTACAAGTCTGCCAAAATACTGCCATCAGAACTGCTACGGGATGTCTCCTCATGTCTTCCGAGTCTCACCTCCATCAGGAGGCAAAACTGCTCAATGTAAAAGAGCATGCGGAAATGCTGAGCAAGCAATTCCTTCTGAACTGCCACAAGCCAGCACATCCAAACCGTCATCTTTTGGACATAGATCCGCCCCCGAGAGACATAAGGAAACATCTCCGTAAACATTATGATGAGATCCGGCATCATATTACCTTGCCGTTTGATCTGCAGAATCATAAGCGGGCTCTAACCGACATCCACACCGAGTCGGTAGATACTTTTGTCGGATCTCTACCTGTGAACCCCGTTCTGAACAGTCCTCCACCGGATATTGCTGAAGAAGAACGCACCTTTCCAAGGGAGACAAGAGTTACCCTGGCACAGCTTAGGTCTGGATATAGTGTAAGGTTAAACTCCTACTTGTCCAGACTTAATGACACAATCTCAAACACATGCCCTGCATGTGGTAGGACCCCCCATGATACTCTACATCTCTTCAATTGTTCATTTGAACCTACTCTTCTAACCCCTCTGTCCCTCTGGACAAACCCTGTTGAAACTGCACGTTTCCTTGGACTCCCCTTAGAAGAGCTTGATGAAGATCTTCGGAATGATCATACACTCTAGACAGGGCAATGCATTGTTAACAACAACAACAACAACAAAGCTTACTACGAACCAATTTTGGAGAACATGAAATATCAAATCGAAAACTGCTCAAATAATTTGGATAAGCAAAAAATAGTATATCTATTACCAAACACCATGACATCTAAGGAAATTAAAGACATTTTTGGGCATGATTTATATTACGAATTAATAAAAATTAGCAAAGATATACAAAACAAGTAAGGAAGTCTAAGTTCGGGTGAACCGAACATTAAATACCCAGCGGTAATTTTCAGAACGGGATAACAATGATATAGGCCCTAAGAGGATTTACCTAAAGTTTTTACTATCTTAGCTATTTACCTTACCGAATTATGTCAATTTATGTGATTTTGGTCGGGAAGCGGTTTCGTCCAATTACATCAGGTATGCTCCCTATTATGCTAGTACACCTTGTACCTTGTACCGCAATCAGTTAAAAAGTTATGACCCGTGAAATTTTCAAATATGCCTCCCTGAAAAGAGGGCGATGACACGCCTACTTTTAAAAATTTATCAAAAATCATAATAGAATGACTAGGCGGTTCATCCTACCAAACTATATCATTTTAGCCATTTCCGTTACCGAATTATATCAATTTAGGTGACATTCGAAGCTTTCCAATTTCATCAGGTATACTCCCACGGGGCCACGCCCACTTTAGAAAATTTATCAAAAAATCATTATATAATGACCAGGCCAAATTCCATTGTTCTATCGTAACCAGTTTAAAGTTACGACCAGTCAAATTTTCAAAAATGTCTCCCTTAAAAGTGGGCGGTGCCACGCCCACTATAAATAATTTATGGAAAAATCATAAGAGAATGACCAGGGGGATTCACCTATAAACTTATATTATTTTAGCCATTTCAGCCACGGAGATATGTCAATTTGTGTGATTTTCGAAATTTTCGATATAGCAAAAGAGGGCGATTTCGCCCATCTTGGCCAAAAAGTAACCTGTATATAAAATTTCATGCAAATATCTCAAGTTATCGTGTACACAGGCGGACGGACGGTGAGACAAACCTTAATGAACTCCACTTTTCAACCTAAGAACTTTCATATATGGAACTCTATATCTATCTCGATTATTTTGTGCCGTTACGTACTACCGTTATGTGAACAAAATTAATATACCCTTGTGCTAGTAATAATACGCTGGGTATAAAAATAAAACAAAGTTTTCGGACGTCAAACGCTCTGGCATGGACAGACGTAGTTTACCTGAACAAACTTTAAACACAGTAAAATTGTTTTATGAAGATGATGAAATCAGCCGAATCATGCCTGGGTCACAGGACTCAATTGTAGTAAGGTAAGGAAACATACGCGAGAAAGTTCAAAAAAGACTAATGCTGCCATTGCTTCGCTTCAATTAGGAATTGCAAAATTTACCATGTTGCGACCAGAGAATTGTATCAAACTTGGGGTTGGAAACCAGCAAAATGTTTGTGTGTGCACATTGCATCAGAATGTAAAACTGATGTTCGAAAAATCCGATTTGAAATCGATGGAAGGTCAACATTTATTTATTACAAAGATAACGACAATTTAATTCATAGAACCTTTGCCATAATATAAAATAGTAATATCTATGATAGCATAGCAGTTCATCTATATATTTCGAAAATGATTAATTTTGTTAAGACTAATATAAGCAATTCAATTACGAAAGTTATGTACGTGTCAGATGGTGCAGGAGCACAGTACAAAAACAAGTACAACTTAATTAATTTATGTCATCATAAAATTGATTTCGAAATATTCGCTGAGTGGCACTTTAACGCAACCAGCCATGAAGAATCTGCATGTGATGGTATAGGTGGGACATTGAAAAGAGGCGCTCGGAATTATAGCATGGCAGATAAAAACCAAATTCAAATGGCGAAAGACCATTGAGCTTCACAAACGTATACCACATCCATAGAAGTTGCTTACGCAGACGCTGATGAATACAACAAAACAAAAGAAGAGCTACTTTCAAGATACAAAAATGCTAAAACTATTACAGGAACTCAAAGCTTCCATTCTTTTGTACCCTTTAGATGAAACATCACTAAAAGTAAGCAAATATTCCGAAAGTCAGCAGTATGAGCTGTGCAAAGTTGTATATTAAATCTAAATAAATGAAAATAAAAAATTAACCTTATCAAGTGTACGTCAATTTATTTTTTTTGTCTGAAAAATTTGATAGTACCATTCTTGTTTGTGTAACCAAAATGCGCAATTTTTGATGAAAGGAAATCACTCGCGCTACATAAAAAAATTGCCTTATATTTTTATCAATAACTTCAGAAGTAAAAGTAGGCTGTTGATCAACACTTGTCAAATTAGTGGTACAGATCAGAGCTGTTCTTCATTCAGTACTTGAAATTCTTTTCATCGTTGAAGAATTTAACTTCAATTTACGCATTCAGCAATTCTTTACAGAAATCATGATTTATAAATCCACCAAGTGTCAATTCAACAAGAATTCAAAATAGAATTACGAAGAAAAGCTCTTTAATTCAGAATGGCCATTCAGTTGATTTGATTCTTTTGGAGAGTTAATTCCGCTAATTCAGTACGAATCAGTTTTTGGAAAAATGCTAATTTACTCCCTTAAATAGTACTAAAAGTTTTTAAGTTCCTTTCACGCTAGAAGAATTTGAAAAAAAAAATTACATTACATATTATAATAATCTATAACATAAAATTAGTGGAAAAAGCTTATTCGCGTGTAAGAAATATGTGAATTTAAAAAAATTCAAGTTAAAACATAAAAAAGTATGATTTTGAAAGGTATAACATGCCTGGTCTTCACATAAACTGCCTTATTAGTGTTGCTGATGTGTTAGTTATGAAGCTTTTCGGGCATATTTTATTAACCCTCTGAGCACATTATTGAATTTAATGAAATAAGCTTTTGTCACATAAATAAAAAATAAATATGAATGTGTAATTATTTTATTATCATAACCTCTAACGAGATTTTTAGCCGTGCTTCTCTTTCCAACTTGTGGTGTGTTGCTTTTGAGTTTTCCTACAAGTTGGCAGGACCTACAGTTTTTTGCCGACTCCGAACGGCACTTGCAAAGCAAATGAATTTTTTGCTGACATATTTAGTTTTGGAAAATTTGGCAGTGTCAAGTTTAAATTTAACAACTTCGAAAGTGCTTCAGTATTTTTAAAGATCTTCAACGCACAGCGAATATTGCCGAATTCGCCCTGCTATTACCATATATGAATTTGCGTTGCTCTCATATCTACAAGTTGTACAGGCAATACACAATATTACGTTCAGCTGAAACTCATGCCTTTTATGAATATAAAAAAATTCGGAGCTCTTTCATGGTTTTATTAGTCATATACATACGTCAGTTTTGAAAAATGAAAAAAAAAATCAAATCTTTTTTTTTGGATTTATACTTTGAAATATGGAAATTCTTTCCAAATATGAGTATTTTATTTCGATTTTTTAGTCAACAATAACTAGTAGTGGAATTAATTTCCATTTAATTGTATAACAGAAACCATTTGAAATGTCTTTTAAAATTTTCACAAAGCTCAGGAGAGTAAAACGGTCATCTAAACTTTCAACTTCTTCGGCAGATTTTGTATGAAATTTTTGAGGACTCAGTTTGGTAGACCAAGCAGTATAATTATATGCAAGTTAGAACTAGCTGAAATATTTTCCTGATTTTCAAGAACGATTTTCGTCGATGGTGTTGAGTAATTTTTTATGCGAAATTAAATTTTGTTCATGCGTTGCATGAAAGATATTACTTAACACCCTCATCGAAAAAAATTCTTAAAAATCAGGAAAATATTTAAATTAGTTCTAACTTTCACATCATACCACTGAAATTGATTGTCCTAAAAAACTAAGAAAAATCTGCCAAAAACGTTGAAAATTTGGATGGCCATTTTGCTAAGCTCCCCTGAACTTTGTCCAAATTCTTAAAGACATCTTTAATTTTGTGTCTAACTGTACATATTACTGAAGTGCCTGAAAAAAGCTCATAAAAGCAATAAATCCGCGATTTTACAATCGACGTGGCTGTTTAGTAGTATCCCGCCTTTTTACAAGTCTTCAATGGGTGACCGCAGTTCTGGTCGGTGATAGTGTCGAATTCAGGACATTTTTTATCACGGATAAGAAACGGGTTAATAAAAATTACAGCACCTTAAAGGCATAGTAGGGATGGCAGCAATTTTAGTTTTGTGAGCCCAAAAGTTTCGAGATCCCGAATATGTATTATTTAGATATTTTATACATTTTAACAAACAAACTGAAGACAGTACATCAATATTATTTTCATTACAAACAAGATGCTTAAATATATATAAAAAATACGTAAGTAGAGTTTAAATATATCCTATAATTTTTTCTTTACATATTTTTATATTAGTACAAGGCCGGGAATAACAAAACATCTTCTTACGGTTTCTCCTAGCTGCTTTGGAAGTTAATGCAAATCAACAAGCGAAAAAGTTAGGGATTTTATAAAATTTCTCTCCATTCATAAGTGGGCTGTAATATTAGGTGTTAATTTTTATACCCTGCTTTTATGATTATATATAAAACCAAAAGCTCAAAAAACTGCCTTAATCCAACTTAATGTCATATTATTCGTAAAAAACTAGCTATTTTAAACATTCGGGATTTTTTAACTGCTTTTCGAGATTTCGGGACTAATAAAAAACAATCCCGGGATTGACTTCAAATGTCAAAGAAAAAATATATAATGACAACATTTCATGATACAATAAGCGCACCAGTAGGAAATTGTAACAGTGAGGTACGTTTCTGACATCTTACATAAGTATTAGGACTTATCACAATATATCTACGTTGCGGTGTTGCATCTACAGCTTAAGTGTTTATTATTAAGGAAATTCACAAGGTCTTTTATAGTTTTATGTACAATTTCAACAACACAACACTTGAGAGCACTACATGAGTTGAATGTTGTGTCTGAATACATTAAATTATATTTTCATACAAATTTGTCAGAAAATATTGAATTTTTGTGTTCGTGGCTCTTTTACTTTTGAAACTAGAGAAAACGAAAAAACAAGGAAAATCAAAATAGTACACCTGCGCATTGGGTTGCTTAATTTTATTGTGCTATTCAAATTTTATATAAGAAATGACAACAAAGAAAATATGGCAGTCTTAAATTTTGAATTGCCTAATTTTGATTTTTTCTAATTTTAATTATGTAGTACATACACAGAAAAGTTTTAATGGCTTTTGACATGTGATTAGTGTTGTAAACCAAATGCTGGAAAAGAACTAAACAATCATACAGTGCTTGTCAGCTGAAGCATCATCGCGAATAACGTTCTAAGTGTAATATTTTTCAAAACCAGTTTCATTGCATAAAACATTTTGTATTGCTCTCCAGTTAACCAATTTTCTAAAATTTGACACCAAAACTGTAAAAATGCATTTAAAAATAGTAGGGTAATTTAAAGTGACATACATTATTTTGCATTAAAGCGTCGAAAGTGATTCGTAACGGCACTGGAAGATCATGAAAAAGGTGTAAAACTCATAATATGAAAGATATAAAAGAAAAAGTTAAGGGAGACAGATGAGAAAAATAGATTTAAAATATATGACTTTAGCGTTTTTTTGCTCTCCTGACAAATTCTGATTTTGTAACTTAGAACGTTATTCGCTTCGATGCTTCAAAACCCTCTTCCTATCCTGCTCTGTCACCTAAATGTTTAGCAACATCGGAATATGTTACAATTTTTCCAAACGATGGACTTTTCCTTGATATGCCATTTTTGCTTTTACGAACGTGTTTTTCGCTTTGTTTATATTTTTGTATGATAATTACTATGTATATACATGAAATATTCATGACTTAGGATGAGCTTTTAGGTAAAGAATAATACATTTTTATTTTTTTTTAAGATCAGAGGCAAAGATGCAACGACATGTTAATTATAATATATTTCCCGCTAGGCATGGTTCTGCATTGAGGTCTTGTCAATTATAAAAAATTTTTACTTTTCATATTTCAAATTTTTGTTTTGTTTATAAACCGAAAAAAACAGTGTAGCAATTTCGACAAATCCAAATTTTTTATTTTCTCATTTATCTCAGAATCGGTGGGATTTTTTGAAAGATTTAGCAGCTAAGTAAAATGTATGACATACATATATGGTCCTCGCTTTCGAATTTGCCTTACCGACATTTCGAGTTTTAATTGTCCTGAAAAAAAAAGAAGTTACCTCACGTCCATAGTTTGACTTGAAACATCTATGTGTTGAATTTTGCGCATTTACTTCAGTCAGATGGGATTACTGACATATCTGTGGTTTCGTTATATTATAATATTTGCGGACTGATAAAACCTCCCCAAATATGTAATTTAATCACATCAAAAAATAATGTACATATTTCACCTTCGAGTTGAATTGTATGAGTCTATAGTTAGCCTATGTAAATCTTAATAGCTGCTTTCTGTAGATCATTCGTAGCACCATCAAATTCCAAACATCGTGGAATACTCATAATAATAATACAAATACCTTCTAAGAGGATAAGGTCCAGCCTGTCTTCCAATTTGTGGTTTAAGTTTTAGTACACATTGGCGAGACCTACAATTTCTTTGGCCCAACTTTACACAGTATCTGGCAAGGCATTTTCATTTTGGCTGAAAAACCCCCGGAGCGTTGCCGAACACTGCCGAAGGTGGCCTCGTTTTGAAAAACTTATTCAAAGAATTTTTGGTGTGACCTGTGTCGGTACTTGCACCAGGTACTTTCAATATGGCAAGTCAGCGCACAGTCATCATACCGCGGCGGTAGACAGTAATTTTAATTTCTATGTCTTAAAATATTCCAGAGGGAAATAATATTAAAAGTGAAAATTAAATTAAATCAAATGTTTCAATAAATTTATTCCTACGTTTATATAATGACAAGATAAAATAAATACATTAAACAAGAACCTCGCAGCCTTAAGCTATATTCTTTACGAGTCCATCAACTCCGGGTCTGTAGATAAAACACGGAATTTTGTTTGCATTTTTATCTAAATTTTAACACTGTGCGCTGCATTTTGACGTCTACCGCTTCGAATTTTCAAACGCGTTTTTCTCCACTTTCCCTGTAATAAAACGATGGAACTGCACTTCATGTTGTTCCTTTTTTATGTGACGATAATTTTCTACTTACCTTCTTGAAAAATTTGCCGTAATCTTCGAGAAATCAGCTAAAATCAGCAAGATTTTATGTATGTATGTAAATATATGAAAACATTGAGTAAGAGTTGCCGTAGCTAAAGAAAACGGAACCAAATTTTCGGGCTTATAGTTTCAAAACAATTTTCCGAAGACAATATCATAGCCGAAATAAGTTTTGAACAAATATATAAATATAACTTTCAGTTTCTGAATGGTTCCAATAAAATTTTGGCCTATTTACATTAAAATCAACAGACTTGAAACATAATCCATCACATATAAAATTTTAGAGTTAGGGCCAAATTTTACAATGATACATGGCAGTCTCGTGTTTTATTACTATTTTGACAGCTTCAAATCAATTCCAGGCATGTTAAAGACTGAAAGTACGCAAATATCACCTCTGAAAGTTAAATTTCGAGAGTACTGAATTGAAAAATTGAATTGATTCACCAAAGTTGGAATTCAATTGAGAGAGTTATTGAATGAGAGTTATTTCGATGCAATTCAGTTCAAACTGAATTACTTTCTCGCATTCTTTAATTCTTTGAATGGAAAATATGAATTCAACATGTCAAATCGTATCTACATGGAATTTCAAATTAAATTCAACGAAAAACATTTGAAAAAATGAATAAATCCTGAATTGTAACTGTTTTGATTCATTCAATTAACAGCTCTGGTACAGATGTCATTAGTGAATACTATGTACTAATAAGTTGATATAAGTCAAATTCAATGCCATTGTCATCTTCCCAAAAGAGGTATAAAAGTTCATTTATTTATTTTTTAATACATTAACTATCTTATAGCTGTTTTCCTGTGGTAATGCTCTTAACTTATCCAATATGACACATTTTCATGAAGATTGCAGATTTTCATAATAACCTGCATGTAATAGAAATCAAATCCAAGGGGAAATATATCTGTATTTTTCGCCTCTCTGCTGCGGAAATGCCCATATATATAAAAATGAATGCCCATTTCCCTTGGTGATCACATCACGCCTGAACGGATGGACCGATTTCAATAATTTTTTTTTATTGTATATGTTTTTGACGAAATTAAGACGACAAAGGGGTAAACGAAAAGGCACGTAGTGTCTGGACGCCCTAGCCGGAACAGCAAAGTTCAGTCGGCTTATGCAGGAACATTACCCCGAGAAATATTCCACGATTTTCCAGAGTTGGCAAATCAATGAGAAGAAGTCTGCTTCTATAAGATGGAAGATGAAGATTTGAGTCCCAGTTAAAGGCCCGTAGAGCAAAAATTAAAAATTGTTTCTGCACTGACTCAATACGCTTTATATGAGAGATATGTAATGGAATACTCAAGTATTGGACGGATCAACGAAGTGTAGAGGACTTTGGTAAGATAGCCCAGCATTTAACGAAACCAAGCGTACCCATTGCTTTATTAGTAATAGCGGTTATATGTGGGGTGTGGTTGTATAGTTAGCCAAACGGCTGCAACTGTGCGACCCTGCTCAATACCCACTCTTGCGTCCTCGTTCGTGCATTCTGGGCAACGTGAACTACTTATGCTCGCGGCAGAAAGGGAGGGAGCCCCCGTGGGGCCACTCTGACATATTAGGTTTAAGGGCTCATCGAGGTCTTGTTTCGCAGTGTCTGTTCACCATGTGGTGCCGCTGCAAGTGGGTGCGTGTCTTGTAGCAAGCGGCTCGCTATATAAACGTGAATATTTTTATTCAAAACCCCGGAGATGGGTTTGGGACCCGCCACTTAAAAAATGTAGTCCAATGAAAAATTTAAAAAAGCCTCGGATGAGAACCCCCTTTAATGTTAACGACCCGGCAAAACGAATTAAGGACAATGAGAAGGATATTAAGGCATGAACCTGGAATATCCGGACCCTTTCCAGGGAAGGTACCGCTGCCCGACTGGTTGATGTCCTCGCTAACGCAAAACCGACATCACCGCCCTACAGGAAATGCGAAGGACGGGACAAGGAAAGACGACCATCGGACCTTGTGACGTATACTACAGTGGCTAGACACACAGCAAATCACGTGGTGTAGGATTTGTGGTGGGCAAGAGACTTCGCCGCCAAGTACCAGCGTTCACTACTGTGGACGAGCGTCTCGCTGCGATCCGCATCAAGGCGAGGTTTTTCAACATAACGTTTATCTGCGCCTATGCGCCGACTGAGGAGACGGACGACGCAGAGAAGGACTCCTTCTACGATAAACTTGAACAGACTTATGATCGCTGCCCCCAACATGATATCAAAATCGTGCTCGGCGACTTTAATGCCAAGGTGGGCAAGGAAGGAGTCTTTGGTCCTACAGTTGGAAAATTTAGTCTCCACGATATAACATCACATAACGGCACTAGGTTGATTGACTTCGCCTCTGCTGGCAATATGGTCATCAGTAATACTAGGTTCCAGCATAAAGGAATACACCAAGGCACCTGGCTGTCCCCTGATCAAAGAACAAGAAACCAGATTGGTCATGTCATGATCGACGGCAGACATAGCTCCGCCGTTCTAGACGTGCGTACCCTGCGTGGTCCCAATATCGACTCGGACCATTATCTTGTCGCAGCCAAGATACGCACACGCCTCTGTGCAGCGAAGAAAGTGCGCACAGCAACGGAAGGAAAGTTTGACGTCGAGAAGCTGCGCATGACACAGACTGCTAATAATTTCTCCACTCGGCTCTCACACCTGCTATCAGAGGGCAATCCTCGCCCTAACGATGTAACCGAGCAATGGAAGCATATCTCTCACTCATTGCGTACCGCCGCTGAGGCCACTATAGGGTTCCAGCGAGCCCGCAAGAACAACTGGTACGATGAGGAATGAAAAGCTGCCTCGAAAAAGAAAGACGCTGCCTACAAGGAGACGTTGCGACCCCCTGCGGGTTAGGGGTTTAGAATAGAATATGCACATAGGTAATTGACGTGCTACTCGATGGTTGATCTACGGATATGATGCCTCTCACCTCTCATTACCCATCTTCTCCTTCCTCATGGATGGAGGGTTGCCATGACCTAGAAGGTTCCACTGGTCATACCAAATCGCTACCACGACAGTCGGGCAGTACCGCAAGGGAGTACCGGGGTCATATCCGGCCAAGGACTGTCAACTTCGGCATCACTCCCCAAAACCTTCGGGGAGTGTTTTGTTGTTAACAACAACAACAACAACAGACGTTGCGAACGGGCGCAACCCGCAGTGTATGGCAACCATTGTATACCTTATATAGTAGCGCAACTCGCAAAAAACACACTAATACACACACACAGCATATTCCCCATAAGCACAGAAAAATATTTTCTCAAACGTTTAGTAAATAATGAGGGTCCATAATATACCACGATTTGGACAAAATTTATTTTAGGGAATGGTAAAGGGGGTCGTATGTATAAAAACTGTGAAGGTAGAAACTTTCGGACATTTATATTACAATTTTTATATTTCATTATACCTCAAGTTAATACTCATTTAGCAAAAAAGTTGATCTGCTACTGTTAGTTTATCAATAAATCGAAAATTAATTGATTGATTAATTGATATTAAGTTTTCAAAAAGTGACAATTGACGTTGAAGGTTTCATCTCAAATGCGTCTCAGATTGATATCAAACAAAATGGCTTATTGGGCTTCATACAATTCCTTCATTCCATTTCATTAGGAGTCACTCAGCCAGTGCCTTTCACTCATATTCGAAAGAAGAAGAAAAGAAGTTGCCAAACTATAGTAGGGATAAACAATGATGGCAACGCTATCGTGAGGCCTTTTCAGAAAAAAGAAAAGTGAAGCCGAAAGGCGTGAGTGTGAAGAGCTTGAGATGCTGGCTGACAGGAATGATGCCCGAAAATTCTATGAAAAGATCCGGCGGATGGCGGAAGGTTTTAAGACCGGGGCAAGTTCCTGTAAGGACAATAATGGCGACCTGGTAACCGACGTACAGAGTGTACTTAAATTATGGAGGGAGCACTTCTCCTCACTGCTAAACTGCGAGGGAGACGTCGAACCCGATACCCCAATCCCTGACCATGGAAAAGTCGTCCCAACACCTGACTATAATGAAGTGAGGATAGCTATATCCAGGCTCACGAACAACAAATCGCCTGGAAAAGACGGACAACCCGCCGAGCTATTCAAACACGGAGGCGAAGAGCTGGTAAAAAGCATGCAGATGAGTGCACGCCTCCGGATTGGAATTTAAGTGTGCTCTGCCCAATCCACAAGAAAGGCGATCCCACTAACCGCTCCAACTACCTCGGAATCAGTCTTCTTAATATCGCATATAAGTTTCTTTCTAGCGTATTGTGTGAAAGACTGAAGCCCATCGTAGACAAACTGATTGGACCTTATCAGTGTGGCTTTAGACCTGGTAAGTCTACCATCGACCAGATTTTCACCATACGTCAAATCCTGGAGAAGACCCATGATAAAAGAATCGACACACACCATCTCTTTGTCGATTTCAAAGCCGCTTTTGACAGCGCAAAAAGAAGTTGCCTGTATGCCGCCATGTCTGAATTTGACTTTCCTGCAAAGCTTATGCGGCTTTGCTAAATGACGTTGGCCAATACCAACAGCTCCGTCAGAATCGGGAAGGATCTCTCTTAACCATTTGAAACCAAATGAGGCTTCAGACATGGCGACTCCCTTTCGTGCGCTTTCTTCAAACTGATGCTGGAGAAGATAATTCGAGCAGCAGAGCTAAACCGCAACGGTACAATCTATTACCAGAGCGTGCAATTGCTTATGCCGATGATATTGATATCATTGGCCTTAACAACCGCGCCGTAAGCGCTGCCTGGATAAGGAAGCGAAAAAAGTGGGTCTCGCGGTCAACGAGGGCAAGACGAAGTATTTGCTGGCATCAAAGAAAGAATCGGCGCACCTGCGCCTTGGCAGCCATGTCACTGTTGATAGTTACAAATTGGATGTTGTGAGGGACTTGTCTATTTGGGAACCAGTATTAACACCGAAAATAATATCAGTCTAGAAATCCAACGGAGAATCACTCTGGCCGACGTGCTATTTTGGACTGAGTAGGCAATTGAGAAGTAAAGTCCTCTCTCGAAGAACAAAGATCGCGCTCTATAAGTCTCTCATCATACCTGTTCTTGTTGTTGTTGTTGTAGCGAGGTGTAGCCCTGCCTAAATGTCAGACAAGGTCACCCCGAGTGTATTGCTCTTGGCCGGGTCGATATAAGACAACGGCCCGGGTCGTTTCGGCACGATGGGTACAGCCCAAGTACTGGTACCGTTCTCGTAGATCCGGCAATACAAGAAACTATCCGTGTAGGCTATGTAGGTCATTTAGCGTTACCCAGGGTGCACCAACTGGGAGGCGACCTACTTTTACACCCCTACCTGTCCTGATGTATGGCTCAGATTCATGGCCAATATCAAGAGAAGATTAGATGGCCCTTGGAGTATTTGAGAGAAAAGTTCTCCGGAAGATTTATGGCCTCGACTGAGATGGAAACAACAGGTGGAGGATGAACTTGAACGATGGGTACAGCACAAGTACTGGTACCGTTCTCGTAGAACCGGCAATACAAGAAACTAGCCGTGTAGGCTATGTAGGTCATTTAGCGTTTCCCAGGGTGCACCAACTGGGAGGCGACCTACTTTTACACCTCATACCTGTCCTGATGTATGGCTCAGATTCATGGACAATGTCAAGAGAAGATTAGATGGCCCTTGGAGTATTTGAGAGAAAAGTTCTCCGGAAGATTTATGGCCTCGACTGAGATGGAAACAACAGGTGGAGGATGACTTGAACTCCCTCGGGGTTTCCAATTGGCGTCAGTTATGGCTTAAAAGGAATGACTGGCGTGCTTTGATAGACAACGGCCAAAATCGCTTAGGCGGTTAAGCGCCAATAAATGATGATGATGGTTATATGTGAATTAAATCGAATCGAACAGAACACCCAAATCATTAACCGAAGAAATACGTTCCACAGGAGTGCCGTAAAGTACATAAGAAAACAGGGCAGGCTTCGCGCGATGGCATAAACTTACATTTATAACAGTTTAAAACTAGTGCATTTATCGTGCACCAATGTTGAAATGAATCTAAAGCCCCAATTATATAAAACTTTGTAGGTTCCACTTTCATATAAAGTTTGTGGAACGTAAAGCGAAGCCGATAAAGTTTTATGCAATTGGGGCTTAAATCATGCTGAAGTATATTTGAGTGAGATAAGTCTGAGAGCATTTTTAGAATTATTGTCTGTCTCTTTGTCAGTTTGTCTGTTTATCTGTTTGTCTGTTTGCAGCAAGGATCTCGGAAACTAAGGAACGGATTTTGATGAGACTTTTATCAAAATCGCACGATAAACAAGAAAGATATACATATATAATTTTAAGTGAGGTACCTATGAATTTTTTGTTTGTAAATAGATTTATATGAAGGAAAACTCACTTAGTTTGTCAAAAAAATGACAAAGCGTGCCTCTCAAAAATTTTTGTTTATTATTTTTTTCAATTTCAGCTAAATCAAAAATCAATTGCATAGGTACAGTGGCGTTACCAAACAATTTTGGAATTAAAATTTTTAAATCTATTCATCCATTCACTTATCTTCTGTCTATACTATAATAAAACTCTAGAAAATTCGTTTCTGTACATTGAAAATTTCTTTGGAAAAATGACTGGGAATAACTTAATTATTGTCTGTTTGTTTGTCCGTTTGAACGTAAATTAAGAAACGGATTTTGATGAGACTTTTCTGATGGATAGCTTGAAGAGACGTAAACTTTGTTTTATCAAAATCGCATGATAAACAAAAAAGATAAAGTAATTTTAAGTGAGGTACCTATGAAATTTTTTTTTGTTAATAGATTTATATGAAGAAAAATTCACGCATTTTTATAGCAGAATATATATATGTAATTTTCGAACAACCAACGTTTTCTACACTAATTTTTAAAAAAATTTTTTTTTAATAAAAAAAGTTTTGATATTTTTTTGACAATTTTTCCCTTGAAAGCTTTTCACCCCTATATGGTGAATTAAAAAAGCTTTTGTGTTTTCATTGTTGACTGAGCATTGCATAACAATTTAGAGTGACAAAATTGTGTTCTATTTAACAATAACAATAGTTAGGTATGACAAATTGGGAATCGGGCTATTAGTTTGTCAAAAAATAACAAAGCGTGTAGGTATCTCCAAAATTTTTGGTTTACTATTTTTTTTCAATTTCAGCTAAATCAAAAATCAATTGCATAGGTACAGTGGCGTACCAAAAAATTTGAGAATTAAATTTTTTAAATCTTTTCATCCATTCACTTATTTATACTGGAATAAAACTCGCACATCGAAAATTCATTGGCAAAAATTACTGAAAGTGACGTAGGGAATGTTATAGAGTTCATCTGAACTACTGTTATAAATTGTGTCTCTATTTTTATCAATGAGGGTATGTATCAAAGTAGGAGCAGATTAGGTACTGAGGTTAAGAAGATGGAAAGAAGGAAGTATTTCGGAAAAACTCGACTGGAATCGCTAACAGAGATAGCGGCTTAACCCAAACATATGTGACAGAAAGGAATATGACATAGGAAAGAAACCGAGGAAAAGAGGTGAATGAAGAGAAATTGGACCCGAGAATAAGGTTGGCGAAAGCGAAAAAATTGTTTCAATAGAAATAAGTACCACCCTAAAATACAGATCAAATCCGGACAACGTCGGGTTCTCTGCTGGTATGAAATAAAATTTCCTGAAAATTATGCGGGCAGAACGTTTTTGACGGCGAGAGCGAAGATAAGTAAATACGTATGCCCTTAAGTTAATATCAATGGAAAAAATTTCTTTAGCATAAGGAAATATTTACTTATTTTATACTTAAGGATAGTTTTATACTTAATAAACTTGTAAATTGCTTGAAACTAGCAAAAATGTCTTTAATACTGAAATACATTGATTTACTAATGGCAAGTAGAAATGTTCTTTTAAACTAAGTAGATTTGTCCTTAAAACGGCGTTTTTTCCTTAAAAATAGGAACACTGGGACACCGGTGGCGGGCAGCGCGGGATTAGCCCTAAGGCAGAATAGGCCACTACCTATAGGCCCCGCATAGACCCATGGCTTCGTTCACCCATAAAAAAATATATATTCTTATGAACGAAAACTTTATTTGAAAACTGGTATGAAATTTCCCAACAACAATGTTAAAGCAATTCACGATTAATATCACATGATAGTCCGGTCAAAATAAACATTTGAAAAAAAAAAAACATTATTTTCCACAGAGCCAAATTTTGGTAGAGAGCTCAGATTCGCCGTCAGAAAGAAAACTTCAAAAGTCCCCATGTGTGCTAAAAAAGTTATTAGGGGTCGAAGTCAAAATTTTAGCTTCTAAAGATTTTTCTCGAAAACGGTTAGTTTTTTCGAAAAATTTCCTGAGACCAAGTTGTAGAACTTTCTACAAATATGGTCCTGAAATTTTTTTCTCTAAGATCAACCAGTTCTGAGATATCGCGATTGTAAAGTTCGCTCTGGAAAATATATGCCACCTACAGACTTTTCAGTATTTTTTCCCAAAAGTTTAGTATGCCTAGACAATTTTTCACTTAGCGTTTATTTGTCACGAAGTTTATCATCGACAATGAAAATAGTTATTTTTGTAAAGCCCATAGTTTGCCCTCGTAAAGGGTGGACACCTTGCCGCGGTACGAAGGCTTAAGTCGATAGCCACAGGGCTACGCTACCCTTGTGATCATAGATCCGCATGGCACTACATCACGAGAGCAGCCTACCCTCTCTGGCGCGACGACATAGATCTTCCCCCTCCCAATCCAGGGTGTTATGCAATACCGTGCACATTGGACGTTTGCAGCCGGGAGGCAAATCGTGGCTGTAGTCGAACGGAGCCTCTCTGATACCGGGATGCCTCAGAGAGTATCTTTCCCCTCACTCTTTCCTTGACCCTAAGCTGGGTTTGTCCGGTGATGGGTCGTACGAACAAGATGAAAACACAAAACAAAACTTTAAACAATCAACAACTTCGTTCACTCCTTAGCCGAGGAAAGCTATGCTGGATCAAGCAAAAGCACAGCGTCGGAGGACCACCTCCACTTCAAAATCAACCGGGGACTGACAGCGATTGCAACTACGGGTCGGCCAACCAATAAATCTCTATTCAAGTAAGAGTGACTTGATGGGACCCAGCACCAGTGCGGTTGCCTACGCAGCTAAGCGGACAACGGCGCATGCTGAACTTCCATCAACCGCTGGTATGAAAACCTGTCTCTCAACGCCTGTGGCAATGGTCTCACGACCTGGCCTCACAGATCCAAAGGAAAGAGAAGCAGTAAATTGGCTGTCAGCAAAAGAAAGGGACCGCGATGGAAACTACGGGTCCGGACTCCAAGACAAGAGACATCTCCCCGCCGCTCTGCGTACCTGGAAAAACTATTGTCATCTAGGATCCTGAAGAAATATGAGGGAGTTCCGCAGGAAACGCTGTCGCCGAGTTCCAGGAGGTGTGTGGAGTTAGCACGATCTCTGATACCGGATTTCCAAAGCAGTTAAGTGCCAAAGAGTGTAAACGGAATCCCTTTCAACCGCAAGAGATCGGACGGGGAGTTAAAACCCCATCCCAAGCGGCATAAAAACACCCCCGGTATGGGCAAACGAAGCTTTGCTGATGTAAACAATGACAGGATCCTTATAGGCATTCTTGACCGAGGCAACGACCGTGGCCATTGCCAAGGACAAGTGGCGGCACGTCCGGAACGCACTCGGAAACGCTGTCATCGACTTTTATTTGGAGTCTCCAGGTGGTTCGATGGCGGTCAAAGATCCGGGTTGGCACCAGGGACAGATTAAAATTGTCGCGTGCGATGATGGAAGAACTGTTGCACTGTACAAGGCAGCAGCTGCAAGACTGAGTGAAGTCTACGAAGGTGCATAAATCGATGTCGTAGACTGGTAGGACATGCCGGCGCGGCCAAGGGCAAGGGCATGGATTCCCGCCATCCTTGCAGAGCCTGTGCGAATTCTCACGATGCCGCAGATAAAGAATCCGTCCCTCCCGACGCAGGACTGGAGTGTCACTCTGGTCGGGGATGCGGTAGGGCCAGATAGACAAGTGGTATTCACCGTGTAATGGGCTAGTGCACTACAGTGTAGGCCAGATTGTTATTCACGTATACCGTGGCGATGCACAGCGCGCTGCTATCGCGGGAGACTCGGAAATCGCAGTACCGTAAGAGGAAACCGAGGAGTCCGACGCGGAAAGCATGTTATCCGCCAACTCGGAGATGGGAGACAGTCTGCTGGACGGGGAAGGTCTCGACGTCACGGTGGTAGCAGCCCATCCTGAGCGCAATATCTCCGATGCTTCAGACAGCAGGGCTCCCGCTACGCCAAACCGCGCAGTTGCTCTGAACAACTCGTCGTTGAGAGACAGCCTTTGGGACAGGACAGACCTCGACGATATGGGGACGGCTGGGAAGTCTGTGCGCTCTCATGTTGGTGGTGCTTCAGATAATTCTGCACAAATCTAAAGTAGCCTCTGCTGCTTTAAGTAGTCGTCTTTCTAAAGGCGACGTGGGTGTAGTCCTCATCCAAGAACCCTGGATCAACAGCTAACTATACCAATGGCATCAGCCTGACGATGGCGTCGGTCTATATGCCCTACGACTCCGAAGAACCTCCACCACAAAGGGAGGTGAGAGGTCTGGTCTCAAATTTTTGGACGGGTCATCTTTTTATTGGAGCGGGCGCTAATGCTCATCACGTCCGATATCAATTCCAGGGGCGAGTCTCTGTTTAACTACCTATTAACACTCAACCTGGTAGTTTGCAACGTGGGCAGCGAGCCTACTTTTATCACTAAAACCCGTAGGGAGGTCATAGACCTCACTCTTTGTAGTGAAGACGCTTATGAGTGGGTTAGAAAATGCCGTGTTCTTGAAGAAAATTCATTTTCCGACTACCGATATATAGAAATAGTTTTAGACTTTCGTGTAGAGCAACCTATTATGAAGCGCAATCCACGCAATCCAAGAAATACCAACTGACAACTACACAATGAAATATTAGCCAGAGACCTACCTGAGGAGCTGGAGGGCCTGGTATCGACATACACCACGGCGCTATCGAATGCCCTAGAACAAGCTTGTCCAGTGCCAAACCCAGCGGTAAACATAGGCCGTATTGGTGGAACTACGTCCTGGACCCGCTCCGTAAAACCTGCAGGAAGCAATATAATAAGGCTAAAAGCCTCGACACGGAGCCTCAATGGCTCGAATACAAAGTTAAACTAAGGGCCTACAAAAAAGCCCTGAGACAGGCAAAGAGAACTTCGTGAAGGAATTTCTGCACTGGGGTCGAAAAGGTCGACGACACAGCGAGACGAAAAACAGCCATCAGCTATTTGCAGCAGCCTGACGGATCCTGGACCAGCACGGAAGGGGAAACCCTTTAGCTGCTCTTGAACACACATTTTCCGGGTAACTTGCATAATGCACCGTCAGCACTTGCAACAACCCTGGGAGTAAATATACCCATCGCGGGGGAAAGGGTAAGGCGGGCAGTTAAGAGCTTTGAACCGTTTAAGGCTACCGGACCGGACGGGATTATCCCCGCGCAACTCATTAACACGCTGGAGACATCAGCCAAATGGCTAGTATTTCTCTATACAGCCTGCCTGGCTCACAACTACATTCCGTGCTCCTGGAGAAACGGTGGTTTTTATTCCTAAGGCAGGGAAGGCCTCCCACTACGAGCCAAAGGACTACAGACCCATCAGCCTCTCGTCCTTTGCACTCAAAACCTTCGAGAGGATAATCAGCGACTACCTCTCCACTACTTTTGATAGCAACCTTATCTCCATCTATAAGCATGCTTACACCAAGGGTAAATCAACAGAAACTACGCTTCACAGCCTAGTCTCTATCATTGAAAAATTGTTGGGTGAAAGGAATTACTGTCTCGTGGCCTTCCTTGACATTGAATGGACTTTCAACAATATAAGTCCGGAGGCTATTAACACCGCTCTTACTAATCTGGGCATAAGCAGATCACGCAATGTCATAAGGGGAACGCCTCAGGGTGGTGTTTTCTCCCCGCTTCTATGGAACCTCACTGTCAACTCGTTGCTACGAGACACATGCTGAGGGGGCGGGAAGATAGTGGCATATGCAGACGATTTAGCTATTGCATACAGGGGCGAATTCCCACAAACTCTGTGTGACGTGATGCAAGTAGCACTGCTTGAAGTTTCGTCATGGTCCTCTAGTTGCGCACTTAGTATCAAGCCGAGAAAAGTGGAACTCGTTCTCTACACCAACCGGTACAAAATACCACCACTGGACCTGCCCGGCTTTAAGCGGTGCGAGAATGCGATTTTTGGGAGTTCCCTTCCTGGATAGCCTAAGCCAGATCGCGGAACTGGACATAAAGGACTTGGTGGCCTTCATAAAGTCATCTAATTGGTTCGAGGAGGAGTAACGGTGTCGGTTTAGGAGTGTGAGTCCCGATATTCTGCTATGTGGAAAATCCCAACAACTCAGGGATTTTCCATATGGCCGGGTCCCGGGACTGACTTTCCAAGTGTTGGTGGTATCACAACGGGTCTTTCAAAATTGGCCTAAGTGTGCTTCTGCGGCAGCCACTTGAACCTAACCTACCTAACTTAAATCCCATAGTTTTCGAGCTGGATCCACGTTTTCTCCATGAATAATATAAAAAAATACTAGTCTGGTAAAGTTAGTTTATCTTGTATGAAAAAAAAACTCCCACAGAGCCAATTTTTTGTCAGGAGCCTAATTTCACCCCAGGAAGAAAACAGCAAAAGTCCCCATCGATCCCATTTGGCACAAAAGAGATACTCGCGGACAAAAAACGAAAAAAATCCAAGTAGGAGGGGTTTTTTTAACTTTTCTCGACTTTTGCCCTCAAATAACTTTTTTATTTTTAAGCCCTCTACAAAAATTTCGCTCTGTGGGAATTTTTATTATTCAAGATAACTCTTTTTCCCAAACTAGTACTTTTGGATATTATGGATGGAGAAATGGTGGGTCTGGCTAGAGAACTATAGGCTTTACAAAATAATAATTTTCATTGTCGTGACAAATAAACGGTAAAACAAAATTTTTCTAAACACACTAAAGCTTTCGAGAAAGATTTTGAGAAGTCCGTACGTGTTGTATACATATGTATTTTCATATAATTTCAACCACTTCGATAAGGGGATATCAGTTTACGAAAGTAAGCATGACATAAATAACCACCAATAAGTCGGCGTAGATTATGATTGACCGTCGAAAAATCTATAGGTGTATTCACCACAATAAATGCCAAAATGTTACTTTGCTGTTAAATATACCATTTTCATCCATATGGTTTCTTCAAAAAATGCATTGTCTAGGGGCCCGACAGAATTTTTGCCTACGGCCCCCGAAGGTGTTAATCCGGCCATGGGGGCGCGGGCTATTGCACCACAATCTATTTCATCCACAGGTAATTTGGATTCCGGGGTAGATATAAACAAGCTGGGTAAAGTTCTTACCGCGTTTTCACTGCTGTACTAATAGAAACATTAACATACATATGTATGTATGCTTTAAAACACTGTTTTTTTTAAATAAAAATCTTTCATTAAAAATATATATAGAAAGTTATACTCCAACAATATTCCTAACTTCCCACATAACAAAAGACTGAAGCTACAAACTCGTCCGATTATAATAGTGATATTACAGTCAAGTAAAATCGATTATAACATAGATAGTAGTCGACAAGCCGCATTCGCTTCAATATTGTAGGTGGTTTGGAGAGGTTTACGTATACTATCATGCAAACCCAAACTGGTTTGAATTGTGGGACAAACGTTGGTCGTTATATCGCCTAAATATGGTCGCTTTCTTGCCAGAAAGATGAATTTGTAAAAATCAAAATTAAGGGGAATTAAGTTGACTGTTTTCATAAAATCAATAAATTGTTTGTACATCGACAAGCCGCATTCACTTGATGTATATTGGAACGATTTTTCGTCATCCCTTGTCAATTGTGGTTTTGCGATCCGCAATCTTTAGTGCGTTCTCCTTCACTTGAATATTGGATGTGGTTTGGGGAGGTTTAGGCATACTATCATGCAAGCTCATACGGGTTTGGATTGTGGGGAAAACGTTGATCGCAAAATAGCCTAAATACTTTCGCCAGCTTACCAGAAACATGAATGTCCAAAAATGACGGCAAATTAAAAAATTATTCAGAATTTTTCTAAAATAAAAAATTATTTAGAAAAGGAATTTTCTAAACGGGGTCGCCCCTCGGCAGTAGTTTGGCAAACTCTCCGGGCGTATTTCTGCCATGAGAAGCTTCTCAGCAAAAAAGTCATTTGCCGTTCGGAGTCGGCAAAAAACTGTAGGTCCCGCCAACTTTTAGGAAAAAAAATCAAAGCAACACACTACAAGTTGGAAGAGAAGCTCGGCAAAAATCTCGTTAGAGGTTATAATAACCTGTTGGTATATCGCCGCCATTAGTTTTTTTTAGTTGCCATAAAATCAATAAATTTGTTATAATTTTTTGTTTGCATATAGTACGGTCTATATAAACCATTGAAACAACAAAAATTCTCACAGAGCCAAATCTTTGCATACAGCTAGGGTTCACCTGCAGATAGAAAACCTCAAAAAACCCCATCGATTCCATGTGTGGTAAAAAAGTTATTCGGGGACAAAAGTCGGGAAAAATCTAAATATGAGCGTTTTTTTATTTTTCGAAAAAACTTACTTAAGATTATAAAAATGTGGATAATTTTTGCGGGCTTCCTTTTCCCCACAGTCATTTTTGGTATTGCACAGCACTAATTTGTGATTTGGTTTTCATATTCGGGGCTTCCCGGAAATAATTCATACCTTGGGGAATTACCGCGCGCTATTTACATTCCTAAATTTCCTCTGGCAGTGTATTGTTTCGTTTGGATGAAGTAAACGTATTGCAAGCATAGCAAAGCAAATTAACATTTGTGTTGCCGTTGATTCCATTACCCAAAGTTAATTGTTTCAGACCCGGGTTTTCAGTGTAAGTTTAAACTTCAGTACGAGTTTAAACTGAGTTTAAGCCGCCAATTTGTATGGGATAAACTCTAGTCAACTTTGTCTGTGGTTTAATCCTGTAACGAAAAACCGGGCCTAAATAAGATGTACTTTCAAATAGACAAATCCAAGTTATACCAAAAGTTGTTTGAAAGTTTTATAAAATCGCATCAATCGGATTTGACATTAGTCGTAGTGGGACATATCTTCGTTTAATTCCCAGAAAGTCTAATTCTACAGAGGGACGAAGACATGTATCGACAATCCCTGTTAAGCGCATTCGGGCTCAAACTGATCACTACAAGAGTCACTTAGATAGCAAGTTCGCTGAAACATCAATCCATTATTTAGAGAGCATAGCATCCATACTAGGATCAGATCAAGTATTTTCATATCACAAGATGATAAAGCTCGAGTCCCAATTGGGGTAACTGCGGAAAATAAGCAGGCACCCCTTCTCATGCACATGGAATATAGAATAATTGCCTGATCACGATTGGGTAATCGCTGAGCGTCACAAATAAATACCATCTGTGTATGCTGGTATCAAAATCACTTCCAGTATGCCAGGACAGCCGCAAGCCGTTGGATATTCTGGGCCACTATACATCACTATAGTTCATCCACTGCTAATACTCATGCTCAGGATTTCGAGGCGCTTATCGAACTTGAAGAGTTTCGACCATTAGCTACAACTTACCAAGGAGTAGTAAAACCAGTGGTAATTATGACGGTTGAGTGGGGGTGTAAGAGCAGGTCGCCTCCCCGTTGGTGCACCCTGGGTAACGCTAAATGACCTACATGGCCTACACGGCTAGTTTCTTGTATTGCCGGTTCTACGAGAACGGTACCAGTACTTGTGCTGTACCCATCGTGCCGAAACGACCCGGGCCGTTTTCTTATATCCACCCGGCCAAGAGCAATACACTCGGGGTGAACCTGTCTGGCAGGGCTACACCTCGCTACAACAACAACAACAACGGTTGATGGAGGCCCAGATAAAATCCGCGTTATCAAAAAGTAATAGGGTTTGCTATACAACACTTTAAGCGACATGATATCGATGCATTGTTTTTAGCTACCAATGCTCCTTGAATAAGTGCGTATAACAGAGTAGAGCGCAAAATGGCTCCTCTTAGTCGGGAACTGGCTGGTTTAATAATGCCTCATGACCATTTGGATGAACGTGGCGTTACAATTGATGAATATTTAGAGAAATCTAATTTCGAATTTGGAGGAAATATATTAGCTGAAGTATGGAGTTCAATGGTAATTGATGGCTATGACGTTACCGTAAAATATGTTGGGGGAGGTGAACAAGATCTTCCTGATTTCCCAGACATTGAGTGGTATTCAGAACATGTACGTGAAGGCCAATACTTGCTCCAAATTGTAAAATGTAGAAATACCGAATGCTGTCGTCCATGAAGTGGCCTATTTCAGTTACTAGACAACAGTTTTTTTCCAGTCCCTGCAAAAGAAAAACAAACAGTTCATGACTTCGTTTTAGATGAAGGAGGGCAATTTCTTAATCTTCCAGTCAATTTAGCTCTAGGCTTAAGTGCATTACTCAAAGATTTTCTGCAATTACCCTACGATTATTTTTGTCCGACGGTAAAATTGAGACTATCAAATTGTACATGCAAAACGTGTGGTCTTTATCATGCTTTCATCAAGTCACTAAATCGTCACATTAAAAATATATATAAAAAAGTAAGCAAGAACACTGACAGGAAAGTTAGACCTGTAAGGTCGCTGCTCGTCGTGCTAATGAACTGATGTGCATTAATCAAAACTAAGAGCATCATGATGTTGAATGGCTTGATGAGACTGACGTGGACATTCCAAAATCCGATGAAAGTGAGCAGATTCACAATATTGAGCAGCAATCAAACAATGTCATCGAAAACTTAGAATCATGGACTCTCGTTTCATGGACTGAAGACTGTTAATTTGAATTCAATTTAAAATATGTAAGTTTTTTATGCTCATTAGATTATAATATTTTTGTTCCTTTCTCTATATTGAATAAGTAAATCTGATATATATCCTAAATCTATTGTCTTGTTGTAAAATTATAATATAAAACAACAACACATAATGTTTATGTAAGCACGGGGGGAGGGTGTATCCGATTTGCTTATTTTTGATGAAAAGGGGGTGGTGGGGGGTATAGTTATATAATAATTAACTATTTTAATATTTTATTTGTAATTATATTTAAAGTAATTATATGTTCACATATAGTTTGTAATATAATAATATCAAAATTTTCAAAACTTCAAAAAGAAAATTTTTAACATATTATTGAAAAGTAAAGGAAATGGAATGAAAAAAAATTAAATTAATAAATGAACATGTATAAGTAGTAAATGAACAAGTATGTAGAAAAGTATCCTACATTACTCCCGCTCCAGTTATAAAACATATTAATTGATATTAAAAGTAACCTTTTTCGATATTAATTTTGGGTCACTTACAAAATTAGATGAAATATGAGCAGGTTTTAAATGATTAATTGATACGGTTTTAATAGTATTTGCTTTTTGAATTCTAAAAGTGTTTTTATGTTTCGATGTTACTTTATAAGGTCCCTCAAAAGGTGGTTGAAGTCCCGAAGTTTGATTTACCTTTACAAAAACATATTCACATTCCATAAGAGATTTTGGAACAAAGCTCACATCCTTATTATGATGTAAAATCTTTGTTCTGACTTGTGAAAAGTGATCACGTAAACTTTTAAGAGTGTCTTGGGTTGAATTTTCATTGTTTGTAGAAACAACCAATTCTCCAGGTATTCTAATAGGTTGTCCATAAACCAACTCAGCTGGGGATGATTTCAAATCCTCTTTTACTGCAGTACGTAAACCTAATAATATAATTGGTAAAACTTCTGACCAATGAATCGAGCCACCTGAAGTTATAATTGAAGTTTTAAGTTGACGATGAAATCGTGGATGATAAGCAGAAGTTTGAATTTTATAAGAACCGAGAATTTTTGTAAGATCACTAAATAATTGGGACGTAAATTTAGCACCTTGATCAACAGTAATTTTAAGAGGAACACCAAATCTAGAAACATAATTTTGAACAAAAGTTTTTGCCACAGTCTGAGTAGTTATGTTTCGAAGAGGATATGCTTCTGGCCACCTTGAATGTCTCTCAATAACTGTCAATACATATCGAAATCCATTAGATGGTGGAAGTGGTCCTACTAAATCTAGATGTACATATATGTTCAAATCTGTCTTTTGGTATTTCAATTTTTTGTACAGGGGGTTTTGTATATCTTGAAATTTTTGCTTTTTGGCAAGCAACACAATTTGAAACCCATTTATTTATATTACTTAGCATATTAGGCCAAAAATATTTTGATTGAATTAAACGCCTAGTTGCACGAACTCCGGGATGTGATAAAGAATGTAATTTTGAAAAAATTATCTCTCATGGAATTCGGAACATAAGGACGTGGTACTGAACCAGAAATATCACACCAAATTTTAAAGTTATGACTTGGAATGATAATTTCTTTTAAATTGTTTTTAGATACAGTTGAAGATACTAAAGACTTAAGATTCTCATCACTTTGTTGTTCAGCAAAAAACGTTTGAAAATGTATATCTTTTGTTGAAAGTATATCTATTTCAGGAAGCCTTGACAAAACATCTGCTACAATATTATCTTTTCCAGATATATGTTGTATATCACTTGTAAATTGTGCTATATACTCTAAATGTCGTGTTTGTCTAGGAGATCTTTCGGTCTTTGAATTTAAAACGTATGTCAATGGCTTATGATCTGTATAAGTTATGTCACTCTGTGTGACGAAACGAAAAAAATATAATTTTTAGGTGAGCGTGCAGCTCCTTTATTGAAAGAATGCCGAATTAGAACTAACTTACAAAAATGACTATTTCTTAAATCTAGCTTACTCTGCCGCCGATTCTGCTGTTGGTTCTGCTTGTTATTTTGCTGACGTTGCGGTTCCCACCGATTGCCGCATTCCTACTTGTTTACTGAAATTGGATTTGGTGTTTTGCTGGATCTTGGTTCCCACCTGCATTCCTAATTGTTTATTAGTTCTCGTATTTCATATAAAATACATGAATGCAGGTATGTGCAACAGGGTGTCGTCTTGCACATAGGAATTTTGTTGTCGAACCAAGTTTTGTGCATGTGCCATGCTAACAGCTCCCCCCCTGAAATTCAAACGTCCTCGTTTGAGGTCCTAGGTTTTTCAAATATCTGGTTAAGTCCTTCTATTGATGTTTCGGTTAATTCGATGGTCGGTTTTTGTTCGGTATTTTTCTTCGACCATATTTTTAGCGCAATTATTAGGCTCAGGATTAATAGAATTGTGATGAGGCTAATGTTAATGGCGTGCTTTACTTGACTTGCCGCCTCTGCATAGCCAATTTGTTTTATATTGTTCAGATTCAGCTGTTTTAACATTTGTAAGGATAATATCTCTTCGGTATTGCTGGTTTTTGAAAAAGGTTGAAGTATAGCTGGCAGGGGATTGCTAGTTAGTCTGGCCTTGTTGAAAAATTCGTTTCCGTTAATTTTTACTGTATCATTATCGTAATGGATTAGAAAGGTACCGTTTAGGTGTATGGGCTCTTCGTCAATTTGGATCTCTCCTTCGAAATTGTTTAAAAATATTATATCTGGTGCTATCTCTTCTATTTCAGGGATGTGCTGGCTGTTGGTTACTGTGCAGTTCGGCGGGCGACTTCTTAACAAGCTACTTATACAGTTATCCCTACTTATCTCTAATACACTACTTCTAACACATATTTGGAGCGAATTGTATTCTTTACAGGGTTTTAATATTCCGTACAGGGTTTCTTTGCAATCTAGTAATGAATGGAATTTAATTTTGTTAATGTTATTATCTTTCTTAACCGCTCTTACTTCTATTGATTTACAAATTTGAGATCCCACTGTGGGTAAGTTTACTATGTAGATTATTACTTTACTGTTTGTTGCTATCTTTACTTCGGAAAATTCGAGAGCTTCATCTAGGTTAACAAAAGGAATTTCATCTTTATCAAAAATTTGCTTAACGATATCTGTTTCTTCGTTTGACATAATGTAGGAATTTACTATATTGGCTTTCGCCCAATGTATCGCATAGGCGATATTTACTATTTCTTCTTTTAAAATTTCCAATTTATATTTCAATCTGAGGAATGCTTCTACTCCCTTGTTTTTATCATTTTGCAATTCTTTAGTAATGTTATTTGTAATGTTCGTAATTTCGTTAATTTTTTCAATTGTAAGCTTATTGATAAGGATTTGATTGTTGTTGTTTTCGAGGACATTATTTAATTTATTTACGACTATTTCATGATCTTCATGATCCGGATTTCCGGCAATCCATTTCCATGCACTGCCAATGAAATTTAGGGATCGTTAAGATCGACTTTCTATTTTCAGATTATTTAGGTGGGTCCGTATTTGGGATATAAGGAGGGATATGAATGGGTAGTTTGGATTTTTGGAGAGCTCTTCCATATGTGCCCTGGATTCAATGTCTTCCAGGATGTAGTTGTATTTTTCTATGTCAATTTCGTGTATTATTCTAAATGTTCCAGTTTGTAGTTTGGCTGTCCCTCTTTCTACTGTAACTAGTTGTGCGTTGGAATAGTCAAGGATCCTTACCTCAGCGAGGCACAGTCGCACCAATAACAGTCTGAAATGAGATATGTCAAAAAGCGTTAGTTTCGTATTCTGCTCTTGTGTATGACTTGACCTTTCTCTGTTATAACTGCATCTGTGGTAAGTTCGAATTCCTTTTCGAAATCTGGGTGGACTAGGACTATGTCTCTTGAAATTAACGTGCTTTTAATTTTGTTAAACGACTCTACCGCTTCTTCGTTCAATTGAACATCTATTTTCCTGGAGTTTCGCTTTGAGACATTACCGGCTTCTCCCCTAAGGAGTGATGTTAGAGGCTTAGCTATTTTCGCATTATCCCTAATAAATCTTCTATAGTAACCCGACATGCCCAAAAAGGATCTCAGCTCCTTCAAATTTCGGGGAACTGGGAAATTCGCAACGGCTTCCACCTTTTTAGGGTTGGTTTTAATTCCATCTGAACTGACGACGTATCCCAAGAATTCCACCTCTTGCTTGGCAAATTCGCATTTATTTAACTGCACTTTCATATTAGCGCTTTCTAAGGTTTTGAAAACCAGTTCCAGATTTTTTAAGTGCTCTTCTTCGTTTTTTCCAAAAATTATTACATCATCGATGTAAACATAACATCGAACTCCTATGTGCTGCCTAAGGATATCGTCTAAAGCTCTTTGAAATGTTGCTGGGGCATTCAGCCGAAGGGAAGTCGGAGGAATTCATATTTTCCGTTATTAACGGAGAATGCGGTTTTTTCCACGTCTGATTCGCGTAGTGGTATTTGGTGAAATCCGCTTTTCAAATCTATTACAGTAAATAGCCTATTGTTTCCCAGGTTCGATAGGACTTCATTAATTTCAGGAATGGGGTATTTGTCTGGGATGGTCACCGAGTTAAGCTTACGGTAGTCGATAACCATACGATATTTTTCTTTGCCGGATGCATCCGGCTTTTTGTTAACTATCCACACGGGTGAGTTGTATGGAGATTTAGATTTTCTAATTATTCCGTTGTCGAGGAGCTCTTCTATTTGTCGTTCGATTTCTTCCTTGAGTGCCATAGGATAAGGGTAGGGCTTAAAGTAGGCGGGCGTGTCGCTAGTTGTGCGTATCTCCCCCTTTACTAGGGTAGTAAAAGTAAGTTTCTCATCTGGATCAGAAAATAAATTCGGGCACTTCATAATGATATTCCTAATGCGCAGTTGTTGTTCTGCAGAGAGATGTGGGGTGTTTATATTGACGGCGTTAACTTGCTGAGATGCTCGTTGTTTTAAAGGGATGATGACTCCCGGAAAAATGGTCATGGTGCTTTTCTCGGTATCTATTATAGCCTTAAGCTTCCTCAAAGTGTCATTCCCGATGATTCCATGGAATGAGTTTAGGGGTGGCAGAATAAAGAATTTAATTTTCCCCACGTTGGGTCCGAATACGTTTATGAATGCGTGTTGGGTTATCTCGATAGTTCCTGCCACTGATTCCACCTTGAATGGTTTGTTTGGCAGTGGGTTTCTTATCCTAGTTGATTGTATGTAGTTTTTGTTGGACCCTGTGTCTATCAGGAAATCCACTGTGTCCCCGCGTCTTGTCACGAATTCGTAGTAAGGAAGCGAGGACGGCGTTAATCTAAAAAATTAATCAAGTCGGGCTCAGTTTGGTTTTGATCTTCGGAAGTAAAGTTTATTTGTCCCCCTGTAGTCCCGTTTCCTTGTTGGGATGTTCCGTAATAGTCGTCTTGGGGGTAAGTATCGTAGATCCGGTTCGGGTCCGGATCTCCTTGGTAATCATTCAAATTCAATGGGCCTGTATTTGCGTGAAAGTTACGCTGCATTTTGTTGGGAGGGCGAGTATGTTGTGAGGAAAGTGGGCGTTTCTGGGCTTGGGGCTGGGTATTATAACCGGTGTTAGGTCTATTTTGGTAATTTACCTGCCTAGAGTGTAGGGAGGGGTCTACTTCCATTGGGACTGGTGGCTTTGGTGGTAGGTTGGGCCGGTTGTTAAAACCCGAATTGTATTGTTGTTGTGGTATGTTGGGCCGGCTGTTGTATTGTTGTTGGAAATTATTATTTGGGCGATTATTAAAGTTCCCTTGATTTGGTTGTCCTCGAGGATTCATGTTGGACGTTCTATAGTTATTGTAGTTTCTTAAATTGTTGTTGTTGTTATAGTTCCGCGGTAAGGGCACCGAATAAGTGAGTTCAGGGTAAAAGGGTCTATTATTATTCGTGTTAGTTAGGTCAGGATAAAAAGATCTGTTATTACTTATGTCATATCTGGGGGGTCTTGGAGGTAGTTGACTAAGGGATTTATTTACGGTGTAGGCATGATTCATGCGGAAGGACATGTTATCCAATTTTTGGCACAAGTTTAGGGCCTGAGGCAAGGTGGTGGGCTCGCGGATGCTGAGAAGGCGAGGTAAATCGCCGTTCAGCCCGCGTACGAAGGTATCAAGAGCTTTCTCCCGATACGAATTTGTCATCGTCCTTATTGCTTCTTCGCCAAGGTCAAGACATGCAATCTTGTCCAAGATCAGCGACAAGTGCTGGTAAACCTTTTGGTAGAAGGTAGAAATATCATCATGACGTTGGGCCAACGTCGTCATCTGGTACTCGAGGGTACCGATGT
Source organism: Campiglossa producta (assembly GCA_964058755.1). Lineage (NCBI taxonomy): Eukaryota > Metazoa > Arthropoda > Insecta > Diptera > Tephritidae > Campiglossa > Campiglossa producta. Next base: position 100,232,285 of record CAXKVI010000001.1, read on the forward strand.
CTCTCTTATCGGAATAGTGCATCATCAGGCACTTGCGGATTTGATTCCATTCGAGTGGGGTACTGTAGGATTCAAGGGCAGTGTCGGCGTCGCCGACAATTTTGTGCCTTATGGTGTGCAGAATGGAAAAATATTTGGGAGTATCCTTCAAGGCTTCGTATGCCTTGAGGATTCTGTCGACGCTCTTTCGCCATGAACTGAACTCTCCAGGTTTACCGGAGAATTCCCGTAGGCATTTGACCATGTCTGGTATTCTGTCCAGATCATTCATGTTAGTTCTATTCAGTATAATATTTGATTCTATGCCCGTGGAGTCACCGATGACAGGTGCGTTCATCCGCTCAAGCACCTCTCGGACCACGGACTCTATTACGTTAGGATTAGGAACAGAAGGGTTTGGGGGGTCTGAGGGGGGATCGGATCCACCTGCGTAATCGAGTCGCATCTGGTTAATCCGCTCCACCAATTCTTCTGCGGAAATATCTGGCATTTCTTCTTTGTTGATATATAAAAAGGAAACTACTCACTCTTGTTCTGCTACTCTTACTCACAAAATTTGATTTGATTGATTTCCTTTTGCTTTAGCAATTACATTTTTTTTCTTCTCTATAATTAACTTTTAACAATTTTTCTTTAGCTTTTCAATTTTCCTTCTTTTACTTTCTTTTTTATAACTAAATTTACACAATTTTTTCGATTTATTTTTCTTTTCGCATTAGCGACTTCACAATTTTCTTTAGCTTTTCAATTTTCCTTCTTTTATTTTCTTTTTTATAACTAAATTTACACAATTTGTTTCAATTTATATATTTTTTTTTTCGCATTAGCGACTTAACCATTTTTTTCCTTTTTCTTGCTTTTTCCTCTTCACAATTTTCTTTAGCTTTTCAATTTTCCTTCTTTTACTTTCTTTTTTATAACTGAATTTACACAATTTTTTCGATTTATTTTTCTTTTCGCATTAGCGACTTCAGAATTCTCTTTAGCTTTTCAATTTTCCTTCTTTTATTTTCTTTTTTATAACTAAATTTACACAATTTGTTTCCGATTAACCTTTCTTCTCGTATTAGAGACTAAACAGATTTTTCCTTTTACTTTTTGCAACTTTTCGAGATTTATTACAATTTCTTTTTCCTTTTTGTTTTCTCACTTTTCTTGCTTCTTCTCATAAATTTTTTCTTTTCACAATTTTTCCATTTTTGATTTATTGCACTTTTCTTCTTTATTTTTTCTTATGCAATTTTTTCTTTTCACAATTTTTCATTAACCTACATTATTAACATCGCCGCGCATCTTTTTGTTTTCTTCAATTCTTGCTTCTTCTCAGAAAAATTTTTTTCCTTTTCACAATTTTTCCGTTTTTGATTTGTTGCACTTTTCTTCTTTATTTTTTCTTATGCAATTTTTTCTTTTCACCATTTTTCATTAACCTACATTATTAACATCGCCGCGCTGGAGTCGGGGTTTTTAGCGATGTAGGGCTGTCTCGTTCCTTGCGTGTACTAGAGGTCCTTCGATCGTGTTCTTGTCCGACTCCTTGTCGGAGTAGGTGCTGCTGTTTTAATTAAACGATAATTAAACGATAATTCAAACGGTACGCGGCCTTACTTTTTGGTTTTCAGGCTTAACTACTTCGACGCGTGGCGGTCCCTGCTCGGGCGCTAGTTATGTCACTCTGTGTGACGAAACGAAAAAAATATAATTTTTAGGTGAGCGTGCAGCTCCTTTATTGAAAGAATGCCGAATTAGAACTAACTTACAAAAATGACTATTTCTTAAATCTAGCTTACTCTGCCGCCGCTTCTGCTGTTGGGTCTGCTTGTTATTTTGCTGACGTTGCGGTTCCCACCGATTGCCGCATTCCTACTTGTTTACTGAAATTGGATTTGGTGTTTTGCTGAATCTTGGTTCCCACCTGCATTCCTAATTGTTTATTAGTTCTCGTATTTCATATAAAATACATGAATGCAGGTATGTGCAACAGGGTGTCGTCTTGCACATAGGAATTTTGTTGTCGAACCAACTTTTGTGCATGTGCCATGCTAACATATATACTGTAAACACTTGACCTTCTAAGAAATGTTTAAAGTGTTTGATCGCTCTATAAATTCCAGGTAATTCTCGATCCAAAGTTGAATACTTGCTTTCTGCAGGACTTAATTTCTTAGAAAAATAAGCTAAAGGTTCTAAAATACCATTTTTTAATTGTTGTAATACAGCACCAATTGCAACATTCGAAGCATCAACAGATAAAGACAATTGAGAATGTCCATCAAAATGATTTAGAATTGTATTTTGAGTAAAAAGATACTTTACATTATCAAAGGCTCTACTTGATTCTTCAGTCCAATTAAGTATTTTATTTTTGTTTTTATTTGAATATGTTAAAATTTGATGTAAAGGAACAAGTTCTTTCGCAATCATTGGAATATAGCGATGGTAAAAATTAACTATTCCAATAAATTTTTGAAGTTTATTTAAAGAACTGGGTCTCTCAAAGTTAGTAATTATTTGTACTCTATCTTGCGATGGTTTACAAGGAATTACCCTGCAGTCAACTTAACTAGTTTTATACTAATCAAATACCAGTCAGCCAGGCGGCCTCAACTAGTTCGAGTTCTGTAATTTTTCCATATTAGCAACTGGTATTTTTAACACGGCGATGTCCTATGAGATGGCAATTGTCCTTCTCTGCATCAGCACCATTCCAATTGGCTGACTAGTCAGCCTCTGCATCAGAAATATACCAGTTGATATACTTGTTATTATACACATCAGTATCATACCATTTAAGATACTAGTTCGTATATACGTCAGGATCGTACCAGTTGAAAGAATAGATCATATATACATCAGAATCATACCAGTTGGCAGACTAGTTCATATATACTTCAGAATCATACCAGTTGAAAGACTAGTTCATATATGCATCAGAATTATACCAGTTGACAGACTAGTTCATATATGCATCAGAATCATACTAGTTGGCAGACTAGTTCATATATGCATCAGAATCATACCAGTTGGCAGACTAGTTCATATATGCATCAGAATCATACCTGTTGACAGACTACTTCTTATATGCATCAGAATCATACCAATTGACAGACTAGTTAAAAAAAGCATCAGAATCATACCGGTTGTCATACTAGTTGATATATACGTCAGAATCCAGATCCAGTTGATATAGTAGTCCAAATTTGCATCAGAAATATACCATTTGACATACTAGTTCATATATGCCTCAGAATCTTACCAGTTGACATACTAGTTGATATATACATCAGAATCATACCAGTTGACATACTGCTTAGTCTATGCGGCAGGACATACTAATCATTATGCCCATTCAGATCGTACCACTTGTCATACTAGTCCACGAATTTGACATTAATTCCAGTTGGTATACTAGTCGGTATATGCACCAGTATCATAGTCAGCCTCTACATCAGCAATATACCAGTTTAGTCTTTAGAAAGCAGCGACTATTTGTATTTACGCAAACACGAAAAAGCATCTGTGAATTACAAGGTAAAAAAGAAGCAGTTACAAGAGAAAAAGAAAAACAATAATCCTCTTCTGCATCAGCACCAAACCAATTGGTATACTTGTCAGCCTCTACATCAGCATTATACCAGTTGATATACTAGTTTATACACAGCCAAAAATGAGCTAAAGGCTCCGAGTTCGATTCTCGGTGAAGTTAACACAAGTTTTATTGTTTCTATATTTTTTAAATTATGTTGTAATTATTGAATTCAACTTGCAATGGCTCCTTTCAAATTCCGCGTTCGTCAAGTTTGATTATATTGCATTCAACTTTGTAGGATCCACTTTCATACAAAGTTTTTTAAACGTAAAGCGAAGCGAAATTTTTGCAAATGCTCAAAAACGAGGAGCGCATTTGTCAAAGTTTTATGTAATTGGGGCTTTGGAGTTGTATTTTTAGGTAAGGTAAATTAAGGTTACTTAAGGTTAAGTTAGTCGTCCACTGCGGAGTTCCGGTCCCACATATGTATATTAGAGTGACCACAAAACATATGGGATTTGCAAAAGTATTGGATTTTTTCGCTCCCCGCGCATCTTTTGATAGCTTGACAATAGAATATAAGATCTGCATAAAAATCTGACCACCTGTAGTGGTAAATAGCCACGCGCATTTGACCTAAAGTTCAAAAATTAACCTAAAAATTATGCATGGCTTAAGAGACCAATATCTCTTTAAACAATGATTTTCGGAGAAATAATGTATTAATAATTGTTATACAAAACGAAACTGGGAACATATTCTCCATATGATATTTACACCTACCGTTATCCTTTCAGGAAATATTGAGTCCTTAAAGTGAAATTTAAATTTTTTTGTTTGTTAAAAATGCAAAAATAAATATTTAAAAAATAGAGAATTGCATAAACTATACATCATTTAATAGGTTATTTAAAGTAGTTTTACACATCATAATTTTTTTTTAATTTACATGCACTATTATAGCCAAGAAAATGATTTAAAATAAGCAAGCCGCATTTTTTTCAAACTTTTTTTTTACCAAACTGATAATATCGTAGTAGGCTTTGCAATTAAAAAAGCGGTACCTCGTTTGAAAGGAAATTAAAATATGCTTCCAACGACGTAGAATATGTAGGGGTGGACCAAACCATCTCTGAGTAATAGCTGGTCAAAGTCAAAATTTTGTCGAATTTTTACGATTTTTGAAAAAATTTTGATTTTGAAAATGTTTTTTTATGCGAAGTTGTAAAAAGCAGGTGATCAGAAATGAACTAGTATGAATACACCATAAAATGTGTAGTCAGTGAACTATATTGTTTGCTGAGAAGTTTGACATTGACTGGTTTAAAGGTGATCAGAAGTGAACTAGTATGAATACACCACAAAATGTATAGTCAATTAACTATATTGCTTGCTGAGTAGTTTGGCATTGACTGATTTAGCGCTAATCAGCAATGAACTAGTATGCATACGCCACAAAATGTATAGTCAATGAACTAGAATTTTCGCTGTGTAGTTTGGCATTGACTGGTTTTAAAACTAATCAACAATGAACTGGTATGCATATGCCACAAAATGGTTAGTCAATGAACTAGTATGTTTGCTGAGTAGTTCGGAATTTGACTGCAGGGTAGTAAAATACACCACAAAATGTATGGTCAATGAACTATATTGTTTGCTGGGTAGTTCGACATTGACTGGTTTAAAGGTGATCAGAAATGAACTAGTATGAATACACCGTAAAATGTATAGTCAATTAACTATATTGCTTGCTGAGTAGTCTGGCTTTGACTGGTTTAACGCAAATCAGCAATGAACTAGTATGCATACGCCACAAAATGTATAGTCAATGAACTAGAATTTTCTCTGAGTAGTTTGGCATTGACTGCTTTTAAAACTAATCAACCATGAACTGGTATGCATATGCCACAAAATGGTTAGTCAATGAACTAGTATGTTTGCTGAGTAGTTCGGAATTTGACTGCAGGGTAATAATAGATGCACCAAAAATGCATTTTGATGGTTTAATATTAAGACCATATTGATCCAAACGTTGAAAAACTATTTTTAAATGTTCAAGATGTTGTTCCTCATTTTCACTTGCTATTAATATGTCGTCTACATACGCAAATACAAAATCAAGTTCAAAAAAAGTTTCATTTATAAAACGTTGAAAGGTTTGAGCACTATTTCTTAATTCAAATGGCATACGAAGGAATTCGAATAATCCAAATGGAGTAGTAATAGCAGTTTTATGCACATCTTCAGGTGCTATAGGTATTTGATGATATGCACGAATCAAATCTAATTTTGAAAATATATTTTTATTTTTGAAATCTATACTCAAATCGTGCATATGAGGAAGTGGATAACGATCTGGAACTGTAAATACATTAAGTCTTCTATAATCACCGCAAGGTCTCCAATCATTGGCTTCCTTTTTAGGAACTAAATGCAAAGGTGAAGCGACAGAAGAACTTGATGGCCTACAAACACCTATTTTAACTAAATACTCAAATTCTGTTTTAGCTACTTTAAGTTTTATTGGGTCTAAACGGCGTGGCCTCGAAAACGGTAGAATTCCTTTAGTTTCAATTCTATGAACAGTATTATGCTTAACTATTTTTGTATAATTTGGTTCAGCAATAACTTCAGGAAATTGTTTGATTAATTGCGAAAATTTATTTTCCTTAACTTCAAATATTAGTTCAAAAACTTCACAAAAACCAAAAGAACCAGTAACTTTTAATTTTGTTTCTGAATCTATAATCAATTTGTTCTTTATATCTACAAGTAATCCAAATTTTTCTAAAAAATTTGCTCCAATAATAGGAGTTTTAATATTTGCTAGAAAGAATGGAAAATGAAAATCACGCTTTAATCCTAGATCAATTTTAAGTAATTTTGAGCCAAAAGTTTGTATAATCGTTCCATTTGCAGCAGATAAATTCAAATCAGATTTCCTTTTAAATTGCTTAAATTTTGTAACTGGAATAACTGAAACAACAGCTCCAGTATCAATTAAGAAATTTAGTTTATTTTGTGTATCAACAAAATTAAAGAAAAAAAAACTTTTTTAAAAATAAGCTTTTATTATTGGTTTATAAAATTAACTAAAAAGTAAAAAATAAATTGACTGTAAAGGAATATAACACTTTATAAGTTCATTGTAACCTTTAAAGATAATTTGGCTTCTTCGTCTGCCACAAAATAATTCCATATTGTACATAATTATATATTTCTAACATTAAAACTTTACACCTAAATTATTAAATATTCCAGTATATATCACATTCCTAATTTTATTAATAATAAAAGCGTGTTAAATTTCGATAGCAAGAAAAGAAGGTCCTGAATGTTCTTAATTATACCATCAAATAGAAAAGAAGGTCCTAAATGTTTTTAATTATACCATCAAAATTTAACACCTGAATGTTCTTAATTATACCATCAAATAGAAAAGAAGGTCCTAAATGTTCTTAATTATACCATCAAAATTTAAAACGCTTTTATTATTAATTAAATTAGGAATGTGATATATACTGGAAGATTTAATAATTTAGGTGTAAAGTTTTAATGTTACAAATATATAATTATGTACAATATGGAATTATTTTGTGGCAGACGAAGAAGCCAAATTATCTTTAAAGGTTACAATGAACTTATAAAGTGTTATATTCCTTTACAGTCTATTTATTTTTTACTTTTTAGTTAATTTTATAAACCAATAATAAAAGCTTATTTTTAAAAAAGTTTTTTTTTCTTTAATTTTATTTTTTACTTTTTAGTTCGGTTTATCAACAAGAAATATTCCTATAAGCTTGTGCTTAGAACATCTTTTTTCTTGAATTTATTTTAAATATAAAATATTGTTTAAATTAGTTATGCAATCTTTACTTAGTTATTTTAACATTCCTCATCCGATCCATTTCTTTTAATGCATCAACATTACACGGCTTCTTTGAAGTCAACTTTTGATATTGTACTAAAGCCAATTTATCTTTAAAGGTACATTATCAATAGCCGCGTGACAACCAAGTTTCGTATGTACATGCATTTAACGCAAACTTATGCGTCACAGCAACAGCGGCACAATCAACTATATGAGAGCCAGGTGTAAAATGCTTCTTCTTATGCTTTTCATGCATACAAAGTTGAAAGTTGGCAACTTTTGCATGTCAGATGTCGCTCGTGATGCGCAATGTATCGTTCTCTACCTAAATAAACACGTTCAACTCATCTGTCAATACATAATGCTGCGGCAAACATTGATAGTGACGCCGCTATAAAGCCGTGCGGCAAAGAGGCAATAATGTCGCAGCGACATCAATCGTCTGCTAGCAGCAACAGAAAACATAGAATCTTTTACAATAAAGCCGCGTGGTTAATAAAGTTACTTTTGGGATATTGGAATAAAGACTAAACTAAACGATAAATTGGATTTTTGAAATTAAGCAAATTTTTTTATTTACTGTTAGCGAAGCCTGAACGATGAAGAAAATTTGCAAAATCCCATCTTAACTGCAAGTTAGTACAATATCAAAAGCAAAATTTCCTGGAAAGAAAACCTTCGAATATCTCTACTCGTGCGCCACCTATCGGAATTATTTTCTTGTTATTTTGCGTGAAGGCAGAAAACTAAACGATGATGAAAATTTCAAGATCCTACCTCAACGGGAAGTTCGTTGAAAAACGAATTTATCGACACTGAAAACAGACCTTCGTATTTCTCAAATAAAGCGACTCACGCGCCACCTAGCGGGTCCAATTTTTTTTAACATTTAGAAATTAATTAAGTAACACACACGTAAAATATCAGCCAAATCGGTCCCTAATTACGATTTTGAGTTTTTATTACCGCTATCTCAGCCCCACCTAGCGGAATTTTTTTGCAAAAATATTTCTTTTCATGGTAGTAATACATGTTACGAATTTTAGCTAAATCGGACCATAAATGCGAATTTTGAAAATATAGCGACCCACGCGCCACCTATCGAAATTTTTTTTTTATAATATTGCATTGTCATCGGGGTTATACATGGGTGCAGAATTTCAGATCAATCGTACACCGGGAAGTGTATCAAATTTAGCTTGCAAGATTTGATTACAGACAGCCGTCAGGTGAAACTAAATAAAAGCTTTTAATAATAAAAAAAAATGAAAAGGCGGCTAGCTGGTTTGACATTACTTCTATCATCAGCCACCGGCATGACAGAACGATTTAGTTTAAATGACTTTGTTTTTGAATAAAAAATTTGCAAGGTTTAATACATTTAACAGCTTTGTTTCCAAAATTTGAGTGATACCAGCACATATTGTTGGGAGAATTTGAACGTTCCTTATATGATTTAAAATTTTTATTGTTAAAAAATCGTCTTTCCTTAGATTTTGGTCTTGTACGTAACTCATTTACATCAAGGGTTAATTTATTTAAATTTTCACAAAGTATAGAAGTTAAATTAGTTAAATTGTGAATACTTTGACCTAAAGGGGTATTTTGTGAAATTGAAGAAATTTGTGATTGATTATAAAGGTTATAAATTTTGTCTGCAATATTAAGTTTATTTTCAATAGTTTCTTTATCGCAAGATGTTAAATGCACTTGAATTTGTTGGGGTAATTTACGTAACCAAAATTTGTAAAGCAATTCTTGTCCAACTATTGTACTTGAACCAATTAAACATTTCATTTCACGATACAATTCCGAGGGTTTTCTATCTCCTAGCTGAGTATTGGAAATTAATTGTTGTAATTGACTATCTTCATTTTTATTTAACCTATCAAATAATACTCTCTTAATTGTTTCAAATTTATTTGTTAATGGGGGAGGATTTATAACATCTAATATTTTTGTAACAATTTCTTGTGAAAGAGCTACTAAAATATTATGAAATTTTACTGTGTCATCAAAAATATTGTTTATAGTAAATTGGGCTTCAGCATGAATAAACCATACTTCGGGACTTTCCGACCAAAATTGTGGTAATTTTAAAAATTAGTTTATTGGTGGATTGTTTTGAGTATTAGATGACATTGTTATAAAAGGAGCAGATAAAGTATTCGAAGGAATTGACATCGGAAAAATATTTTGTGCAATTGTTGTAGGATTTTGTATAACTGTTGTAGTTGTTGTAATTGTTGGATTATGTATAGTTGTTGTTCTAGGTGTTGGACTTTGTGAAAGTAGTATATTTGAGGTTGTTAGTAAAGAGTTATTTTGAGATATTCGTGATGTAGTTGTTGGCCTATGAGTAAGTGGCATATTTTCATCTAATGGGATTAAATTAGTTTCGTGAGACCTTGTTAAAACCATAATATTTAAAAATAAATATATATATTATTTACGTATTTAATTAATAAATACTGGAGGTGAAGCTCACAAGTTAAAATATGAAAAGAAAATAAGTAGATGTAAATAAAATAAAATAAAAATAAAAAAATTAGTATAAAATTAATAGATATACTTATAACTCTTTTATACTTAATACCTTAAATATTTTGAAATATATAGTAGGTATATAATTAACTGTTAGTTTATTTGTCCAAGAAAAGTTAATATTTCTTCTATTGTTCTATATTCCTTATTGGTCGTCAATTGATATTTTGTATTGATGCACAATGTTGTAGGAAATAAACTGTTTGTAAATTATCACATATTAGATTCTTTTTGTATAAAATTGAACAGCTTTTGTGTTAAATTTGCTAAAGTGACGGAGGCAGCGTTGCCTCATGCCGTCGATAGCTGTTAAGTTGAATCTTCACAATGTAGTTAATATTTAAACTTGTATTATTATGCAAAAATTATTTATATTTTTGAAGAAGAGCAGGTGGAAAGAGATAAATACGACGTTAATAAAATAGTAGAATTAAAATTTCATTGATATATTGCAAATTCGATTGTAGTTTTAGAGGTTGTAATTTGCGTTGTTATTTTTGTAGATTGATTGTTGAAAGATCTTAAATTCTTGTTCTATGAATGATCTTCTTCTGTAATAAATAAGATTCCAATGGATTCGTGGTGCCGGATCGCCAATTATAGTTATATAATAATTAACTATTTTAATATTTTATTTGTAATTATATTTAAAGTAATTATATGTTCACATATAGTTTGTAATATAATAATATCAAAATTTTCAAAAATTCAAAAAGAAAATTTTTAACATATTATTGAAAAGTAAAGGAAATGGAATCAAAAAAAATTAAATTAATAAATGAACATGTATAAGTAGTAAATGAACAAGTATGTAGAAAAGTATCCTACAGGGGGTAGGTTAGGTTAGGTTCAAGGGGCTCCCGCAGAGGCACAGTAAGGCCCGTTGTGATACCACCAACACTAGGAAAGTCAGTTCCGGGACCCTGCCATATGGAAAATCCCGGTGTTAACGGAATTCCCCACATAGCAGAATCCCGGGACTGACCCTCCTATACCGACACCGTTACTCCTCCTCGAACCATTTAGATGACTTGATGAAGGCCATCAGTACCCTGTTTCTGTAACTTTTTAACGAAATTCGTTATTGTCGTTAACATTGATTTTGACAAATTTTGTACAGAAAATTGTGTCAAAATTAACGATTTTTATGTAACGAACTTCGTTAAAAGTTACAGAAACGACGTGCAGGTCCTTTATTTCCAGCTCCGTGACCTGGCGTAGGCTGACCAGGAAGGGAACTCCCAAAAAGCGCAATCTCGCGCCACTTAAAGCCGGGCAGTTGCAGATGAGGTGCTCCACCGATTCCTCCTCCTCATCATCCTTACAACTCCTACAGCATCGTCGGTAGGGCACACCAAGTCTTTCTGCGTGCCTACCAATGAGTCAGTGCCCAGTTACTACGCCTATTAATATGGAGATTTCTCTTCTCCTTAGGGCATAAATTTGTCTTGATCTTTTATGATCCCATTTCGGCCAGGTTTCTTTGGATATCCGGCATCCTGGAGATTGCAGCCATCTTTCGTTGGCTTGGCGGAGTGTGTACTCCTTCAGCATAAGCTTGCATGTGGCAAACGGCATACCTAAGCGCTCTTCATCGCGAAGAACCTGCTTGGTCGTGCCCTGCCTCGCAATGTCCCTATGCCCCGGGACCCATGTGAGGTTAACGCGATTCTGTTGGGCCATCTCTTGTAGAGATCGACGACAGCTGAGCGTGAGTTCAGAGTTGAACGAGTAAGAGCCAAGGGATTTGATGGCCGCCTGGCTGTCGCTGAATATAAAAATTTCCTGTCTGATAGTGTGTTGGCCTATCCAAGCCGCGGCGTCCATGATTGTTGAAACTTCAGCCTGGAAGACACTGCAGTGATCAGGTAGTCTGAAGGAGAGCTCAAGGTTCAGATCCTTTGAATAAACCCCTCCCCCAACTCTGCCGTCTAACTTCGAGCCATCACTATAAATGGAAGTGCCGCCATGAGTGACGGTACTCCGATCCGTGCTCTCCCATTCTTCCCTGCTGGGAATGTTGATTTTAAAACCGCTATTTCCGACTGTTGTGGTCGCACAGCGATCTGTGCTCAGCGGAAGAAAGCTATAGGATCCCAAAATACAGGCGTGTCCAGTAGTGCTTGCGCCCCAGCCGGACGTTTCCCTTAGATGCAGAGCCGATGCTGCTGCTACTCGGTGCCCTTCCAGATCGAGTGGCAAAATGCCAAGAATGGCCTGGAGTGCTTCATTGGGCGTTGTTCTTAACGCACCGCTTATACAGATCATGCAAGATCTGTGTACTTTACCTAGCAGATTAAGGTTTGTTGCCTTGCTCAGCGCAGGCCACCATACCACAACTCCATAGAGCATGATTGGTCGAATGATTGCAGTGTAGACCCATTTGCATATTTTGGGGCTAAGTCCCCATTTCTTTCCAATGGCTCTTTTGCACGTGTAGAGTGCAATACACGCTTTCTTCGCCATCGTCAGGCTGGTACTGTCGACTGTTAAACTGGCAGCTGTAACGTCACCATTGGTATAGTTGGGCAAGAGAAAGACAATCAGTTCAGACTTAACCAAAATACAGGCTCTAACCCTGCCCCCCTCGCTGGCTTGTATTAGCTTAAAACCCTTAGTCCCCAAACCGCAAATCCTTGAGTTCTTGACCCAGGGTTCTTGGATCGGGACCACATCTATGTCGCCTTTAGAGAGACGACTGATTAAAGCAGCCGAGGCTGCTTTAGATTTGTGCAGGTTTATCTGAATCACCACCAACATGAGAGCGCTCAGACTTCCCTGCCACCGCCGTATCGTCGAGTTCCACCTCGTCTGGAGGCTTATCTTTCAACGACGATTTGTTCAGACCACGGTTTGGCGTAGCCGAGATCCTACTAACTGTGGCAGTATTGACATTGGTGCGCTCAGGACTAGCTGCTATCACTGTGACGTTGAGGTCTTCCCCGTCCAGCAGGCTGTCTCCCATCTCCGAGCTGTTCACTGCTCGTTCGCCATTTGACGTGGCAGATACCATACTTTCCGAGTCGGATTGACACCCCAGTCCTGCGTCGGGAGAGACGGGTTCATGATCCTCAGCATCCTGAGAATTCTCTCAGGTTCAGCAGGGATAGCAGGAATCCACGCTCTTGCCCTTGGCCGAGCCGGGATGTCCTGCCAGTCGACAACCTCGATTCATGCCCCTTGGTAGATCTCACCCAGTCTTGCAGCTGCTGCCTTGTACAGTGCAACAGTTTTTGCATCCTCGCAAGCGAATACCTTGATTCGGCCCTGGTGCCATCCCGCATCTGAACCCATCGGCGTGGCACACGGAGACTCATCCATAATGTCGAGAAGGGCATTACCGATAGCGTTCCGGACGTACCGCCACTGGTCCCTAGGGATGGCCCAGCTTTCGTTACCTCGGTCAATGACGCCTATGAGGATCCTATCCTTAGTTACTTCAGCAAAGCTGAGTTTACCCACTACGGGGGCGTGTTGCTGCCGCTTCGGGTGAGGATCCTCGCGGCCACTCTTTTGTCCAAGTACTCAGAGCGACTGGGAGATGTCTTTTGGTGTAAATTTCGACCCGTAGTTGCCATCGCGGTCGTTCCCTTATTTGGATCTCTGGGGCCAGGTCGTGAGACCACTGCCACAGACGTTAAAGACTTGGTTTCGGTACCGGCACTTACTAGGACTTTAGCATCAGCCGTTGTTGGCTTCACTGTGTTTGTACCGGTACTTACTTTGGGGATTGCCCCCTTGTTATCCAGAGCTCATCGACCCGTAGTTGCCATCGCTGTGGATATCTCGGCTGATAAAGAAATGGAGTTTGTCCTCCGACGTTGCGTTCTCGCTTGCTCCAGCATTTTCCTCCTCTGCTGTGCAGTATACATTGTTGTATCTTTAGTTTTAGGGTTTTTGTTATTATTTATCATCTTGTTCGTACGACCCCTCGCCGGGCAAGGCCAGTTTAGGGTCAAGGGAAGAGTAAGGGGAATGTGTCGTCCGCCGCGGAAGAGCCCCATACCGCGGTAAGGCCATAGTTACTCTCCGAGGCGGCCCGGTATCAGATAGGCTCCGTTCGATTACAGCCACGATTTGCCTCCCGGCTGCAAACGTCTAATGAGCACGTGGTCGCATAACACCCTGGATTGGGAGGGGGAAGATCTTAGTCGTCGCGCCAGAGAGGCTTGGCTTCTCTCGTGATGTAGTACCGGTGGCGCTATGATCACAAGGGCAGCGTAGCCCTGTGGCTATCGACATAAGCCCTCGTACCGCGGCAAGGTGTCCACCCTTCACGAGGGGGTAAATAATTGTAAAAAATTTGCTGACGTAATACTTGAAGGGCCCCAAATTGCACGGATTGCGTATAATTTTTTGAGTTTTTTTGTTGCTGTGATTACAATTAATGCAATCCGTACAATTAGTGCACCGTCTGCAAGACTTAGCGAATCCCCCTTATATTTCATCATCATTTATTGGCGCTTAACCGCCTAAGCGATTTTGGCCGTCGCCTATCAAAGCACGCCAGTCATTCCTTTTTAGCGATAACTGACGCCAATTGGAAACCCCAAGGGAGTTCAAGTCATCCTCCACCTGTTGTTTCCATCTCAGTCGAGGCCTCCCCCTTCCTCTGCTGCCGAATTCGGGTGACGATTGGAAAACCTTCCGGGCTGGAGCTTCTTTGTCCATTCGCATGACGTGACCCAGCCAGCGGAGCCTTTGGGCTTTAATTCGCTGGACTATGGTCAGATCTGCGTAAAGCTCGTACAGCTCATCGTTAAATCTCCTTCGATACTCGCCGTCGGCATCACGGGAAGGACCATAAATCTTCCGGAGAACTTTTCTCTCAAATACTCCAAGGGCCATCTCATCTTCTCTTGACATTGTCCATGAATCTGAGCCATACATCAGGACAGGTATGATGAGAGACTTATAGAGCGCGATCTTTGTTCTTCGAGAGAGGACTTTACTTCTCAATTGCCTACTGAGTCCAAAGTAGCACTTGTTCGCAAGAGTGATTCTCCGTTGGATTTCTAGACTGATATTATTTTCGGTGTTAATGCTGGTTCCCAAATAGACGAAGTCCCTCACAGTTTCAAATTTGTAACTATCAACAGTGACGTGGCTGCCAAGGCGCAGGTGCGCCGATTCTTTCTTTGATGACAGCAAATACTTCGTCTTGTCCTCGTTGACCGCAAGACCCACTTTTTTCGCTTCTTTATCCAGTCCAGAGAAGGCAGCGCTTACGGCGCGGTTGTTAAGGCCAATGATATCAATATCATCGGCATACGCCAGCAATTGCACGCTCTTGTAAAAGATTGTACCATTGCGGTTTAGCTCTGCTGCTCGAATTATCTTCTCCAGCATCAGGTTGAAGAAATCGCACGAAAGGGAGTCGCCCTGTCTGAAGCCTCGTTTGGTTTCAAATGGCTCAGAGAGGTCCTTCCCGACTCTGACGGAGCTGTAAGTATTGCTCAACGTCATTTGGCAAAGCCGTATAAGCTTTGCAGGGAAGTCAAATTCAGACATGGCGGCATACAGGCAACTCCTTTTTGCGCTGTCAAAAGCGGCTTTGAAATCGACAAAGAGATGGTGTGTGTCGATTCTTTTATCATGGGTCTTCTCCAGGATTTGGCGTATCGTGAAAATCTGGTCGATGGTAGACTTACCAGGTCTAAAGCCACACTGATAAGGTCCAATCAGCTTGTCTACGATGGGCTTCAGTCTTTCACACAATACGCTAGAAAGAACCTTATATGCGATATTAAGAAGGCTGATTCCGCGGTAGTTGGTGCGGTTAGCGGGATCGCCTTTCTTGTGGATTGGGCAGAGCACACTTAAATTCCAATCTGGAGGCATGCACTCGTCTGACCATATTCTGCATAAGAGCTGATGCATGCTTTTTACCAGCTCTTCGCCTCCGTGTTTGAACAGCTCGGCGGGTAGTCCGTCTTTTCCAGGCGCTTTGTTGTTTTTGAGCCGGGATATAGCTATCCTCACTTCATCATAGTCAGGTGGTGGGACGACTTTTCCATCGTCAGGGATTGGGGTATCGGGTTCGACGTCTCCCTCGCAATTTAGCAGTGAGGAGAAGTGCTCCCTCCATAATTTAAGTACACTCAGTACGTCGGTTACCAGGTCGCCATTATTGTCCTTACAGGAACTTGCCCCGGTCTTAAAACCTTCCGTCATCCGCCGGATCTTTTCACAGAATTTTCGGGCATCATTCCTGTCAGCCAGCATCTCAAGCTCCTCACACTCACGCCTTTCGGCCTCACGTTTCTTTTTTCTGAAAAGGCGTCTCTCTTCCTTCTTTGCCTCACGATAGCGTTGCCATACACTGCGGGTTGCGCCCGTTCGCAACGTCTCCCTGTAGGCAGCGTCCTTTTTGTCCGAGGCAGTGCTGCATTCCTCATCGTACCAGTTGTTTTTGCGGGCTCGCTGGAACCCTATAGTGGCCTCAGCGGCGCTACGTAGTGAGTGAGAGATATGCTTCCATTGCTCGGTTGCATCGTTAGGTCGAGGATTGCTCTCCGATAGCAGGTGTGAGAGTCGAGTGGAGAAATTGTCAGCTGTCTGTGTCGTGCGCAGCTTCTCGACGTCAAACTTTCCTTCCGTTACTGTGCGCACTTTCTTTGCTACACAGAGGCGTGTGCGTATCTTGGCTGCAACAAGATAATGGTCCGAGTCGATATTGGGAGCACGAAGGGTACGCACGTCCAGAACGGTGGAGCTATGTCTGCCGTCGATCATGACATGATCAATCTGGTTTCTTGTTCTTTGATCAGGAGACAGCCATGTGGCTTGGTGTATTCGTTTATGCTGGAACTTGGTACTACTGGTACTACTGATGACCATATTGCGAGCAGCGGCGAAATCAATCAACCTAGTGCCGTTGGGGGATGTTATATCATGGAGACTAAATTTTCCAACTGTTGGACCAAAGACTCCTTCCTTGCCCACCTTCGCATTAAAGTCGCCGAGCACGATTTTGATATCATGTTGGGGGCAGCGATCATAAGTCTGTTCAAGTTTATCGTAGAAGGAGTCCTTCTCTGCGTTGTCCGTCTCCTCAGTCGGCGCATAGGCGCAGATAAATGTTATGTTGAAAAATTTCGCTTTGATGCGGATCGCAGCGAGACGCTCGTCCACGGGGGTGAACGCTAGTACTTGGCGGCGAAGTCTCTTTCCCACCACGAATCCTACACCACGCGCTTTGCCGCGTGTCTGGCCACTGTAGTATACGTCACAAGGTCCGATGGTCGTCTTTCCTTGTCCCGTCCATCGCATTTCCTGCAGGGCGGTGATGTCAGCCTTTGCACTAACGAGGACATCAACCAGTCGGGCAGCGGTACCGTCCCTTGAAAGGGTCCGGACATTCCCGGTACATGCCCTAATATCCAAATCATTATGCCTTATTCGTTTTGCCGGGTCGTCAACATTAAAGGGGGTTCTCATCCGAGGCTTTAATACATTTTTCATTGGACTAAATTTTTTACGTGGCGGGTCCCAAACCCAGCGCACAACCCGTTTCGGGGTTTTTGGAAAATATTTACACATTTATATAGCGAGCCGCTTGCTTCAAGACAGACGCCCGCTTGCAGCCGCACCTCATGGTGAACAGACGCTGCGCAAAAACCTCGGTGAGCCCTTAAACCAAGTATGTCAGAGTGGCCCCACCGAAGCTCCCTCTCTTTCTGCCGCGAGCCTAGGTAGCTCCCGTTGCCCAGAGTGCACGAACGAGGACGCAAGAGTCGGGATTGAGCAAGGTCACTTAGCAACCACACTCCATTACACTCCTCCGTCTCCGTCTGCAAGACTTAGCGAATCCCCCTTATATTTATTTCATTTTATTTGTGTGATGCATTCACATTTAACTCCCTTTATTTCTGTAATTACTTCACAACCTAACTATTCAAAACCTAATAAGAAAATTAATTAAATATATCCATTTATAAGCTGACCATAATTTTCGAGCGAAAAAGGAGGACAAATGCACTAAAACTATAAAAATTGCTAAGACGATCAAAATTTTTGGCAAAAAGGAGGACAAATTTAGAACATTAAAATACACCTTTTTTATACATACATATATACATATTTGTTTAAAAACGTGAAAAATACGAAAACAAATATTGTTTGAAACAAAAAACAATTCACAGTTTATATCAATAAAATAAGGTAATAGACAAAAAATTACATATTTGTACTTCAATGTTTTTTAGGTACATACGTATACATACATATGTATTTGGTATTTCAAAGGACTCCATATTTTATTTTTTAAAATGTATATTAAGTAATAATATGAGATCAAAATTTATTTTTCGAATGAATTTTTTTTCAATAGTCCATTATTATTTTTTAACAAGTTATAAAATGACATGCAATCTAAACCAATATTACATTTAACAATTACCATTGCTGCTAAAGTCTTCACATCAAGTCTAGCCATTTCACTGGTCCATATATCATTGCATAATGAAAATACTCTTTCAACATTAGCGTTTGTGTCCGGTAAACATAGGGCGATTTCTATTAATATTTTTACATTATCAAAAGGTATATGCTGTTTTGTAAAAAAGTTAAAAATATGAATCCATTTTTTATCAATTTCTACATCTGCCGTTTCATTCAATATGTCATTCTTTAGAACATTATTAATACATCCCACCTCGTCAAATAGCAAATTATCATCAATTACAATGCCTAATTTGTTTCTACAAAAATCCAAAGTTTTCAATACATTCTTCCAATCGATTTCATTTTTTAACAGAACCCGAGATTAAGCTTGTGATCTCAATGTTATAATAGCGTAGTCAATTGCAAACCTTTTCTGCAGATTATTTAGTCAACTTCTCAAATGTTGCATAAGCAAAGAAGGTACACATTTTTTGAACAACATTTTAACTATCACGAAGAAAAAGGAGGACAAAATCGTCAAAAAAGGAGGACAAGGAAGACAAAATCGTCAAAAAGGAGGACACAAATTTTTCGGAGGACAAGCCGCATTTTCGGAGGACAGCCCTCCGTTGGTCACCTTAATTTACAATAAAGTGGGAAAAACATATCATGCGCCTAAATTATTATTGTCAACTACGTTGGTAAAAGTTACAAATTCGACAAAGCGCTCTTTAAGTTTCATTGACTTATTAAAATAATTTAGCACTTCCTAAAGTCTCCTGTGGTCTTAAGTAGTATTTCAGTAACACTTGTGAGCAGGCTTGCCAGATTGGGCGCTTTAGCGCCAATTAGGCGCTTTTTCTGAATTTTCGCGCCTTGAAACTTAAAGAAGCCCAAGTGGCGCTTTTGGACTTTTTTGAATTCGAAATATATATTTTTTGATGAGATGTGGTTGCTACTGTGTGTTGTGATTTTGTGATTTTAATGAAGCAAATCTATCATCTCTCAATTTATGATTTTTATACCTTTCATGAACATGAAATGGTATTATAACTTTGGTCCGATGTTTGTAAGTATGAGAAGAAGAAGAGATAGACCCACTAATAAGTATACCGTTATGATCAGGACGATGAGTTGATTTGATTTAGCCATGTCCGTCTGTCCGTCTGTTTGTACGCAAACTAGTCCCTCAATTTTAGAGATATCTCGATAAAATTTGGTAGGGAGGCGTTATTTTATATGAGAATAATCATTCGTCGGAACCAGCAAGATCGGACCAAAACTACTCATAGCTCCCATACAATCGATTGTTCCGATAAACGGATTTTGGGCCATAACTTCTGTAATTAAAGTGCTAGTAACGTGAAATTTTGTAGGTATTGATGTTTTCATATGTGAAATATCCATGTTGAAAATCATTGAGATGGGACAAATATTTCATATAGCTCCCATACAATCGATTGTTCCGATAAACGGATTTCGGGTTATAACTCCTGTAATTATAAAGCTAGGAACGTGAAATTTTGTAAGTATTGCTATTTTTATATCTGAAATATCGATGGTAAAATAATTGAGATCAGATAAATATTTCACATAGCCCCCCATATAATCGATTGTTCCGATAAACGGATTTTGGGCTATAACACCTATAATTATATATGTAGGGTCGTGAAATTTAGTAACTATTGCTCTGTTAGAAAGTGGAATATCGATGTTAAAAATCAATGAGATTGGACCAACAAAACACATCGCCCCCATAGAGAAACCTCTCCTAACGGACACCTCTAATAACCGGACACCTCCCTTGGGCGGACTTTTTTTCATGCACCAAGTTTTAAGTGCATTTATCAGAGCAAATGCCACTCTCTTATCCGGACACTCTCTTGACCGGACGCGGACAGTCATTTGTCATAAAATTTTACCAAAAACCTCTATTAAGAGATTTCGTTTCATAACAAATCAGAGAAAAACCTCTCTTGAGCGGACGCGAACTCCCCTTGAGCGGACAATGTAAAACGTTAGTTACAATTATACTGACTTTTAAAAAAGTAGTGGTTGTGTTCACACATAGGATGTGGGTAAATAAAAATAGGGGACTCCCGTGTTTGTTGAAAATATTTTTTAAGTCGCATGCTTAGTTTGGTTTGCTCAGTTAAGTGTGTTCAGTGAAAGTGAAAAGACGTAAAACAATGTAATAAACACAAATCTTGTGAGCAATCTAATGAATATATTTTATTGAAATGAGTAATTGGTAAGCATTTAATTAGTTAAAAATTCAAACCTTCACTAAATAGCTACCCACTCCCATAACCGGACACCTCTTTTGACCGGACAAATATCAGCCGACGGTGAGTGTCCGCCCAAGGGAGGTTTCACGTAATCGATAGTTCCGACAATTTCGGTATGAGCTAAAGTTAAATTCACACAGGCTGTACTGGGGATCGAACAGTGAAAATCGTGACGCTTATTCATGAAAGGTATATAGCCTTCGGCACAGCTTTCCTTAATTGTTTTTACTACAAAAAATATATGGTAATTTTTTCATTAAGTTCAACTATTAGGGAAAAATAACTTTTAACATAACAAATTTAGAAAAAAAACGGCTTAAAAGAAAATTGATAATATCGTTTTTCTTAGCCGTTTCGATGTGAATAAGGAAAAGAAACGGATACCCTTTACCATTTAAGTAGTCTAAGGCCCGGTTTTTCAGTGCAAGTTTAAACCACAGACAAAGTTGACTAGAGTTTATCTCATACAAATTGGCCGTTTAAACTCGCACTGAAGTTTAAACTTGCACTGAAAAACCGGGCCTAAAGTGTAAATTTGAACGTTCCTAAAATAAAAAAAAAAACATGTTTTGAAATTACAGTCATCAATGCTTCAACTTCAAGAATACGTTAAGGTTTTTTGAAAAGAAAAAAATCCTAAAATGAAAACAATATCCACAAAAAAAAATAAATATTTTCTTATAAACAAAAACGGTAATTTTTTACATGGCTTATTTTTTATCGCCATTTTTTGTCTTTATATGTTTTATTGCAAATGGGAATTTTTGGCGCTTTTTTCTTCTGAAATCGCGCTTTTTGGTTTAAAAGTCTGGCAACCCTGCTTGTGAGCACTGTAATGAGTAGAATGTTGCATTTGAATACATGTAAAGTATGATATTTTATCTAAGCGAACGTTCGTATCATTCGTTAATAAAATGTAAAAAATATGAAAGACAATTAACAATTAATAAATGACTACTGGTACTTTAGTGATTGCGCTCTAGTATTACGGCTGCTGCTGTTCTGCTGTTAGATGCAATCTGTCAAACCTTACTCTCTGTATATGTCTCGTTTGTAGTTAGAAGAGGGAGTGTTGCGGTCGAGCAACTTGATTTCGACTATACGAGGCTTCCGAAAGTATAAAGAACACAAAGTTTAACCGAACTCGATTTAATGTGATTTTATTGATCATAAAACGTTAAATAAATGTAATTTGTGTTATAATTCAGTAGTTAACAAATATGCGTTTTTGAATTTGTCTCTTCAGCGTGATATGGTTGAATTGAGGTTTTTATATCTTTTCGTGCCTCGTGTGCGTTTTAATTCTCGTGGCGAATTGATTGTTGCAAGAACGCTTCGGTTTAATTCAAATGATGTTTTGGCACGGTTGTATTTTGTTGCAAGAGGGCTTCGGTTCAATTAAAGTGATGTTTGCCACGGTTGTATTTTCCAGTATAAATATACAGGGATGATTTAATTTCGTACATGCAGGCGTCATAAATAAATACCATCTGTGTATGGTGGTATCAAAATCACTTCCAGTATGCCAGGACAGCCGCAAGCCGTTGGATATTCTAGGCCACTATACATCACTATTGGAAGTGGAAAGCATAGTTCATCCACTGCTAATACTCATGCTCAGGATTTCGAGGCGCTTATCGAACTTGAAGAGTTTCGACCATTAGCTAAAACTTACCAAGGACTAGTAAAACCAGTGGAAATTATGACGGTTGAGTGGGGGTATAAGAGCAGGTCGCCTCCCCGTTCGTGCACCCTGGGTAACGCTAAATGACCTACATGGCCTACACGGCTAGTTTCTTGTATTGCCGGTTCTACGAGAACGGTACCAGTACTTGTGCTGTACCGATCGTGCCGAAACGACCCGGGCCGTTTTCTTATATCGACCCGGCCAAGAGCAATACACTCGGGATGACCCTGTCTGGCAGGGCTACACCTCGCTACAACAACAACAACAACGGTTGATGGAGGCCCAGATAAAATCCGCGTTATCAAAAAGTAATAGTGTTTGCTATACAACACTTTAAGCGACATGATATCGATGCATTGTTTTTAGCTACCAATGCTCCTTGAAGAAGTGCGTATAACAGAGTAGAGCGCAAAATGGATCCTCTTAGTCGGGAGTTGGCTGGTTTAATATTGCCTCATGACCATTTGGATGAACGTGGCGTTACAATTGATGAATATTTAGAGACATCTAATTTCGAATTTGCAGGAAATATATTAGCTGAAGTATGGAGTTCAATGGTAATTGATGGCTATGACGTTACCACAAAATATGTTGAGGCAGGTGAACAAGATCTTCCTGATTTCCCAGACATTAAGTGGTATTCAGAACATGTACGTGAAGGCCAATACTTGCTCCAAATTGTAAAATGTAGAAATACCGAATGCTGTCGTCCATGAAGTGGCATATTTCAGTTACTAGACAACAGGTTTTTTCCAGTCCCTGCAAAAGAAAAACAAACAGTTCATGACTTGGTTTTAGATGAAGGAGGGCAATTTCTTAATCTTCCAGTCAATTTAGCTCTAGGCTTAAGTGCATTACTCAAAGATTTTCTGCAATTGCCCTACGATCATTTTTGTCCGACGGTAAAATTGAGACTATCAAATTGTACATGCAAAACGTGTGGTCTTTATCATGCTTTCATCAAGTCACTAAATCGTCACATTAAAAATATACATAAAAAAGTAAACAAGAACAGTGACAGGAAAGTTAGACCTGTAAGAGTCGCTGCTCGTCGTGCTAATGAACTGATGTGCATTAATCAAAACTTAGAGCATCATGATGTTGAATGGCTTGATGAGACTGACATGGACATTCCAAAATCTGATGAAAGTGAGCAGATTCACCATATTGAGCAGCAATCAAATCCAATGTTATCGAAAACTTAGAATCATCGACTCTCGTTTCATGGACTGAAGACTGTTAATTTGAATTCAATTTAAAATAAGTTTTTTATTCTCATTAGATTATAATATTTTTGTTCCTTTCTCTATATTGAATCAGTAAATCTGATATATATCCTAAATCTATTGTCTTGTTGTAAAATTATAATATAAAACAACAACACATAATGTTTATGTAAGCATGGGGGGAGGGGGTATCCGATTTGCTTATTTTCGATGACAAGGGGGGTGGGCGTAAATAATTGTAAAAAATCTGCTGACGTAATACTTGAAGGGCCTCAAATTGCACGGATTGCGTATAATTTTTTGAGTTTTTGTTGTTGTTGTGATTACAATTAATGCAATCCGTACAATTAGTGCACCGTCTGCAAGACTTAGCGAATCCCCCTTATATTTATTTCATTTTATTTGTGTGGTACATTCACATTTAACTCCCTTTATTTCTGTAATTACTTCACAACCTAACTAAATACTTCAAAACCTAATAAGAAAATTAATTAAATATGTCCATTTATAGGCTGACCATAATTTTCGAGCGAAAAAGGAGGACAAATGCACTAAAACTATAAAAATTGCTAAGACGATCAAAATTTTTGGCAAAAAGGAGGCCAAATTTAGAACATTAAAATACACCTTTTTTATACATACATCTTCTATATTATTATTCTAAAACACGGCGCTTAGCTAGACTAAACTACAATACGTATATAAACGAAATGTATATCAGATGAAAGCTTATCATGAGCATGTTTGCAAAAAATTATAACAATTCCAATAGGTTAATTTGTTCATGAGAAATTAGCGTTTAAAGTTTGTACCCAAGCTCTTTATATGGCACTATTAGCATGCTTTGTAAATGTACATATGTATATACATACATACAATGCTCGCATGGATTTCAGTCGAAATAGACAAACATTGAAAAAAATGTAAATATGTATGTATGTATGTATGTAAGTACATATGATTTTGCGCTACTTTGACTACAAAAGCAATGCAGGGGTAATAAGCAAACACACCCGATTATCGGGGGTTACATACTAGTATATATTTATTTACAAACGTGTAAAATACGAAAACAAATATTGTTTGAAACAAAAAACAATTCACAGTTTATACATATCAATAAAATAAGTTAATAGACAAAAAAATTACATATTTGTACTTCAATGTTTTTTAGGTACATACGTATACATACATATGTATTTGGTATTTCAAAGGACTCCATATTTTAGTTTTTAAAATGTATATTAAGTAATAATATGAGATCAAAATTTATTTTTCGAATGAATTTTTTTCAATAGTCCATCATTATTTTTTAACAAGTTATAAAATGACATGCAATGTAAACCAATATTGCATTTTACAATTACCATTGCTGCTAAAGACTTCACATCAAGTCTAGCCATTTCACTGGTCCATATATCATTGCATAATGAAAATACTCTTTCAACATTTGCGTTTGTCCCGGTAAACATAGGGCGATTTCTATTAATATTTTTACATTATCAAAAGGTATATGCTGTTTTGTAAAAAAGTTAAAAATATGAATCCATTTTTATCAATTTCTACATCTGCCATTTGATTCAATGTGTTATTCTTTTGAACATTATTAATAAATCCCACCTCGTCAAATAGCAAATTATCATCAATTACAATGCCTAATTTGTTTCTACAAAAATCCACAGTTTTCAATACATTCTTCCAATCGATTTCATTTTTTAACAGAACCCGAGATTAAGCTTGTGATGTCAATGTTACAATGGCGTAGTCAATTGCAGATTGCACATTTTTGAACAACATTTTAACTATCACGAAGAAAAAGGAACACAATATCGTCAAAAAAGGAGGACAAGGAAGACAAAATCGTCAACAAGGAGGACAAAGGAGGTCACAAATTTTTGGGAGCACAATCCTCCGTTGGTTACCTTAATTTACAATAAAGTGGGAAGAACATATCATGCGCCAAAATTATTATTGTCAACTACGTTGATATAAGTTACAAATTCGACAAAGCGCTCTTTAAGTTTCATTGACTTATTAAAATAATTTAGCACTTCCTAAAGTCTCTTGTGGTCTTAAGTACTATTTCAATAACACTTGTGAGCAGGCTTGCCAGATTGGGCGCTTTAGCGCCAATTAGGCGCTTTTTTCTGAATTTTCGCGCCTTGAAGCTTAAAGAAGCTCAAGTGGCGCTTTTGGTTTTTTTTGAATTCGAAATATATATTTTTTGATGAGATGTGGTTGCTACTGTGTGTTGTGATTTTGTGATTTTAATGAAGCAAATCTATCATCTCTCAATTTATGATTTTTTTTACTACAAAAAATATGTGGCAATTTTTTCATTAAGTTCAACTATTAGGGAAAAATAACTTTTAACATAACAAATTTAGAAAAAAACGGCTTAAAAGAAAAATGATAATATCGTTTTTCTTAGCCGTTTCGATGTGAATAAAGAAAGAAACGGATACTCTTTATTTTAAAACCCATTTAAGTAGTCTAAGGCCCGGTTTTTCAGTGCAAGTTTAAACCACAGACAAAGTTGACTAGAGTTTATCTCATACAAATTGGCCGTTTAAACTCGCACTGAAGTTTAAACTTGCACTGAAAAACCAGGCCTAAAAGTGTAAATTTGAACGTCCTAAAATAAAAAAAAACATGTTTTGAAATTACAGTCATCAATGCTTCAACTTCAAGAATACGTTAAGGTTTTTTGAAAAGAAAAAAATCCTAAAATGAAAACAATATCGACATAAAAGAAATAAATATTATTATTATTATTATTCCCAGTCGGATTACCCAACCGGCACGAGGGGCGCATCCGCATAACGCGCGGATTGATAAATGTTGCCGAGCCCTTGAAAGGCATTGGTTTGTTAATCGTCGAGATCTAAAACTGCTCGGCTACAGAGAAAAACTCATTAGCCGAGTAAAGTAGATATAAGCTAAATTAAACATTAATAAATAATTGGCGGCCACCGTGGTGTAGCGGTTAAGTGTTCGGCCTTCTACACCAAGTCGTGGCGGTTCGATGCCCGGCAAAAGTAACATCAAAAATTATTTAGAAAAATAATTTTTCTAAACGGGGCTGCCCCTCGGCAGTGGTTTGGCAAACTCTCCGGGTGTATTTCTGCCATGAGAAGCTTCTCAGCAAAAAATTCATTTGCTTTGCAAGTGCCGTTCGGAGTCGGCAAAAAACTGTAGGTCCCGCCAACTTGTAGAAAACTCAAAAAGCAACACGCCACAAGTTGGAAAGAGAAGCTCGGCTAAAAAATCTCGTTAGAGGTTATGATAACCTGTTGGTATATCGCCGCCATTAGTTTTTTTTTTTTTTTTAAATAATTGGTTGACGGAAGATTGAGAATTTAAGATGCAGGGATAGAGAAAAATAAAAAGATAAATAAATAAGGTGAAATAAAAAACAAGTAAGGAAAGCTGTCTTCGGCTGTGCCGAAGGCTATATACCTTTCATGAATAAGCGTCACGATTTTCACTGTTCGATCCCCAGTACAGCCTGTGTCAATTTAGCTATATTTACTATACACATTACACATCTTTGTTATAATTTAAAAAAAACTTACAAAATAATAGGATCCGAGTTATCGGAACAATCGATTGTATGGAGGCTATATATTATACGTGTTCAATTGTACTGACTTACACTATACACATTACATATGTAGAAAGTACTAAAGGTGCAATATTTTACGTTCCTAACTTTTTAAATGCGGAAGTATTGGCCAAAAAACCTTATATCGGAACAACCGGTTGTATGGGGCTATATGTTATATTTACCCGATCTTCTTGATTTTCCTCTACACACTACATAAATTGAAAGTACTCAAGTTGCAAAATTTTATGTTCCTAACTTTTTAATTGCAGAAGTTTTGGCCAAAAAACTTATATCTGAACAATCGGTTGTATGGGGGCTATATGTTACATTTGCCCGATCTTTTTGATTTTCACTATATACACTACATAAATAGAAAGTACTCGAGATGCAAAATTTTACGTTCCTAACTTTTTAATTGCAGAAGTTTTGGTCAAAAAACCTTATATCTGAACAATCGGTTGTATGGGGGCTATATGTTACATTTGCCCGATCTTTCTGATTTTCACTATACACACTACATAAATAGAGAGTACTCGAGTTGCAAAATTTTACGTTCCTAACTTTTTAATTGCAGAAGTTTTGGTCAAAAAACCTTATATCTGAACAATCGGTTGTATGGGGACTATATGTTACATTTGCCCGATCTTGTTGATTTTCACTATATACACTACATAAATAGAATGTACTCGAGTTGCAAAATTTTACGGTCCTAACTTTTTAATTGCAGAAGTTTTGGCCAAAAAACCTTATATCTGAACAATCGGTTGTATGGGGGCTATATGTTACATTTGCCCGATCTTATTGATTTTCACTATATACACTACATAAATAGAAAGTACTCGAGTTGCAAAATTTTACGTTCCTAACTCTTTAATTGCAGAAGTTTTGGCCAAAAATTCTTATATCTGAACAATCGGTTGTATGGGGGCTATATGTTGCATTTGCCCGATCTCGTTGATTTTCACTATATACACTACATAAATAGAAATTACTCGAGTTGCAAAATTTTACGTTCCTAACTGTTTAATTGCGGAAGTTTTGGCCAAAAAACCTTATATCTGAACAATCGGTTGTATGGGGGCTATATGTTATACTGGTCCGATCTTGTCAGTTCCGACAAATGATTCCTATATTACAAAATGGTGGCCACATACAAAATTTCAGCCAGATATCTCAAAAATTGAGGGACTAGTTTGCGTTCAAACAGACAGACGGACAGACGGACAGACGGACAGACGGACAGACGGACAGACGGACATGGCTAAATCAACTCATCTCGTCATCCTGATCATTTCGGTATACTTATTGATGGGTCTATCTCTTCTTCTTCTCATATTTACAAACATCGGACCAAAGTTATAATACCATTTCATGTTCATGAAAGGTATAATAACATATACATATAGACCAAGAAAAGAGCTCAAATAAGTATTAAAGACTACACAAAGTTTCTACATATTTAGGATAGAAAGAATAGATTCTTTTATGTGGAAAAGCGAGTCTGTAACATCAAATGTGCTAGAATGAGAGTTATAATCCTGACATAAACAGCGAAAGGGCTCATTTAACGCAAAGTTGGTTCTACACTGTTTCAAGACAAGTGGTTTAAAATAACGTGATGGCCGAGAGGGTATATTGAAATTTACTTCACTTAGAAGAAACGGGCTTGAGAGAGATCCATTTAGTAACTTAATCATAAAAACTATTCCAAGCATTTCCCTCCTACTGGAAAGGGTGTGAAGATTTATGAGTTTCAAGCGACTAGCATAAGGTGGTAGATTATATAAGGGATCCCAGTGAAAATCTCTTAATGCAAAAAGTAAAAACTGTTTATGGACTGATTCTAGCCTATCTATATGGACTTGGTAGCGCGGGTTCCAGACTATTGATCCATATCCTAGTATCGGTCTGCCTAATGAAGTAAAAAGAGCCTTAGTTACATAAGGATCGCTAAATAAATGATGATAATGATGATGATGATAAGCAGCCGGCTGAAGAGTTCTACACGAGAAACGCATGTATTTACATTTTTTAAGATTTAGTGGCATATAATTTAAATCGCACCAAGTAACTAGGGTATCTAAGTCTGATTGTAGCATAGATTCATCCTGACACGACGTGTATGACATGAAGAGTTTTACATCATCAGAGTATATCAAGATTTTTGAAAACACTATTGTAGTGGAGATGTCGTTTATAAACAGCAAGAACACAATCGGGCCGAGATGGCTCCCTTGAGGAACACCTGAAGAGACGTTAATAACATCAGATAAAATATTTTTGAACACTACTCTTTGAGTCCTGTCACTAAGGTAAGAAGATATCCAGCGATTGAGACCCGGCTGGAAGCCCAACTGATCAAGTTTATAAATTAGTAGTGAGTGACACACTTTGTCGAAAGCTTTACTAAAGTCAGTGTAAACAACGTCAGTGTGCATGTTTTTACGAAAGCCGTTTGAGACATGAGTGGTGAATTCAAGTAAGTTTGTGACTGTCGATTTTCCCTTACTGAAACCGTGTTGGCAGTCAGCGATCAGCGTAGAGATTGGATCCGTAAGTTGATTTGTAACAATAGCTTCAAACAGTTTTGGGATGGCAGAAAGTTTTGCTATGCCACGATAGTTCTCTATGGAGGACCTACTCCCACTTTTATTAAGTGGTATAAGAAAAGATTCTTTCCACGCTGACGGAAAGACGCCACATTTCAAGGACAGATTAAACAAACTGGTGAGGGGCTTGTAAATATATTTCGCGCATTTTTTCAAAAAACAAGTAGGAATTCTATCAGGACCGTATTTATTGGAATCTTTCAAAGTATTTAGGTAAGATAAAACATCTTCTTCACATATGATTGGAGTATTAATTAAATTAACTATTTCCGTGCAGTTTGTAAGGATAATTGCTAGTGTGTAAATTGGATACGTTAGTATAGTTCGAACTGAAAAATTTAGCAAAGGAATTTGCGATGTCATGGTTATCACTAGATGAAAGGTCTTGATATTTCATGGCTGAGGGAAACCCAAATGCCTTACGTTTAGAGTTTACGAAACCATAAAATGACTTCGGATCAATAATAATGTTTTGTTTTATCTTAGAGATGTAAGCCTTGTAGCACTTCTTATTCAAATCGACATACTTCTGCCGTAGAGTGGAATACTGTACGTAATGTTTATTTAAACCCGTTTTCTTGTATAACTTAAATGCCCGGGTTTTTTCTATTTTTCAATGCCTTAAGATCTTTAGAAAACCAGACCTGCGTTGGTTTATCATCAGTAAATTTGCATTAAGGAACATGTTTCTCAAACAGACTGAAATGTGAAACGTTTAGATTAATATCGCCATTATATTCAGGCCATTTCATTTTCGACAAATCTTTATTTAATTTTCGGTAGTTGGCTTTGGAAAAGTTAAAATCAAAACTACTATTGGAGTAGGATTGTGTATCGTGATCATTGCTTATGGTTTCGTAGACTATCTCTAATGAAGGATGGTGTTAAATATAGAGGGATTTGAGAGCTTGCGATTTCAAATTCAATAATATAAAGTTTATTCACTTTAAACTTAAAGGTAACAGAGTTAAAGTGGAATTCAGGTTTAACTCTATGCACAGGGTATTTACATGAAATGTAGTTTGCCCAAAGGAATTTTGAGCAAATTATGGAAAAATAACATTAAATGTATGTTTGATACTTATGTGTATGTTTGGTTGATTGATGAAATTGGTACTATGATGTCCGTCACGTTGATAGGATTGGATGAACTTCACGTCGGTGTACTTTGATGATAAAACTGATGATATAAAAATTACTTTGACTTAGTTACGTAGTCGCGTGCTGATAATAGTAAAAAGAGTGTACTTCGACGAACGTAGTCACTGGACGATGATAAGTAAAAGAGTGTACTTCGACGAACGTAGTCACTGGACGATGATAAGTAAAAGAGCGTACTTCGACGAACGTAGTCACTGGACGATGATAAGTAAAAGAGAAAGAGAACTCCGCTGCAGTTCCCTTTATAGCCAGGTACGTCACTGGAAGGCAACTACAGTGAGTGAATTGGAAATCCTGGATGGCAACTCCAGTACACTTTTCTCATGCAGAGATGCATTTGAGAAGTCTCCAAACTTAGTTTCGGGTTGCCTGATCAGAAGTCAATCAAGCACTGTAAGTGACGGCAAGTCACTTATGAGACGAAATATTCTAGTTCATTTAAGTGAGCACAACTCACTTAAACAGATGGTAAAGCTCCTCTGGTAAAACCAGAGGATCACACCGTTTCACAAAGAATTTATTTTTATCATCAACGTAAACTAACTCTAAGACTTTCCCAAACTTGTTAGCGGTAATATTTATTTGATTAAGGCAGAGATCGGAAATACCATCCAAAAAGTCCATGTAGCCCGGTTTCGACTCTGTTCAAGCGGTCATTTCTTAATACCTGATATTTGTTAGATAAAAGCTCAGCATTGAAAACATGGGGTTTCAGCCAAGTTTCCGTAAAAGCAATGACGGTAAAATTACAATGAAGAGATTTTAAAAAAAGATCAGTTAACTTTGTATTTAAACCTCTAACATTTTGATAAAAAATATTTATGCACTTTAGTTTTTTGACTCAACATTATTACGATCGATTCTGACAGCATTTTGAACGCACTTACTCGGCCGATTTTCGAACTCTTTTGCAAGAGTTCCGGGCGGCCAAAAAGAGCAGTTCAAACCAGTATCGAAGTCTTTATCTGACACATCAACTTTAAAGGAAGACATACTTCTTTGGTGAGGACACTTAAACTTTCTCACTGCTAGCCCTTCCTCTCCAATTTTAGAAGAAATATGATACTTAGGGTCATCTTCGGCTTCTTAGTCAGCTTCTTAGTCAACGGTTCGGACGGTTCAGACTCACGTACAGTAGTTGGAGGCTCAATCGTTATAGTTGGGGGCTCTAAGATCCTCCTAGGCGAGATCCTTCGAGGAGGGTTATTGGACTTGGCCTGAACAGAAGTGCTAGGAGTGGGAGAAGCTAAGTCTATTAGTTCAACTGGTTGAGATGGTTGACAAAAAACGGTAATTTTTT
Organism: Campiglossa producta; assembly: GCA_964058755.1. NCBI lineage: Eukaryota > Metazoa > Arthropoda > Insecta > Diptera > Tephritidae > Campiglossa > Campiglossa producta. Next base: position 100,264,492 of record CAXKVI010000001.1, read on the forward strand.
ACATGGCTTATTTTTTATCGCCATTTTTTGTCTTTATATGTTTTATTGCAAATAGGAATTTTTGGCGCTTTTTTCTTCTGAAATCGCGCTGTTTGGTTTAAAAATCTGGCAACCCTGCTTGTGAGCACTGTGTTGAGTTGAATGTTGCATTTGAATACATGTAAAGTATGATATTTTATCTAGGCGAACGTTCGTATCATTCATTAATAAAATCTAAAAAATATGAAAGACAATTAACAATTAATAAATGACTGCTGGTACTTTAGTGATTGCTTTCTAGTATTACGACTGCTGCTACTCTGCTGTTAGATGCAATCTGTCAAGCCTTACTCTCTTTATATGTCTTGTTTGTAGTTAGCAGAGGGAGTGTTGCGGTCGAGCAACTTGATTTCGACTATACGAGGCTTCCGATAGAATACAGAACACAAAGTTTAACCTCTCGTGAAGGGTGGATACCTTGCCGCGGTACGAGGGCTTAAGGCGATAGCCACAGGGCTACGCTGCCCTTGTGATCATAGCTCCGTACGGCACTTCATCACGAGAGCAGCCTAGCCTCTCTGGTGCGACGACAAAGATCTTCCCCCTCCCAATCCAGGGTGTTATGCGACCACGTGCCCATTGGACGTTTGCAGCCGGGAGGCAAATCGTGGCTGTATTTGAACGGAGCCTCTCTGATACCGGGTCGCCTCAGAGAGTAAGCATGGCCTTACCGCGGTACGGGGCTCTGCCGCGGCGGACGACACATTTTCCCCTACTCTTCCCTTGACCCTAAGCTGGCCTTGTCCGGCGATGGGTCGTACGAACAAGATGAACTCAAATAACGCAAATAAAAACGAAAAACCCAAAAAACAAACAACGCCAAATTTCACTCCTCAGCAAAGGAGAGCTATGGAGGAGCAGGCGAGAAAGCAACAACAACGCCGGAGGACAACCTCCGTTCCACAATCAAGGGGGGGATCGACAGCGATGGCAACTACGAGTCGGTCAACTAACCCTCTATCGAGTAAGATTGACTTGATGGGAGCTAGCACCAGTGCGGTTGCCAACGCACCTAAGCGGACAACGGCGGATGCTAAACTCCCATCAACCTCTGATATGAAAACCAGTATCTTTACGTCTGTGGCAGCGGTCTCACGACCTGGCCCCGGAGTTTCGAAGGTAGAAGGAAGCTGCAACTGAGATTTCGGAAAGGGGAGCGACCGCGAGGGCAACTACGGGTCCGCACTCCCGGGAGACATCTCCCCGCCGCTTCACATACCACGAGAAAAGATTGGCTGCAAAGATCCTGAATTCCAGTAAATCGGTAGAGCTAGCGAAAGCTGTGATACCGGATTTCCAAAATTCTTACGTGCCAAAGAGGTTAAAAGTTAACCCTTTCAAGCGCCAGAGATCGGACCTGGAGTTAAATCCCCCTCCCAAGCGGCATCAGAATACCTCTGGAGCGGGCAAACTAAGCTTTGCTGAGGTAACCAAGGACAGGATCCTTATAGGCGTCCTTGACCGAGGTAATGACCGTCTGGCCATCCCCAAGGACCGGTGGCGTTACGTGCGAAATGAACTCGGCAACATTCTTCTCAACGTTGCTCCGGAGTTTCCGGGTAGTTCGGCGCGAGTAACGGATGCGGGTTGGCACCAGGGTCAGATCAAATTACTCGCATGCGAGGATGCAAAAACCGTAGCACTGTATAAGGCAGCAGCTGCTAAACTGGAATTCGCTCGGGATGCTACGGCTAATGAATCCGTCCCTCCCAACGCATGACTGGAGTGTCAATCTGGTCGGGGATGCGGTGGGGCCCGACAGACAGGTGGTGTTCACCATGAATAAAGAGTCAATCGAGCCCCTCAAACGGTGCAATGGCCTAGTACACTACAGCGTAGGCCAGATCGTTATCCACGTATATCGTGGTGATGCTCAGCGCTCTCGGCTGCTCCGGGGGCACCGGAAAACGAATAACCAGAAGAGGAAGCGGAGGGTTCCGATGCGGAAAGCATGTTATCCGCCACGTCCCTTGGCGATAGTGCTGTGAACAACTCGGAGATGGAGGACAGCCTACAGGACGAGGAAGTCCTCGGCGTCACGGTGGTAGCAGCCAACGCTGAGCGATTAACATCTAACGCTACAGGCAGCAGGACTCCTGCAACGCCATATCGGGCAGTTAATCGGAACAACTCAACGTTGATAGGCAACCTCCGGGATGGGGCAAACCTCGACGACATGGGGACGGCAGGGAAGTCTGTGCGCTCTCATGTTGGTGGTGCTTCAGATTAATCTGCACAAATCTAAAGTGGCTTCGGCTGCTTTAAGTAGTCGTCTTTCTAAAGACGACGTGGATGTGGTCCTCATCCAAGAACCCTGGGTCAATAGCTCGATAATCTGCGGATTGGGGACTAAGGGCTTCAAGCTCATTCGAGCCAGCGAGGGGAGCAAAGTCCGAACGTGTATTTTGGTCAAGTCTGAGTTGAACTCCTTTCTCCTTCCTAACTACACCAATGGTGATATTACCGCTATCAGTCTAACGGTCGACAGCACCCGCCTGACGGTGGCGTCGGTCTATATGCCCTACGACGCCGAAGAACCCCCACCACAAACGGAGGTGAAAGACCTGGTGTCAAATTTCTGCACGGGTAATCTTATTATTGGAGCGGACGCTAATGCTCACCATGTCCAATGGGGGAGTTCCGATATCAATGCCAGGGGCGAGTCTCTGTTTGATTACCTCTTAACAACCAACCAGGTAATTTGCAACGTGGGTAATGAGCCTACTTTTATCACTAAGACCCGTAGGGAGGTCATAGACCTCACTATCTGTAGTGAAGGCGCTTATGGGTGGGTCAGAAAATGGCGGGTTCTGGAAGAACATTCATTCTCCGACCACCGTTACATAGAAATGGTTTTAGACTTTATTGTAGAACAACCAATCATTAAGCGCAATCCAAGTAACACTAATTGGCAGTTACACAATGAAATATTAGACAGAGACCTCCCAGTACTGCCCGCGCAAGCCCCCTCATCAGTAGAGGATCTTGTTACTACATTTACATCGGCGCTCTCAAATGCTCTAGGACAGGCTTGTCCAGTGCCAAAACCACGCGGTAAACACAGGCCACATTGGTGGTCGTACGATTTGGACTCGTTCCGCAAATCATGCCGGAAACAATTTAACAAGGCCAAGAGCCTCGGCTCTGAGCCTCATTGTGACGAATATAAAGCTAAACTTAGGGCCTACAAAAAAGCTCTGAGACAGGCGAAGAGAACTTCGTGGAGAAATTTCTGTACTGGAAAAGGTCGACGACACAGCGAGACTTAGACGAGTCCTCTCGAAAAGTCAAATAGCCATCCGCTATTTGCGAAAAACTGACGGATCCTGGACCAGCACGGAAGAGGAAACCCTTGAGCTGCTCTTGAATACACATTTTCCGGGGAATCTGCATAACGCACCACTAGTACCTGCAACAAACCTGGCAGTAAAAATACCCATCACTGAGGAAAGGGTAAGGTGGGCAGTTAAGAGCTTTGAACCGTATAAGGCTGCCGGGCCGGACGGGATTATCCCCGCGCAACTTATAAACACGTTGGAGACATCAGCTAAATGGCTGGTATTTCTCTTCACAGCCTGCCTGGCTCTCAACCACATTCCGGGCTCCTGGAGAAGCGCCACGGTAGTGTTTATCCCTAAGGCTGGGAAGGCATCCCACTACGAGCCAAAAGACTACAGACCGATCAATCTCTTGTCCTTTGTACTCAAAACTTTTGAGAGGATACTAAGCGACTACCTCTCAACGACTATTGATAGCAACCTAATCTCTAGCTATCAGCATGCATACACCAAGGGTAAATCAACAGAAACCACTCTGCACAGCCTAGTATCTGTCATTGAGAAATCGCTGTGTGAAAAGGACTACTGTCTCGTGGCCTTCCTAGACATTGAGGGAGCTTTCAACAATATAAGCCCGGGGGCTATCAACTCCGCTCTAACTAATCTGGGCGTAGATAGACCTCTAACTGGTTTAATTGACCAACTTTTAAGGGGAAGGAAAATAGCTTCTTCACTTGGTACGGTTTAGTTATCACGCTATGTCACAAGGGGAACACCGTAGGGTGGTGTTCTTTCTCCGCTTTTATGGAACCTCACAGTCAACTCGTTGTTACGTGACACAAGCTGGGGGGGCGGGAAGATAGTGGCATACGCAGACGATTTAGCTATTGCATTCAGAGGCAAGTTCCCACAAACTCTGTGTGACCTGATGCAAGTAGCACTGCGAGAAGTTTCGACGTGGTCCTCTCGCTGCGGACTTAGTATCAACCCGGGGAAAGTGGAACTTGTCCTCTTCACCAACCGGTACAAAATACCGCCACTAAGCCTACCAGAACTAGATGGCACGCGCCTGGGCTTGTCGGATAAGGCCAAGTTTCTAGGCATAGTTCTGGACAGGAAACTGAATTGGAAGGAAAATGTTCTTCAGCGCCAGAAGAAAGCTTGCATCGCTCTTTACACATGCAAAAGAGCCATTGGCAAAAAATGGGGGCTCAGCCCTAGAGTATGCAGTTGGATCTACACGGCCATCATTCGCCTGCGCTGAGCAAGGCAACATACCTGAATCTGTTGCGGAAAGTCCATAGATCCAATATGATCTGTATTAGCGGTGCGCTAAGGACAACGCCCAACGAAGCCCTCCAGGTCATTCTGGGCATTTTGCCACTTGATCTGGAAGGGGTTCGGTCAGCAGCGGCATCAGCTCTGCGCCTAAGAGAAACCTCCAGTTGGGGTGCGGGTACTATTGGACACTCCAGTATTCTGGAATCTTACAGCTTTCTCCCTCTAGGCACAGATCGTTGTGCGACCACTACAGTCGGTGATAGCTGTTTAAAAATAAACATTCCCAGCAGAGAAGACTGGGAGAGGACGGATTGGTGTCCCGAAACAAATAGTGGCACTTCCATATACACCGACGGCTCGAAGTTGGACGGCAGAGTTGGAGGAGGGGTTTATTCAAGGGATTTGGACCTTGAGCTCTCCTTCAGGTTACCTGATCATTGTAGCGTCTTCCAGGCGGAAGTCTCGGCAATCCTAGACGCCGCGGCCTGGTTAAGCAAACGTGTTATCGGAGAAGATATCGCTATTTTCAGCGATAGCCAAGCGGCCATCAAATCCCTTGGCTCATACACGTTCAACTCTGAACTGACGCTCAGCTGTCGTCGATCTCTTCAGTAGATGGCCCAACAGAACCGCGTAAACCTCATATGGGTCCCGGGACATAGGGACGTTGAGGGAAACTGTAAGGCAGACGACCTTGCCAGGCAGGGCACGACCAAGCAGGTTCTTCAGGATAAAGAGCGCTTAGGTATGCCGTTTGCCACATGCAAACTAATGCTGAAGGAGCACACACTCCGTCAAGCCAACGAAAGATATCTGCAATCCCCAGGGTGTCGTATATCGAAACAAACCTGGCCAAAATGGGATCTCAAAAGGTCTAGACGCATTTATGCCCTAACTAGGAGGGAAATCTGCATATTGATAGGGGTATTAACCGGTCACTGCCTCATTGGTAGGCATGCAGAAAGGCTAAGTGTGCCCTACCGACGATGCTGCAGGAGTTGCAAAGATGATGAGGAGGAGGAAACAGTGGAACACCTGATCTGCAACTCTCCGGCGTTAAGCGGCGCGAGAACGCGCTTTTTGGGAGTTCCGTTCCTGGATAGCCTAAGCCAGATCGCGGAACTGGACATAAAGGACTTGATGGCCTTCATAAAGTCATCTAAGTGGTTCGAGGAGGAGTAACGGTGTCGGTTTAGGAGTGTCAGTCCCGGGATTCTGCTATGTGGAAAATCCCAACAACTCAGGGATTTTCCATTTGGCTGGGTCCCGGGACTGACTTTCCTTGTGTTGGTGGTATCACAACGGGCCTTTCAAAACTGGCCTAAGTGTGCCTCTGCGGCAGCCACTTGAACCTAACCCTAACCTTAACCGAACTCGATTTAATGTGATTTTATTGATCATAAAACGTTAAATAAATGTAATTTGTGTTATAATTCAGTAGTTAACAAATATGCGTTTTTGAAATTGTCTCTTCAGCGTGATTTGGTTGAATTGAGGTTTTCATATCTTTTCGTGCCTCGTGTGTCTCGAGATTTTTCCTCCAGGGATATTTATGTGCATGAATACATGCATTTATATAAAAGAACTTCTTGCTTGACCTATACATTTGTATGTTTGTGCAAGTGAATATTTATGTATGTACATATTTTTCTACAACAGTACTGAATCAAAAAATCAAAAGTAATGATTACTTTTGATTATTTTTGAATTTTTGATTTTTTTTGGATTTTTTAAATTTTTTTATTTTTTTTTATTTTTTTTTTTATTTTTCTTTTAATCAATTGAAAAATAATCATTAAAAAGTGAAAGTAATTGGTAATAAATCATTAGGTGGCTTCTCAAAAAAAAATCAATGAAATGCTAATCATTACCGATTAGTAATCAATTATTAACAGGTCTGATTAAAATACACCTTTTTTATACATACATATATATTTATTTAAAAACGTGAAAAATACGAAAACAAATATTGTTTGAAACAAAAAACAATTCACAGTTTATATCAATAAAATAAGTTAATAGACACAAAAATTACATATTTGTACTTCAATGTTTTTAGGTACATACGTATACATACATATGTATTTGGTATTTCAAAGGACTCCATATTTTAGTTTTAAAAATGTATATTAAGTAATAATATGAGATCAAAATTTATTTTTCGAATGAATTTTTTTCAATAGTCCATCATTATTTTTTAACAAGTTATAAAATAACATGCAATCTAAACCAATATTGCATTTAACAATTACATTGCTGCTAAAGTCTTCACTCAAGTCTAGCCATTTCACTGGTCTATATATCATTGCATAATGAAAATACTCTTTCAACATTAGTGTAGAGAACATGAGTCATACTCGACTCTTTAATCAATAATCCGATCTAAAATTATGTATTTTTTTTTTTGCGTGCGGCCGACAACCCTACTTTCTAATTTGCTTAAAATGTATAAGAGAGTAACGTAACGGTTCCTTAAAAATGTTTGCTTAATCTCGCTCTAATTTGTCTACTTTACTTTATATCATTACAGTTCTTTTCAATCGCCGCCGCTTCCGCATCGCAAAATCAGTTTCCCCGTTTGTGAAAAGTTTAGTGAAACTTAAAAAATTTTCAACTTAGTGAAGTTTTAAATAAAAGATTAATAAACCTTGTTTTAAAGCACATGAAGTGCAATATTTGAAATGCTGTCGTGTTTTTATCTATTTGGTGAAATAGGTATTACATATCCCTATTTCCTAGTGCAGTGGCGCTAGGCGACATACATATTTATTGTGCGAATAAATATACCATCTCCTCCCCGCGCAGTGGCGCTGTTTCCCATATCCCCATAGCTAAGAGTTATCCATGGTCCTTCGCGCCGGATCCATGGTCCTTCGCGGCTAAACAATTTACCGGTGCCCTAATAAAGAAAAATAATAATTCGGTAAAATAATCGCGGCGGTAGTTAAATCAGCAATTGTGCAAAAAACAAATAAATACTTACATAAATTAAAGTGAAATTAGTGCTGGAGAAACAACTCTGACATGTGCATATAGTAGCACCCAAAAAAAAAACACATTAGGGTGGCAAAAGTGGGGAAAAAAATAAAAATCGCTAAAAAACAAAAATATTTTAAAACTACAAGTAAAGTGTGAAATTTATCTCATATTCACGAGAGAAATCCCTGAAAAAGAAAAAGAAGCAACAACAAGTAACATCAAAGCCAACTTTAACAGCTCAAGCAAGTACTCAGCATAACAGGTCTCAGGAAAAGGTACAGTCCCAAAAATTTAACAAAACAGGTGGTATCCAGAAGCTCGGTAAGTCTCAGCATATATTACGTATATAGAAAAGTAGCGGTTCGATCGGTATAATTATACTCTCACCACATCCCATTTACCGCATTTTTAATATACTCCCCCGTCACTCCGGATATATACCCCACCGCGAATCTCAAATACCTATCGGTACAAAAAAATATATAATTCGATCTCAAATTCTTGGCCGTTAGTGTCAACAAATTTTTCTCCCGTTAATTGCACTCAGCCTCTCTAAAAATTCTACATAAATACACATATATTCACATATATATTACCGCAATTTATTAGCACCCAGCCTAATACACATTTGTTTGTCGCTAACCACTTGTGCCGGTACATAGACATATTTATTAAAATAACGCCACCTCCGGTATACAAAAAATATAAACTTACTAGCAATATCAATACTCAATTTGGATTGCATTGATCTCACTCAATTGTCATTACCCGCTTCTTCTCGCTACTAGCATTAGGTGAGTGTGCAGTTTGCATCTCAGCAGCATACAAACAGACACAAAAAAAACAAGTAAGGAAGTCTAAGTTCGGGTGAAACCGAACATTACATACCCAGCTGTGCACATAAAGTGGGCGTGATCGTTCACCGATTTTTCTTATTTTCTGTGGTAGTACTATACATAAACATAACATGCCTGGTACCTAGTTTCGTAAATCTATCTCACACCGTTCTGAAGTTGTTAGCAGTCGAATTTAAAAATTGCTTGACTCATAAGTGGGCGGTGCCACGCCCACTTTACAAAATTTTGAAAAAATTATTTAAAGAATATGAAAGTTGATGTATGTACCAAATTTTATTATTATAGCGAAATCAGTTAATTAGATATGGACTTTTCAATATTTCCACCTCCTTTCAATATAACTTTTATGAAAAAGTAGGCGTGGTCGCGAAGCGATTTCGTTTATTTTCTATAGCTGAATTTACCACAACAATAGTATGTCCTCTACGAAATTTCGTTATACTAGCATAAACTGTTCTGAAGTTATTAAGAGTCAAAATTTTAAAATTTCTTCAAAGATACGTGGGCGGTACCACGCCCCCTTTTCAAAATTTTTTATAAAATCGGCCTTAGAACATCTAAATCAATACATATTGCAAATTTTGTCTTTGTAGCTGCTTCTAATATTGAATTAACCCATTTTATACGTTTTTCGAAATTTTCGATATCGAAAAAGGGGCGTGGTTATGGTCCGATTTTACCCATTTTCAATAGCAATCTATTCTGAACCCAAATAAGTACGCATGCCAAATTTGGTGAAGATATCTCATTATTTGCTCAAGTTATCGTGTTAACGGACAGACGGACGGACGGACAGACGGACGGACATGGCTCAATCAAATTTTTTTTCGATCCTGATCATATTGATATATGGAAGTCTATATCTATCTCGACTCCTTTATACCTGTACAACCAACCGTTATCCTAACAAAGTTATAATACCCTGTGTACAAGTACAGCTGGGTATAAAAAAACCACCACCTTTTGCCCCCTCGCCATTGACTACAGTAGTGGCTCACTAAATAGAACAAACATTTTTTTTTGGCTTGCATCAAAAAATTATCCCAAATAAGCGAGTAAATATAGCACATTATTTAAATTCCCATATCACGCCCAAATCAGCTCGCTCTCTACAGTAAAGCCTCAATAATACTTACCCCAAAAACAAAAAAAAGTTTTTTCCTCTCAATCTCAAAACCCAAATAAAACCGAAATGGAAAAAAAAGATCAATCAGATGTTGATGTAAGTCTACAAGACTTTATTTTCGAAAGCAATAGGCTTGAAGCATTCTATTCAAAATGTTCATCCACTCTCATAAATGACCTAACCCCAATCTTACTCAACGTAAAAATACAGCAGCTTGACAAACTCTGGGATGATTTAGTATCCTCATTTAGAGCTGTGTCTCGCTCAGAAGAATACGCAGAGTCAAGTGGTTCAGTCGAACAAAAATATACCAAATGCTCAGAAAGTTACGAGTTGTGCAAATCCCAAATACTTGAAGCATTGCAGCTTCTACAGCGGAACTCTGGATCTCAATCATCTCTCACTCAACCCACAAACCAAAATAATACAAACTCCCAAGGAATGTTTCTCAAAGTGCCACCATGCGACACAGAAATATTTCACGGTGGATATGAAGAATGGCCGGCTTTCAGAGACATGTTCACTGCGGTATACAAAAACCATCCCAAACTCTCCCCAGCACAGAAGCTATACCATTTGCGGCAGAAAACGAGAAGCCAAGCGGGACAAATCGTCCAGCAATTCCCTCTTACTGATGATAGTTTTGATCTCGCCTGGGATGCTCTCAAGTCCCGATACGAAAACCGCAGAATATTGGTCGATACACAGTTGAAAACTCTCTTTAATCTCCCTACCATCTTTTCTGAAAACGGTGAACAAATTCAGAAACTTCAATCCACCATCAACAATTGTATGGCAACTCTCTCAACACAAGGAATCCCAACCAGTGACTGGGACCCCATTCTGGTGTATCTCTGTTCATCAAAACTTCCCAGTCAATCCCTCTCTCTATGGGAGCAATCCCTAAGCTCACGGAAGGAGTTACCTCTGTGGGCAGACATGAACAAGTTTCTCACAAGCCCATATGAAGTAGTAGAAAGGCTTCATACGTACCGGCCGGGCAACTCAAAGCCCTCTCTCTCAAATTTCACTCCCAGAACGCCATCTCACAACTCATCACACAACTCAACTCACAACTCGACATTCGCGAACAAAAGCAGAACGCAAAATTTTCATGCAGAATCAGCCCCAACAATCTCCTGCAGACTATGTAATTTCAGGCACGCAATGAAAACCTGCATCAAGTTTAAAGCGTTATCTGTAGCCGAGCGCGTAAAATTCGTACGAGAAAACGGGTAATGCGAAAATTGCCTGTCGAATTCCCATCCAAGCAATAATTGCCACAGCAATTTCTCATGTGTGTATTGCCAAAAAAGGCATCATTCCCTACTCCATTTCCTGAGGAATTCACAAACTCCCTCTCATAATGTGAAAACCCAGAGAACGACGAGTCAACTAGCCACCCCACATCATGCTGATGAGCAAACACCATGTTGCTCGAAAAATGCAACTCAAATACCCACGGAACAAGTCTCATCTCAAGCGGCTGTGAACAAAGTGTCGTCACACCACTCAAGCTCCCAGGTAACTACGCTTATCCCAACAGTAGTAGTACCCATATACTGTGATGGTGAATATCACAATGTTCGAACCCTCGTGGATCAAGGTTCCGAGAAAACGTTTATCTTATCCCGGGTACAAAAGCTCTTGCGCTTACCCACCAAAGAAGCAAGGTTTGAAATCTCAGGAATGGGCGGAACCGTCGTACAGAACTCTAAACAGATCTGCGAAGTTACCCTTTGCTCAGCAGATAAAGCACAAAAAATATGTACCCAAGCCATTGTTCTCCCGCAATTGACACATTTTCTCCCCACAAATAACATCTCAAACATTAAGTTAGAAGAAATAGCTCACTTGACACTAGCCGATCCCGACTGTTTCACCCCTCACCGTATTAATATGGTCATCGGCAGTGATGTAATTCCCCGCATTCTCTTAGAAGGGCTGCACACCAATGTAAGCGGCTGCCTCGTCGCCCAAAATTCGATATTCGGATGGATTCTCAGCGGCCCAATCCCCGAAAGAATCTCAACGTTCACCACTCAATTGCGCTCCCTATCTCGCAATACGTACTCTCCATCAACTGGCGCAAGATTGTACAGAGCAATTCCCTCTCGCCACCGACATCCTCCTGCATGAAACGTATGTAGATGATATACTTTCGGTTGGCCACAGTATAGCCAAACTGTTCGACCCCGCAGGATGGCTAACGCCAATAATGATCACGGCAAAAATGCTCCTTCAACAGTTATGGATGGAAGGAACCGACTGGGACGAGCACGTCAAGCCCGGCGCATTTCCCAAATGGACAACTTTACGCAACGATCTTCTCACCATCAATCAAATCTCTATTCCCCGCTGGGTCCAGTTCTCCCCAAAGCAGCATGTTCAACTGCATGGATTCTCTGACGCTTCAGAAAAAGCGTACTGCGACTGCGTATATCTCCGCGTTCAACTAGATGACAACTCTTTCTCGTCCCATCTGCTCGTAGCAAAGAGCAAAGTGGCACCCCTACAAACTGTCAGCCTCCCACGACTCGAACTCTGCGGTGCCGTACTGCTCTCAAAGCTTATAAAACAAATTCGTGATGAGCTAAATCTGCAGTCAAGCGAACTCTCTCTCTGGTCTGACTCCTCCATAGTCTTAGCATGGTTAGAGAAACCACCATACACCTGGAAAACGTATGTGGCGAACAGGATCTCTCTCATTCTCGATAACGTCAACAACGCTATCTGGAGACATGTATCGAGTGCCGAAAACCCCGCCGACCTCGGTACTCGTGGTTGTACTCCACAAGAACTCGCGAAATGTAATTTATGGTGGAACGGTCCCGAATGGCTGCAACGAACCCCGTCAATGTGGCCAAAAACAGTATCGACGCACCCCTCCCCTCCTGAACAACGTCGTGTTGAGTCGTTTCATACGATCGAATATGTGGATATTCTCGAACGCTTTTCTTCCCTCCCTCGCGCGCTTCGAGTGATGGCGTACGTGTATCGTTTTATTCACAAGTCGCGGAAACATGCTATCCCCACGTCCCTCACCTTGACTCAAAGCGAAGTATCTCAAGTAAAAACACGTATTATTACTCAAGCGCAACTCATGCATTATCCACGTGAGATGCATTCATTACAGTCCACCACTCCCATCAGTCACAAGAGCTCCCTACTCACTTTAAACCCCATTCTGGATGACTTCGGCGTCATGCGAGTTAATGGCCGTTTAGTCCACGCTGAGCTCAGTTATAAGGAGCGATATCCGATTATCCTCCCCGAAAACTCAAAATTCTGTTCACTGCTTCTCACTTTTCTCCACGAAACCATGCTGCATGCTGAAAAGCAGTTAATGGTTCGCATGGTACAGCAGGAATACTATATCCCCCGGTTGAAACAAAAGCTGAAGAAATGCATCTTTCAATGTAAGACGTGCACTATTTATAAACAAAAAATGCGAACGCAGATACTGGCCGCTCTCCCCCCTGAGCGATGTACTTACTCACTACCCTTTCACACCACAGGCGTAGATTTTGCTGGACCATTCTCGGTTAAGACCTCCACACTACGTCGCGCTCCCTACTCAAAGGCGTATGTGTGTGTATTCGTATGTTTCTCCACCAAAGCTTTACACCTGGAATTATGCTCGGATTTGACTACAGAAGCATTCAAGGCTGCCTTCGCTCGATTTGTTGGACGTCATGGTCTCCCTTCCAAAGTTACGTCCGACAATGGAAAAACGTTTGTAGGCACCAACCGAAGCTTCAAAAGAGAATTCTCGCAATTCCCTCACGAAATCTCGAACGACATCTCTCACAAATATGTGACCCATGGCTTCTCTTGGGAATTTATCCCTCCCTACGCCCCTCATATGGGCGGTCTCTGGGAAGCCGCAGTAAAGAGCTTCAAAACACATCTCACGAAGGTCGCAGGAAACCACAAGTTTACCTTCGAAGAATTCACCACGCTTCTCGTTCGCATTGAATCGGTGCTCAACTCAAGACCGATTTCCCCGATGTCTCAAGATCCCACGGACCTGCTAGCCTTGACGCCCGGACATTTTTTGCGTGGCGCTCCTATGCTCTCTATACCCGAACCAAGTGCTGAAAACCGGTCCCTGATAAATAAGTTGCAAAAGTTGAAAGTCATTCATCAGCAATTCAGTACCCGATGGAAAAACGAATATCTCAAGGAACTCCACAAAAGGCATAAGTGGAAGCGACAACAACCCAATATTCAAGAAGGAGATCTCGTAGTCGTCAAAGAATGGAGACTCGGACGCATTGTGAAACTCCATCCCGGTCGTGACGACAACACCCGCGTAGCCGATATTATCACTCAGGGAGGCACGATCACACGCAACATCACGAAGTTATGTCTACTACCTCCTGCATAATAATCCATTTATCGCCTTCACTATTCAAGTCACCCATCCCACACGTCTCATGTACCGTTATAATATTTATTCTCTAAAACTTCCCACCGTAAACACTCACCGCAACGAGCCCAGACAGAGGACGCATGGCCATCATGGCAAGGCTAGGATCACGCTGGCGACATCGCAGGAGCTGCTTCACCCCGCACCGGCGCAGGCGGGCCGCCATGTTGAGAACATGAGTCATACTCGACTCTTCAATCAAGAATCCGATCTAAAATTATGTATTTTATTGCGTGCGGCCGGCAACCCTATTTTCTAATTTCCTTAAAATGTATAAGAGAGTAACGTAACGGTTCCTTAAAAATGTTTGCTTAATCCCGCTCTAATTGGTCTACTTTACTTTATATCATTACAGTTCTTTTCAATCGCCGCCGCCTCCGCATTAGTGAAACTTTAAAAATTGTTAACTTAGTGAAGTTTTAAATAAAAGATTAATAAACCTTGTTTTAAGCACATGAAGTGCAATATTTGAAGTGCTGTCGTGTTTTTATCTATTTGGTGAAATAAGTATTACATATCCCTATTTCCTAGTGCAGTGGCGCTAGGCGACATACATATTTATTGTGCGAATAAATATACCATCTCCTCCCCGCGCAGTGGCGCTGTTTCCCATATCCCCATAGCTAAGAGTTATCCAATTAGCGTTTGTATCCGGTAAACATAGGGCGATTTGCATTAATATTTTTACATTATCAAAAGGTATATGCTGTTTTGTAAAAAAGTTAAAAATATGAATCCATTTTTTATCAATTTTTACATCTGCCGTTTCATTCAATATGTCATTCTTTAGAACATTATTAATACATCCCACCTCGTCAAATAGCAAATTATCATCAAAGTTTTCAATACATTCTTCCAATCGATTTCATTTTTTAACAGAACCCGAGATTAAGCTTGTGATCTCAATGTTATAATGGCGTAGTCACATTGCAAACCTTTTCTGCAGATTATTTAGTCAACTTCTCAAATGTTGCATAAGCAAAGAAGGTACACATTTTTTGAACAACATTTTAACTATCGCGAAGAAAAAGGAGGACAAAATCGTCAAAAAAGGAGGACAAGGAAGACAAAATCGTCAAAAAGGAGGACAAAGGAAGACACAAATTTTTCGGAGGACAAGCCGCATTTTCGGAGGACAATCCTCCGTTGGTCACCTTAATTTACAATAAGGTGGGAAAAACATATCATGCGCCTAAACTATTATTGTCAACTACGTTGGTAAAATGTGTTTTTTGAGAAAAATTTACCCACGCGCTGCAGGAACCAGACAAACCGACATATGTTTCGATGATACTGGAGTTACATCTCTTCAAGGACTTTTTCTTCCCGGCGTTGTGAGGGTCGAACTCACAACACTGTAGTGACTTGTATGCTAGAAGGTCTAACACCTTAGGCCACTACCCAGCTTGAAGGTAAACCCTTCTCAGTGTCCATTTATGCATATATTTATACTTCCATATAGAATTTCTATGCTAACTTATATGAAAGATTTGCGAATTTTTAGGACTTGGTGTGAAACCTATGAAAGAATTTTCTATGCTTAATGCTTGCTTTTGACTTGTAGTCTATTGCAGTAAATACCGACGGTATTGTGAAGCAATTTTCGGGATTGTATGAAAATGTGTTTTTTGAGAAAAATTTACCCACGCGCTGCAGGAACCAGACAAGCCGACATATGTTTCGATGATACTGGAATTACATCTCTTCAAGGACTTTTTCTTCCCGGCGTTGTGGGAGTCGAACTCACAACACTGTAGTGACGTGTATGCTAGAAGGTCTAACACCTTACGTACCACGTAAAAGTTACAAATTCGACAAAGCGCTCTTTAAGTTTCATTGACTTATTAAAATAATTTAGCACTTCCTAAAGTCTCTTGTGGTCTTAAGTACTATTTCAGTAACACTTGTGAGCAGGCTTGCCAGATTGTGCGCTTTAGCGCCAATTAGGCTCTTTTTTCTGAATTTTCGGGCCTTGTAACTTAAAGAAGCTCAAGTGGCGCTTTTGAACTTTTTTGAATTCGAAATATATATTTTTTGATGAGATGTGGTTGCTACTGTGTGTTGTGATTTTGTGATTTTAATGAAGCAAATCTATCATCTCTCAATTTATGATTTTTTTTACTACAAAAAATATGTGGTAATTTTTTCATTAAGTTCAACTATTAGGGAAAAATAACTTTTAACATAACAAATTTAGAAAAAAACGGCTTAAAAGAAAATTGATAATATCGTTTTTCTTAGCCGTTTCGATGTGAATAAAGAAAAGAAACGGATACCCTTTATTTTAAAACCCATTTAAGTAGTCTAAGGCCCGGTTTTTCAGTTTCATCTCATACAAATTGGCCGTTTAAACTCGCACTGAAGTTTAAACTTGCACTGAAAAACCGGCCTAAAAGTGTAAATTTGAACGTTCCTAAAATAAAAAAAAATATGTTTTGAAATTACAGTCGCCAATGCTTCAACTTCAAGAATACGTTAAGGTTTTTTGAAAAGAAAAAAATCCTAATATGAAAACAATATCCGCATAAAAGAAATAAATATTTTCTTATACAAAAAACGGTAATTTTTTACATGGCTTATTTTTTATCGCCATTTTTTGTCTTTTATGTTTTATTGCAAATGCGAATTTTTGGCGCTTCCCTGCAGTCAAATTCCGAACTACTCAGCAAACATACTAGTTCATTGACTAACCATTTTGTGGCGTATGCATACTAGTTCATTGCTGATTAGCGTTAAACCAGTCAATGCCAAACTACTCAGCAAGCAATATAGTTCATTGACTATACATTTTGTGGTGTGTTCATACTAGTTCACTTCTGATCACTTTTAAATCAGTCAATGCCGAACTATTTAGCAAACAATATAGTTCACTGACTATACATTTTGTGGTGTATTCATACTAGTTCATTTCTGATCACCTTTAAACCAGTCAATGTCCAACTACTCAGCAAACAATATAGTTCATTGACTATACATTTTGTGGTGTATTTATACTAGTTCATTGCTGATAAGCTTCAAACCAGTCAAGGACAAACTACTCAGCAAACAACATAGTTCATTGAATATACATTTTGTGGTGTATTCATACTAGTTCATTTCTGATCACCTTTAAACCAGTCAATGTCGAACTACTCAGCAAACAATATAGTTCATTGACTATACATTTTGTGGTGTATTCATACTAGTTCATTTATAATCACCTTTAAACCAGTCAATGTCCAACTACTCAGCAAACAATATAGTTCATTGACTATGCATTTTGTGGCATATGCATACCAGTTCATTGTTGATTAGCTTTAAACCATTCAATGCCAAACTACTCAGCTAAAATTCTATTTCATTGACTATACATTTTGTGGTGTATTCATACTAGTTCATTTCTGATTACCTTTAAGCCAGTTAATGCCAAACTACTCGGCAAACAATGTAGTTCATTGACTGTACATTTAGTAGTGTATTCATACTAGTTCATTTCTGATTAGCTTTAAACCAGTCAATGCCAAACTACTCAGCTACATTATAGTTCTTCGACTAAACATTTTTCGGTGTATTTATACTAGTTAATTTCTGACTACCTTCAAACTAATCAATTCCAAACTCCTCAGCAGAAACCTAGCTCGTTTACTATACATTTTATGGATGTTTTTATACTAGTTTTTTGCTGATTACCCTTAACACTTATCCTGTATTCAAAAAAAGTAACGTACGTGACATAAGTGGGTCATTTTTGCCCAATGGACGAATTAATAGACTTTTTATTATTTATTTATTTTATTTCAAGGTTTGAAGTATTTTTTTAATTTATAAATAATAAAATTAAATTAAGGAAGTACAAAAAGGTGTTCTTAGGGTTATTTTGAGCAACTAGTACATATAAACTTACTCCTGTATTCAAAAAAAGTAACGTACGTGACATAAGTGGGTCATTTTTGCCCAATGGACTAATGAATAGTTTTTGATTTCATTTCAAGCTTTCAAGTACTTTTTTAGCTTGAAAATAATAAAATTTTATTAAATAAGTACAAAAACATCTTATTAGGGCTATTTTGAGCAACTAGTACATATACACTTGCTCCTTTTACTATTGGGCAATTTTGACCCATTTATACAATATACGCAGTTATTTCTGCCCAGTCTATCCTGTAGATGAAACATTTAAACAAAACCTTTTTTTCAAGTATAGTTTGATTAAATAATGGGTCCATGACATAATACCGACATTCAAAATACCGAAAATCAAAATGCCGACATTCAAAATACAGACAAATCAAAATGCCGACATTCAAAATACAGACAAATCAAAATGTCGACAAATCAAAATACAGACAAATCAAAATACAGACAAATCAAAATGTCGACAAATCAAAATACAGACAAATCAAAATGTCGACAAATCAAAATACAGACAAATCAAAATACAGACAATTCAAAATTTATTTATTTATTGAACAGTATATATTTAAAATTTATGAGATAACAAATATTAATAAAAATCAATTTTTACATTAAAGTCAAATGTTTCGCTATATTTTTCAAATATTCTTTAGGATTATAGTTTATCCTTTCTTCAACAATTTTCTTGATACAGTTATCCCGTTTTTCCAGACGTTGCCGTTTAGGAATGCTTTCTCCACTTTGGACCTTTTCAATTTTGGTTTCAACTATAATTTGTTCCTTTATTAAGTTGGAAATTAGGGTGAATATATTTCCATGGTGTCCAGCTAAACAGGAAAGCCGTCGATGCCATGCCTCAACATTGTTTTGTGTTCTTGGAAGTTCATCCAAAACGCTTTCACAAATCGACAAGTAGTTAGGAGAATATAGCGGAGCTTTAACCTTTTTTTTTGATGTTTTTCCCAATATGTAGTTCTCTTCAAAATATTTCCCAATTTTTACAAAATCGTTATCACCATTTTTGAAATGTTCATAGTAAGCCGGTATTTCCTCGGGTGGTACAAACGCGAGGGCTTTCAATTGCCGAACTTTAAGTGAAAACTGCTCATTTCTACCGTATTTATTTTGAAGTCCTTCTTTTTGCACACGGCGCCAAATAATTTGGCCTAGATGAAAAAAACAGCCTTTGTATATTACATCCGGAACAAATTTTTGGAAAGATTTCACGCTAGCTTTTTCGAAATCAGTTCAAATTATTTTTGGATTTAACGAAATGTTGTTATCACATGCAAATTTAAGTAATTCATATACAAACTCGTTGTAGCATTTTTCACTTTTCTCCGTCATCAGGCAATAAACAAGCGGTACAATTTCGCTGCAAGAGTTAGTGCCTATGCGTCCATGGATTGTAAACAGTTGTCTCATGAGAGAAGGAACAACTTTGAACGTGCCATCCATTATCCATATCTTACTACGACCAAGCAAGTGTATGTTGTCCGCGGTTGCCATGAGTACTATACAATTATTGTCGAATTTAGCGAAACCAAAAAATTGTTTCCCTCAACTTTTTGCAGCTCGCAAGGAATTTCCAATTCGTCTAAAGATTTTGGTTGCTTCAAATGCAGCTTACGTCTTTCTCTATTTATTTTTTTATTTTGAGCAGATGCGGTGGGTAAATATTTCCTCGAAATCTTGCTGCATTGGGCAGTAGCCTTAGCTATAATTTGGCAAGGCTTTTCAGAAAAATTGGCTGCATTCTCTTTTAAAGTTGTATTTGCTTTCCTGACTTCGGCGTGGGATGCCATGGGATCGTGGGTATGTTCCACGGTGCTTTTTATTAGTTCGTGTGACCCGTCGTCTTTCACAATTGTTGTTACCCGTCCCTTGCACGCAAATGCATTTCGTCTATCGCAAAGCCAATACATCCTTTTGTCGCGCTTTTTATCGACGTTATACATATAGCCATCATGGCACAGCTTCATGCCACCTTTATTTGATTTAAGAATCTCCATACTCATACTTTAAAGCTAACAAACATAAGAACAGTTATAAATAAAATTCGTAAAAAGTTGATGAATAATATTACAACGATTAGCAAAATCTTACCTTCAGAAATCTATCAATTTCACAGGAAAATCACAAAATGTGTATATGAAAATTAAAACAATATTAAAGCGTTCCTGTCAAAGGTAATGCGATATTTCTTTTAACCAGCGGAAATAAATATTTTTTTTTCATGGCCTACTTTATATTCGAATGATAAAATTTTGCAAATACTTTTTTTCATGGCCTACTTTATATTTGAATGATAAAATTTTTCAAATATTTTTTTTTATGGCCTAATTTATATTTGAATGATAAAATTTTGCAAATATTTTTTTTTCATGGCCTACTGGATCTTCGAATGATAAAATTTTGAACAGTTTTTTTGCTTTGTACCGATATATTTTTTAACCAGCGACAAGCAGAAAGAGGTAAAAGTGCAGTTTCCGGTCCCCTCCGAAATTCAAGCAAGGGCGCCCCAAAAAAATAACCCTGGGCTACGCCAAGCCAAGTCCATACTTTTTTGTGCAGAACACCTTTCCGAGTTGGCGGCCTTCGGCCGCGCTTATTTAAATAACCCTGGGCTACGCCATGCCAAGTCCAGGTGGTTGCCCTGATCCGTGGCAACATGCCACGGATCCGACTCTTTTGTGTAATCCATACTTTTTTTGTGCAGAACACCTTTCCGAGTTGGCGGCCTTCGGCCGCGCTTATTTAAATAACCCTGGGCTACGCCATGCCAAGTCCAGGTGGTTGCCCTGATCCGTGGCAACTTGATTTGTCTGAATTTTAGCTTGTCTGTATTTTGATTTGTCTAAATTTTGATTTGTCAGTATTTTGATTTGTCTGTATTTTTTGATTTGTCGTCATTTTGATTTGTCTGTATTCTGATTTGTCTGTATTTTAATTTATTGTAATTTTGAATTCTGCCTGTATTTTGATATGTCGGTATTTTGATTTTCGACATTTCGAATGTATCCCTTAAATAATAAAAGTCGAAAAGTTTCAATAGATTATAGAAAGTCTATAAAAAGATATGCAACTTTCAAAGTCGTTTGGGCAGTTTTGACCCACTTATGCAGGATAAGTGTTAAACCAATCAATGCCAATCTAATCAGAAAAGATACTAGTATACAACTATAATTGGCTGGGCGAAATCATACTAGTCAGAAATATCCTGCTTCGTACTAGTATGCATATCCCGGCTGAAAAACAACAAAGCGCCTGGAAAAGACGGACTGCCCGCCGAGCTGTTCAAACACGGAGGCGAAGAGCTGGTAAAAAGCATGCATCAGCTCTTATGCAGAATATGGTCAGACGAGTGCATGCCTCCAGATTGGAATTTAAGTGTGCTCTGCCCAATCCACAAGAAAGGCGATCCCGCTAACCGCACCAACTACCGCGGAATCAGCCTTCTTAATATCGCGTATAAGGTTCTTTCTAGCGTATTGTGTGAAAGACTGAAGCCCATCGTAGACAAGCTGATTGGACCTTATCAGTGTGGCTTTAGACCTGGTAAGTCTACCATCGACCAGATTTTCACGATACGCCAAATCCTGGAGAAGACTCATGATAAAAGAATCGACACACACCATCTCTTTGTCGATTTCAAAGCCGCTTTTGACAGCGCAAAAAGGAGTTGCCTGTATGCCGCCATGTCTGAATTTGACTTCCCTGCAAAGCTTATACGGCTTTGCCAAATGACGTTGAGCAATACTAACAGCTCCGTCAGAGTCGGGAAGGACCTCTCTGAGCCATTTGAAACCAAACGAGGCTTCAGACAGGGCGACTACCTTTCGTGCGATTTCTTCAACCTGATGCTGGAGAAGATAATTCGAGCAGCAGAGCTAAACCGCAATGGTACAATCTTTTACAAGACCGTGCAATTGCTGGCGTATGCCGATGATATTGATATCATTGGCCTTAACAACCGCGCCGTAAGCGCTGCCTTCTCTGGACTGGATAAAGAAGCGAAAAAAGTGGGTCTTGCGGTCAACGAGGACAAGACGAAGTATTTGCTGTCATCAAAGAAAGAATCGGCGCACCTGCGCCTTGGCAGCCACGTCACTGTTGATTGTTACAAATTTGAAACTGTGAGGGACTTCGTCTATTTGGGAACCAGCATTAACACCGAAAATAATATCAGTCTAGAAATCCAACGGAGAATCACTCTTGCGAACAAGTGCTACTTTGGACTGAGTAGGCAATTGAGAAGTAAAGTCCTCTCTCGAAGAACAAAGATCGCGCTCTATAAGTCTCTCATCATACCTGTCCTGATGTATGGCTCAGACTCATGGACAATGTCAAGAGAAGATGAGATGGCCCTTGGAGTATTTGAGAGAAAAGTTCTCCGGAAGATTTATGGTCCTTCCCGTGATGCCGACGGCGAGTATCGAAGGAGATTTAACGATGAGCTGTACGAGCTTTACGCAGATCTGACCATAGTCCAGCGAATTAAAGCCCAAAGGCTCCGCTGGCTGGGTCACGTCATGCGAATGGACAAAGAAGCTCCAGCCCAGAAGGTTTTCCAATCGTCACCCGAATTCGGCAGCAGAGGAAGGGGGAGGCCTCAACTGAGATGGAAACAACAGGTGGAGGATGACTTGAACTCCCTTGGGGTTTCCAATTGGCGTCAGTTATCGCTAAAAAGGAATGACTGGCGTGCTTTGATAGGCGACGGCCAAAATCGCTTAGGCGGTTAAGCGCCAATAAATGATGATGATGGTACTAGTATGCAAGTATGTATGAATCTCGGGTTGAAATCATTCTACACCTTTTTCAGTTTATATTCAGAAAGTTTTCTGAATATCAATTGTAATTTTCTGAATGTCAATTGTATTTTTCTGAATATAAAATGGAAATTGTGAATGTGAACTGTAATTTTCTGAATATAAATTATTACTTTCTAAATATAAACTGAAAAAGGTGTAGTCAGAAAAAGTCTAATCTATTTTAGAAAAATACTAATTACAAAAATTCCATTTCATAATACATTATTATTATAAGGCCTTATTACACCGCAACCATTAGTACGATCTATTGTAGTACATGGTAATATGCAAACATTATTTGAAATTTTTGGTTTGCTTCTTTTTTTCTCTTGTAATTCACAGATGCCTTTTCGTGTTTGGGTAAATAAAAAAACTGGATGCTGATGTTTATATGATCTAGTATGCCAACTGCTATATTTCTTGTGTATATACACAGAAAAAAGGCACTGGTAAAATCAACAATCTCGTGATGTTATCCTGAAGTTGACCAAATTTTGGTTGTTTGAACGGTAATTTTTGTTGAAGTAACTGCATTCAGATCTTTTATGATCCCTCTAGATCTTTTATGATCCCATTTTGGCCAGGTTTGTTTGGATGTTGGGCACCCTGGGGATTGTTGCCACCTTTCGTTGGCTTGACGGAGTGTGTACTCCTTCAGCAACTCCTTCGGCAAACGGCATATGCAAGCTAATGCTGAAGGAGTACACACTCCGTCAAGCCAACGAAAGGTGGCAACAATCCCCAAGGTGCCGGACATCCAGACAAACCTGGCCGAAATGGAATCATAAAAGATCTAGAGGCATTCACGCCCTAAGAAGGAGAGAAATCTCCATATTAATAGGTGTTCTAACTGGGCACTGCCTTATTGGTAGGCACGCAGAAAGGCTAGGTGTGCCTTATCGACGATGCTGTAGGAGCTGCAAAGATGATGAGGAAGAGGAAACGGTGAAGCACCTCATCTGCAACTGCCCGGCCTTAAGCGGCGCGAGAACGCGCTTCTTGGGAGTTCCCTTCCTGGATAGCCTAAACCAGATCGCTGAACTGGACATAAAGGGCTTGATGGCCTTCATAAAGTCATCTAAGTGGTTCGAGGACGAGTAACGGTGTCGGTTAAGGAAAGTCAGTCCCGGGATTCTGCTATGTGGAAAATCCCAACAACTCAGGGATTTTCCATATGGCCGGGTCCCGGGACTGACTTTCCTAGTGTTGGTGGTATCACAATGGGCCTTTCAAAACTGGCCTAAGTGTGCCTCTGCGGCAGCCACTTGAACTTAACCTAACCTAACTGCATTCAACCGTTTGAACAGTCACAGATTTGTAAATTAAAAAAAAAAAAAAAACTAGGTCCCGCCAACTTGTAGGAAAAAAATCAAAGCAGCACACTATAAGTTGGAAGACAAGTTCGGCAAAAGTCTCGTTAGAGGTTATGACAACCTGTTGGTATATAACCGCCATTTTTTTTACGTTGCGGCATAAACTTGAGTATATTGACAACAACAATATAAATTAACTCTAACAACGCTCCTTTAACTCGAGTGTATGGCCCAGCATGAAAGCAGTCTTACTTTGACTCTTTTTGATGTAAAAATAAGACTTACTTTTATCTATATTTACATATGTGGGACCGGAACTCCGCAGTGGACGACTAACTTAACCTTGAGTAACCTTAATTTACCTTACCTAAAAATACAACTCCAAAGTCCCAATTACATAAATCTTTGACAAATGCGCGCCTGGTTTTTGAGCATTTGCAAAAATTTCGCTTCGCTTTACGTTTAAAAGCTTTGTATGAAAGTGGATCCTACAAAGTTGAATGCAATTGGGCCTTCACCTATATAATCAAACATGATGAAAGCGGAATTTGAAAGGAGCCATTGCAAGTTCAATTCAATAAGTAAATTAAAAATGCAATAAAGTACATAATTAAAAAAATATAGAAAAAAAACTTGTGTTAACTTTTCATAGAATCGAACTCAGAGGCTTTAGCTCATTTTTGGCAGTGTATAAACTAGTATATCAACTGGTATAATGCTGATACAGAGGCTGACTAGTATACCAATTGGTATGGTGCTGATGCAGAAGAGGGCAATTGCTTTTCTTTTTCTCTTGTAACTGCTTCTTTTTTACCTTGTAATTCACAGATGCTTTCTCATGTTTGGGTAAATACAAATAGTCGCTGCTTTCTAAAGAATAAACTGGTATATTGCTGATGTAGGGGCTGACTATGATACTGGTGCATAGACCGACTAGTATACCACCTGGAATGAATGTCAAATTCGTGGACTAGTATGACAAGTGGTACGATCTGAATGGGCATAATGTTTAGTATGTCTTGCCGCATAGACTGAGCAGTATCCATGCAGTCAACTTAACTAGTTTTATACTAATCAAATACCAGTCAGCCAGGCGGCCTCAACTAGTTCGAGTTCTGTAATTTTTCCATATTAGCAACTGGTATTTTTAACACGGCGATGTCCTACGAGATGGCAACTGTCCTTCTCTGTATCAGCACCATATCAATTGGCTGACTAGTCAGCCTCTGCATCAGGAATATACCAGTTGATATACTTGTTATTATACACATCAGTATCATACCATTTAACATACTAATTACTAGTACTACACCAGAATCATACCAGTTGGCAGCCTAGTTCATATATACATCAGAATGATACCAGTTGAAAGACTAGTTCATATATGCATCAGAATCACACCAGTTGACAGACTAGTTCATATATGCATCAGAATCATACCAGTTGGCAGACTAGTTCTTATATGCATCAGAATCATACCTGTTGACAGACTACTTATATGCATCAGAATCATACCAGTTGACAGACTAGTTAATCTATGCGTAAGAATCATACCAATTGACAGACTAGTTCAAAAAAGCATCGGAATCATACCAGTTGTCATACTAGTTCATATATGCGTCAGAATCATACCAGTTGATATAGTAGTTCATTTATGCATCAGAATCATACCAGTTGACATACCAGTTCATTTATGCATCATAATCATATCAGTTGACATACTAGTTCAAATTTGCATCAGAAATATACCATTTGACATACTAGTTCATATATGCAACAGAATCTTACCAGTTGGCAGACTAGTTCAAATTTGCACCAGAAATATACCATTTGACATACTAGTTCATATATGCATCATAATCTTACCAGTTGACATACTAGTTCATATATACATCAGAATCATACAAGTTGACATCCCTGCAGTCAAATTCCGAACTACTCAGCAAACATACTAGTTCATTGACTAACCATTTTGTGGCATATGCATACCAGTTCATTGTTGATTAGTTTTAAAACCAGTCAATGTCAAACTACTCAGCGAAAATTCTAGTTCATTGACTATACATTTTGTGGTGTATTTATACTAGTTCATTGCTGATTAGCTTCAAACCAGTCAAGGCCAAACTACTCAGCAAACAATATAGTTCAATGACTATACAGTTTGTGGTGTATTCATACTAGTTCACTTCTGATCACCTTTAAACCAGTGAAGACCAAACTACTCATGTAGTGATACTCGATGCAGTGACACTGCGCATAATAAACACATCCATGCTTGAGTGCAGTCTGGCAGCGCATTAAAGCTTGCTGACAGCGGTGCCAACTGCACACAGCGCATGCGCGAGAAAGCAACGGGATATGGCTGATGAAATTGGAAAAGTTGAGTTTGATCGAGAGTTTAGTTTGATCAGCCAACCGCGTCGCCTCGCAAAAAAAATTAAAACCCGAAATAAAAAGTTAAAAATAAAAACTAAGTGTACTACGTTATTAAACATTAGAATAGACAAAGATTTAAAACTAATAAATAAACGTTGTGTAAAATAAAAGTTAAAAATAAAACAATCAGTGGTTTTAACTAAAGACGGGTATCGGTGCATAGGCGGGTGCACCCAACGTGCATTTTGAAAAATGTGCAACGTTATATGGCGACCGTGCGCCAGCTTGCAATGGCACGGGCCGGAGCACTATATGACTTTGCTGGATGGCGATGGTGTTGCATTTTATGCAAAAATAAAAATGCAGTGAAAAAAAGATTATTTTCAAAAAAAATGTAAAACAAATAAATTAAAAAAAAAAAAAAAAATAGGAACTTACTCCAAAAAAAAAAAAATATAAAACCTTCAAAAAAATACAAAAAAAATCATAAAATGTTAAAATAAACGTTTTACAAAAAAAAGCATAAAAACCACAAAACTACAAAAAAAAGTTATAAAATAAAAATAAAAATGGAATTATTTCAACAAAAAAAAAAGTTAGTAAAAAGCACGATTCTTAAATAAAGCAAAATATACAAAAGAAAATTTTCGTATAAAATGGACTTAAAATTTTGCACACTCATATGAAAAAGAAAAAAACATATATACATTTTAAAAGCTGAAACTGTACCGAAACAGTAGCACAAATGATAAAATAAAAACGGTAAAAAAAAATACGTATTCAAAATTGTTGGAGACATGAGCTCCAATCTAATTGAATTTTAAAAATTCCGAGCAAACACATACATATATACACAAACAATGAATTTACAAAATGAATTATATATACATATATACAATTTAAAAATACTTACCTTTACTATATTTACACTTACCTTTGATTACCTGATGACTTTGATTTATATACATACCTTTGCTGTTAAAATACTTACCTTTGCCTAAAATATCAAATTTTACTTAAATACTTACCTTTTTCTTAATTGCGAAACACCCTGTAAAGAATACAATGTACTTACCGTTTAACTTCTCCAATTCTTACCGTTTGCCTATTATACATTTTTTACTTATTTTACATACATACATACACCTACCTTCCAGTCTCCTTGCTGCGCAAGAGATCAAAGCTAGAGTTTAAGTTAGTTTAGTTTTATTACAACTGTCGCGCATTACTCACCGTTCTTCCTCGATCATTTGTGCTTAAGCTGAGTGAAGTTAAATTAATCAATAAAGTGTCAAAGTAATAGCAGATTAAAAAGTGTTTTATTTGGAGTGACCCTACAGCGACAAGCAGAAAGAGGTAAAAGTGCAGTTTGCGGTCCCCTCCGAAATTCAAGCAAGGGCGCCCCAAAAAAATAACCCTGGGCTACGCCAAGCCAAGTCCATACTTTTTTGTGCAGAACACCTTTCCGAGTTGGCGGCCTTCGGCCGCGCTTATTTAAATAACCCTGGGCTACGCCATGCCAAGTCCAGGTGGTTGCCCTGATCCGCGGCAACATGCCACGGATCCGACTCTTTTGTGTAATCCATACTTTTTTTGTGCAGAACACCTTTCCGAGTTGGCGGCCTTCGGCAGCGCTTATTTAAATAACCCTGGGCTACGCCATGCCAAGTCCAGGTGGTTGCCCTCATCCGTGGCAAAATGCCACGGATCCGACTCTTTTGTGTAATCCATACTTTTTTTGTGCAGAACACCTTTCCGAGTTGGCGGCCTTCGGCCGCGCTTATTTAAATAACCCTGGGCTACGCCATGCCAAGTCCAGGTGGTTGCCCTGATCCGTGGCAACATGCCACGGATCCGACTCTTTTGTGTAATCCATACTTTTTTTGTGCAGAACACCTTTCCGAGTTGGCGGCCTTCGGCAGCGCTTATTTAAATAACCCTGGGCTACGCCATGCCAAGTCCAGGTGGTTGCCCTCATCCGTGGCAATATGCCCCAAAAAAATAACCCTGGGCTACGCCAAGCCAAGTCCATACTTTTTTGTGCAGAACACCTTTCCGAGTTGGCGGCCTTCGGCCGCGCTTATTTAAATAACCCTGGGCTACGCCATGCCAAGTCCAGGTGGTTGCCCTGATCCGCGGCAACATGCCACGGATCCGACTCTTTTGTGTAATCCATACTTTTTTTGTGCAGAACACCTTTCCGAGTTGGCGGCCTTCGGCAGCGCTTATTTAAATAACCCTGGGCTACGCCATGCCAAGTCCAGGTGGTTGCCCTCATCCGTGGCAAAATGCCACGGATCCGACTCTTTTGTGTAATCCATACTTTTTTTGTGCAGAACACCTTTCCGAGTTGGCGGCCTTCGGCCGCGCTTATTTAAATAACCCTGGGCTACGCCATGCCAAGTCCAGGTGGTTGCCCTGATCCGTGGCAACATGCCACCTTTCCGAGTTGGCGGCCTTCGGCCGCGCTTATTTAAATAACCCTGGGCTACGCCATGCCAAGTCCAGGTGGTTGCCCTGATCCGTGGCAACATGCCACGGATCCGACTCTCTTGTGTAATCCATACTTTTTTTGTGTAAAACAACAACCACAATAAAACTTGCGACGCATTTTCAATTGCAATTTCTGCATTTTGAATTGTCTGCAATTTGATTTGTCTGAATTTTAGCTTGTCTGTATTTTGATTTGTCTAAATTTTGATTTGTCAGTATTTTGATTTGTCTGTATTTTTTGATTTGTCGACATTTTGATTTGTCTGTATTCTGATTTGTCTGTATTTTAATTTATTGTAATTTTGAATTCTGCCTGTATTTTGATATGTCGGTATTTTGATTTTCGACATTTCGAATGTATCCCTTAAATAATAAAAGTCGAAAAGTTTCAATAGATTATAGAAAGTCTATAAAAAGATATGCAACTTTCAAAGTCGTTTGGGCAGTTTTGACCCACTTATGCAGGATAAGTGTTAAACCAATCAATGCCAATCTAATCAGAAAAGATACTAGTATACAACTATAATTGGCTGGGCGAAATCATACTAGTCAGAAATATCCTGCTTCGTACTAGTATGCAAGTATGTATGAATCTCGGGTTGAAATCATTCTACACCTTTTTCAGTTTATATTCAGAAAGTTTTCTGAATATCAATTGTAATTTTCTGAATGTCAATTGTATTTTTCTGAATATAAAATGGAAATTGTGAATGTGAACTGTAATTTTCTGAATATAAATTATTACTTTCTAAATATAAACTGAAAAAGGTGTAGTCAGAAAAAGTCTAATCTATTTTAGAAAAATACTAATTACAAAAATTCCATTTCATAATACATTATTATTATAAGGCCTTATTACACCGCAACCATTAGTACGATCTATTGTAGTACATGGTAATATGCAAACATTATTTGAAATTTTTGGTTTGCTTCTTTTTTTCTCTTGTAATTCACAGATGCCTTTTCGTGTTTGGGTAAATAAAAAAACTGGATGCTGATGTTTATATGATCTAGTATGCCAACTGCTATATTTCTTGTGTATATACACAGAAAAAAGGCACTGGTAAAATCAACAATCTCGTGATGTTATCCTGAAGTTGACCAAATTTTGGTTGTTTGAACGGTAATTTTTGTTGAAGTAACTGCATTCAGATCTTTTATGATCCCTCTAGATCTTTTATGATCCCATTTTGGCCAGGTTTGTTTGGATGTTGGGCACCCTGGGGATTGTTGCCACCTTTCGTTGGCTTGACGGAGTGTGTACTCCTTCAGCATTAGCTTGCATATGCCGTTTGCCGAAGGAGTTGCCGGACATCCAGACAAACCTGGCCGAAATGGAATCATAAAAGATCTAGAGGCATTCACGCCCTAAGAAGGAGAGAAATCTCCATATTAATAGGTGTTCTAACTGGGCACTGCCTTATTGATAGGCACACAGAAAGGCTAGGTGTGCCTTATCGACGATGCTGTAGGAGCTGCAAAGATGATGAGGAAGAGGAAACGGTGAAGCACCTCATCTGCAACTGCCCGGCCTTAAGCGGCGCGAGAACGCGCTTCTTGGGAGTTCCCTTCCTGGATAGCCTAAACCAGATCGCTGAACTGGACATAAAGGGCTTGATGGCCTTCATAAAGTCATCTAAGTGGTTCGAGGACGAGTAACGGTGTCGGTTAAGGAAAGTCAGTCCCGGGATTCTGCTATGTGGAAAATCCCAACAACTCAGGGATTTTCCATATGGCCGGGTCCCGGGACTGACTTTCCTAGTGTTGGTGGTATCACAATGGGCCTTTCAAAACTGGCCTAAGTGTGCCTCTGCGGCAGCCACTTGAACTTAACCTAACCTAACTGCATTCAACCGTTTGAACAGTCACAGATTTGTAAATTAAAAAAAAAAAAAAAACTAGGTCCCGCCAACTTGTAGGAAAAAAATCAAAGCAGCACACTATAAGTTGGAAGACAAGTTCGGCAAAAGTCTCGTTAGAGGTTATGACAACCTGTTGGTATATAACCGCCATTTTTTTTACGTTGCGGCATAAACTTGAGTATATTGACAACAACAATATAAATTAACTCTAACAATGCTCCTTTAACTCGAGTGTATGGCCCAGCATGAAAGCAGTCTTACTTTGACTCTTTTTGATGTAAAAATAAGACTTACTTTTATCTATATTTACATATGTGGGACCGGAACTCCGCAGTGGACGACTAACTTAACCTTGAGTAACCTTAATTTACCTTACCTAAAAATACAACTCCAAAGTCCCAATTACATAAATCTTTGACAAATGCGCGCCTGGTTTTTGAGCATTTGCAAAAATTTCGCTTCGCTTTACGTTTAAAAGCTTTGTATGAAAGTGGATCCTACAAAGTTGAATGCAATTGGGCCTTCACCTATATAATCAAACATGATGAAAGCGGAATTTGAAAGGAGCCATTGCAAGTTCAATTCAATAAGTAAATTAAAAATGCAATAAAGTACATAATTAAAAAAATATAGAAAAAAAACTTGTGTTAACTTTTCCGAGAATCGAACTCAGAGCCTTTAGCTCATTTTTGGCAGTGTATGAACTAGTATATCAACTGGTATAATGCTGATACAGAGGCTGACTAGTATACCAATTGGTATGGTGCTGATGCAGAAGAGGGCAATTGCTTTTCTTTTTCTCTTGTAACTGCTTCTTTTTTACCTTGTAATTCACAGATGCTTTCTCATGTTTGGGTAAATACAAATAGTCGCTGCTTTCTAAAGAATAAACTGGTATATTGCTGATGTAGGGGCTGACTATGATACTGGTGCATAGACCGACTAGTATACCACCTGGAATGAATGTCAAATTCGTGGACTAGTATGACAAGTGGTACGATCTGAATGGGCATAATGTTTAGTATGTCTTGCCGCATAGACTGAGCAGTATCCATGCAGTCAACTTAACTAGTTTTATACTAATCAAATACCAGTCAGCCAGGCGGCCTCAACTAGTTCGAGTTCTGTAATTTTTCCATATTAGCAACTGGTATTTTTAACACGGCGATGTCCTACGAGATGGCAACTGTCCTTCTCTGCATCAGCACCATATCAATTGGCTGACTAGTCAGACTCTGCATCAGGAATATACCAGTTGATATACTTGTTATTATACACATCAGTATCATACCATTTAACATACTAATTACTAGTACTACACCAGAATCATACCAGTTGGCAGACTAGTTCATATATACATCAGAATGATACCAGTTGAAAGACTAGTTCATATATGCATCAGAATCACACCAGTTGACAGACATATGCAAGCTAATGCTGAAGGAGTACACACTCCGTCAAGCCAACGAAAGGTGGCAACAATCCCCAAGGTGCCGGACATCCAGACAAACCTGGCCGAAATGGAATCATAAAAGATCTAGAGGCATTCACGCCCTAAGAAGGAGAGAAATCTCCATATTAATAGGTGTTCTAACTGGGCACTGCCTTATTGGTAGGCACGCAGAAAGGCTAGGTGTGCCTTATCGACGATGCTGTAGGAGCTGCAAAGATGATGAGGAAGAGGAAACGGTGAAGCACCTCATCTGCAACTGCCCGGCCTTAAGCGGCGCGAGAACGCGCTTCTTGGGAGTTCCCTTCCTGGATAGCCTAAACCAGATCGCTGAACTGGACATAAAGGGCTTGATGGCCTTCATAAAGTCATCTAAGTGGTTCGAGGACGAGTAACGGTGTCGGTTAAGGAAAGTCAGTCCCGGGATTCTGCTATGTGGAAAATCCCAACAACTCAGGGATTTTCCATATGGCCGGGTCCCGGGACTGACTTTCCTAGTGTTGGTGGTATCACAATGGGCCTTTCAAAACTGGCCTAAGTGTGCCTCTGCGGCAGCCACTTGAACTTAACCTAACCTAACTGCATTCAACCGTTTGAACAGTCACAGATTTGTAAATTAAAAAAAAAAAAAACTAGGTCCCGCCAACTTGTAGGAAAAAAATCAAAGCAGCACACTATAAGTTGGAAGACAAGTTCGGCAAAAGTCTCGTTAGAGGTTATGACAACCTGTTGGTATATAACCGCCATTTTTTTTACGTTGCGGCATAAACTTGAGTATATTGACAACAACAATATAAATTAACTCTAACAACGCTCCTTTAACTCGAGTGTATGGCCCAGCATGAAAGCAGTCTTACTTTGACTCTTTTTGATGTAAAAATAAGACTTACTTTTATCTATATTTACATATGTGGGACCGGAACTCCGCAGTGGACGACTAACTTAACCTTGAGTAACCTTAATTTACCTTACCTAAAAATACAACTCCAAAGTCCCAATTACATAAATCTTTGACAAATGCGCGCCTGGTTTTTGAGCATTTGCAAAAATTTCGCTTCGCTTTACGTTTAAAAGCTTTGTATGAAAGTGGATCCTACAAAGTTGAATGCAATTGGGCCTTCACCTATATAATCAAACATGATGAAAGCGGAATTTGAAAGGAGCCATTGCAAGTTCAATTCAATAAGTAAATTAAAAATGCAATAAAGTACATAATTAAAAAAATATAGAAAAAAAACTTGTGTTAACTTTTCATAGAATCGAACTCAGAGGCTTTAGCTCATTTTTGGCAGTGTATAAACTAGTATATCAACTGGTATAATGCTGATACAGAGGCTGACTAGTATACCAATTGGTATGGTGCTGATGCAGAAGAGGGCAATTGCTTTTCTTTTTCTCTTGTAACTGCTTCTTTTTTACCTTGTAATTCACAGATGCTTTCTCATGTTTGGGTAAATACAAATAGTCGCTGCTTTCTAAAGAATAAACTGGTATATTGCTGATGTAGGGGCTGACTATGATACTGGTGCATAGACCGACTAGTATACCACCTGGAATGAATGTCAAATTCGTGGACTAGTATGACAAGTGGTACGATCTGAATGGGCATAATGTTTAGTATGTCTTGCCGCATAGACTGAGCAGTATCCATGCAGTCAACTTAACTAGTTTTATACTAATCAAATACCAGTCAGCCAGGCGGCCTCAACTAGTTCGAGTTCTGTAATTTTTCCATATTAGCAACTGGTATTTTTAACACGGCGATGTCCTACGAGATGGCAACTGTCCTTCTCTGCATCAGCACCATATCAATTGGCTGACTAGTCAGCCTCTGCATCAGGAATATACCAGTTGATATACTTGTTATTATACACATCAGTATCATACCATTTAACATACTAATTACTAGTACTACACCAGAATCATACCAGTTGGCAGCCTAGTTCATATATACATCAGAATGATACCAGTTGAAAGACTAGTTCATATATGCATCAGAATCACACCAGTTGACAGACTAGTTCATATATGCATCAGAATCATACCAGTTGGCAGACTAGTTCTTATATGCATCAGAATCATACCTGTTGACAGACTACTTATATGCATCAGAATCATACCAGTTGACAGACTAGTTAATCTATGCGTAAGAATCATACCAATTGACAGACTAGTTCAAAAAAGCATCGGAATCATACCAGTTGTCATACTAGTTCATATATGCGTCAGAATCATACCAGTTGATATAGTAGTTCATTTATGCAT
Organism: Campiglossa producta; assembly: GCA_964058755.1. Lineage (NCBI taxonomy): Eukaryota > Metazoa > Arthropoda > Insecta > Diptera > Tephritidae > Campiglossa > Campiglossa producta. The sequence goes on from CAXKVI010000001.1 coordinate 100,298,951, forward strand.
CAGAATCATACCAGTTGACATACCAGTTCATTTATGCATCATAATCATATCAGTTGACATACTAGTTCAAATTTGCATCAGAAATATACCATTTGACATACTAGTTCATATATGCAACAGAATCTTACCAGTTGGCAGACTAGTTCAAATTTGCACCAGAAATATACCATTTGACATACTAGTTCATATATGCATCATAATCTTACCAGTTGACATACTAGTTCATATATACATCAGAATCATACAAGTTGACATCCCTGCAGTCAAATTCCGAACTACTCAGCAAACATACTAGTTCATTGACTAACCATTTTGTGGCATATGCATACCAGTTCATTGTTGATTAGTTTTAAAACCAGTCAATGTCAAACTACTCAGCGAAAATTCTAGTTCATTGACTATACATTTTGTGGTGTATTTATACTAGTTCATTGCTGATTAGCTTCAAACCAGTCAAGGCCAAACTACTCAGCAAACAATATAGTTCAATGACTATACAGTTTGTGGTGTATTCATACTAGTTCACTTCTGATCACCTTTAAACCAGTGAAGACCAAACTACTCATGTAGTGATACTCGATGCAGTGACACTGCGCATAATAAACACATCCATGCTTGAGTGCAGTCTGGCAGCGCATTAAAGCTTGCTGACAGCGGTGCCAACTGCACACAGCGCATGCGCGAGAAAGCAACGGGATATGGCTGATGAAATTGGAAAAGTTGAGTTTGATCGAGAGTTTAGTTTGATCAGCCAACCGCGTCGCCTCGCAAAAAAAAATTAAAACCCGAAATAAAAAGTTAAAAATAAAAACTAAGTGTACTACGTTATTAAACATTAGAATAGACAAAGATTTAAAACTAATAAATAAACGTTGTGTAAAATAAAAGTTAAAAATAAAACAATCAGTGGTTTTAACTAAAGACGGGTATCGGTGCATAGGCGGGTGCACCCAACGTGCATTTTGAAAAATGTGCAACGTTATATGGCGACCGTGCGCCAGCTTGCAATGGCACGGGCCGGAGCCCTATATGACTTTGCTGGATGGCGATGGTGTTGCATTTTATGCAAAAATAAAAATGCAGTGAAAAAAAAGATTATTTTCAAAAAAAATGTAAAACAAATAAATTAAAAAAAAAAAAAAAAATAGGAACTTACTCCAAAAAAAAAAAAATATAAAACCTTCAAAAAAATACAAAAAAAATCATAAAATGTTAAAATAAAAGTTTTACAAAAAAAAGCATAAAAACCACAAAACTACAAAAAAAAGTTATAAAATAAAAATAAAAATGGAATTATTTCAACAAAAAAAAAAGTTAGTAAAAAGCACGATTCTTAAATAAAGCAAAATATACAAAAGAAAATTTTCGTATAAAATGGACTTAAAATTTTGCACACTCATATGAAAAAGAAAAAAACATATATACATTTTAAAAGCTGAAACTGTACCGAAACAGTAGCACAAATGATAAAATAAAAACGGTAAAAAAAAATACGTATTCAAAATTGTTGGAGACATGAGCTCCAATCTAATTGAATTTTAAAAATTCCGAGCAAACACATACATATATACACAAACAATGAATTTACAAAATGAATTATATATACATATATACAATTTAAAAATACTTACCTTTACTATATTTACACTTACCTTTGATTACCTGATGACTTTGATTTATATACTTACCTTTGCTGTTAAAATACTTACCTTTGCCTAAAATATCAAATTTTACTTAAATACTTACCTTTTTCATAATTGCGAAACACCCTGTAAAGAATACAATGTACTTACCGTTTAACTTCTCCAATTCTTACCGTTTGCCTATTATACATTTTTTACTTATTTTACATACATACATACACCTACCTTCCAGTCTCCTTGCTGCGCAAGAGATCAAAGCTAGAGTTTAAGTTAGTTTAGTTTTATTACAACTGTCGCGCATTACTCACCGTTCTTCCTCGATCATTTGTGCTTAAGCTGAGTGAAGTTAAATTAATCAATAAAGTGTCAAAGTAATAGCAGATTAAAAAGTGTTTTATTTGGAGTGACCCTACAGCGACAAGCAGAAAGAGGTAAAAGTGCAGTTTCCGGTCCCCTCCGAAATTCAAGCAAGGGCGCCCCAAAAAAATAACCCTGGGCTACGCCAAGCCAAGTCCATACTTTTTTGTGCAGAACACCTTTCCGAGTTGGCGGCCTTCGGCCGCGCTTATTTAAATAACCCTGGGCTACGCCATGCCAAGTCCAGGTGGTTGCCCTGATCCGCGGCAACATGCCACGGATCCGACTCTTTTGTGTAATCCATACTTTTTTTGTGCAGAACACCTTTCCGAGTTGGCGGCCTTCGGCCGCGCTTATTTAAATAACCCTGGGCTACGCCATGCCAAGTCCAGGTGGTTGCCCTGATCCGTGGCAACATGCCACGGATCCGACTCTCTTGTGTAATCCATACTTTTTTTGTGCAGAACACCTTTCCGAGTTGGCGGCCTTCGGCCGCGCTTATTTAAATAACCCTGGGCTACGCCATGCCAAGTCCAGGTGGTTGCCCTGATCCGTGGCAACATGCCACGGATCCGACTCTTTTGTGTAATCCATACTTTTTTTGTGCAGAACACCTTTCCGAGTTGGCGGCCTTCGGCAGCGCTTATTTAAATAACCCTGGGCTACGCCATGCCAAGTCCAGGTGGTTGCCCTCATCCGTGGCAATATGCCACGGATCCGACTCTTTTGTGTAATCCATACTTTTTTTGTGCAGAACACCTTTCCGAGTTGGCGGCCTTCGGCCGCGCTTATTTAAATAACCCTGGGCTACGCCATGCCAAGTCCAGGTGGTTGCCCTGATCCGTGGCAACATGCCACGGATCCGACTCTTTTGTGTAATCCATACTTTTTTTGTGCAGAACACCATTCCGAGTTGGCGGCCTTCGGCCGCGCTTATTTAAATAACCCTGGGCTACGCCATGCCAAGTCCAGGTGGTTGCCCTGATCCGTGGCAACATGCCACGGATCCGACTCTTTTGTGTAATCCATACTTTTTTTGTGCAGAACACCTTTCCGAGTTGGCGGCCTTCGGCCGCGCTTATTTAAATAACCCTGGGCTACGCCATGCCAAGTCCAGGTGGTTGCCCTGATCCGTGGCAACATGCCACGGATCCGACTCTTTTGTGTAATCCATACTTTTTTTGTGCAGAACACCTTTCCGAGTTGGCGGCCTTCGGCCGCGCTTATTTAAATAACCCTGGGCTACGCCATGCCAAGTCCAGGTGGTTGCCCTCATCCGTGGCAATATGCCACGGATCCGACTCTTTTGTGTAATCCATACTTTTTTTGTGCAGAACACCTTTCCGAGTTGGCGGCCTTCGGCAGCGCTTATTTAAATAACCCTGGGCTACGCCATGCCAAGTCCAGGTGGTTGCCCTGATCCGTGGCAACATGCCACGGATCCGACTCTCTTGTGTAATCCATACTTTTTTTGTGCAGAACACCTTTCCGAGTTGGCGGCCTTCGGCCGCGCTTATTTAAATAACCCTGGGCTACGCCATGCCAAGTCCAGGTGGTTGCCCTGATCCGTGGCAACATGCCACGGATCCGACTCTCTTGTGTAATCCATACTTTTTTTGTGCAGAACACCTTTCCGAGTTGGCGGCCTTCGGCAGCGCTTATTTAAATAACCCTGGGCTACGCCATGCCAAGTCCAGGTGGTTGCCCTGATCCGTGGCAACATGCCACGGATCCGACTCTTTTGTGTAATCCATACTTTTTTTGTGCAGAACACCTTTCCGAGTTGGCGGCCTTCGGCCGCGCTTATTTAAATAACCCTGGGCTACGCCATGCCAAGTCCAGGTGGTTGCCCTGATCCGTGGCAACATGCCACGGATCCGACTCTCTTGTGTAATCCATACTTTTTTTGTGCAGAACACCTTTCCGAGTTGGCGGCCTTCGGCCGCGCTTATTTAAATAACCCTGGGCTACGCCATGCCAAGTCCAGGTGGTTGCCCTGATCCGTGGCAACATGCCACGGATCCGACTCTTTTGTGTAATCCATACTTTTTTTGTGCAGAACACCTTTCCGAGTTGGCGGCCTTCGGCAGCGCTTATTTAAATAACCCTGGGCTACGCCATGCCAAGTCCAGGTGGTTGCCCTCATCCGTGGCAATATGCCACGGATCCGACTCTTTTGTGTAATCCATACTTTTTTTGTGCAGAACACCTTTCCGAGTTGGCGGCCTTCGGCCGCGCTTATTTAAATAACCCTGGGCTACGCCATGCCAAGTCCAGGTGGTTGCCCTGATCCGTGGCAACATGCCACGGATCCGACTCTTTTGTGTAATCCATACTTTTTTTGTGCAGAACACCTTTCCGAGTTGGCGGCCTTCGGCCGCGCTTATTTAAATAACCCTGGGCTACGCCATGCCAAGTCCAGGTGGTTGCCCTGATCCGTGGCAACATGCCACGGATCCGACTCTCTTGTGTAATCCATACTTTTTTTGTGTAAAACAACAACAACAATAAAACTTGCGACGCATTTTCAATTGCAATTTCTGCATTTTGAATTGTCTGCAATTTGATTTGTCTGAATTTTAGCTTGTCTGTATTTTGATTTGTCTAAATTTTGATTTGTCAGTATTTTGATTTGTCTGTATTTTTTGATTTGTCGACATTTTGATTTGTCTGTATTCTGATTTGTCTGTATTTTAATTTATTGTAATTTTGAATTCTGCCTGTATTTTGATATGTCGGTATTTTGATTTTCGACATTTCGAATGTATCCCTTAAATAATAAAAGTCGAAAAGTTTCAATAGATTATAGAAAGTCTATAAAAAGATATGCAACTTTCAAAGTCGTTTGGGCAGTTTTGACCCACTTATGCAGGATAAGTGTTAAACCAATCAATGCCAATCTAATCAGAAAAGATACTAGTATACAACTATAATTGGCTGGGCGAAATCATACTAGTCAGAAATATCCTGCTTCGTACTAGTATGCAAGTATGTATGAATCTCGGGTTGAAATCATTCTACACCTTTTTCAGTTTATATTCAGAAAGTTTTCTGAATATCAATTGTAATTTTCTGAATGTCAATTGTATTTTTCTGAATATAAAATGGAAATTGTGAATGTGAACTGTAATTTTCTGAATATAAATTATTACTTTCTAAATATAAACTGAAAAAGGTGTAGTCAGAAAAAGTCTTATCTATTTTAGAAAAATACTAATTACAAAAATTCCATTTCATAATACATTATTATTATAAGGCCTTATTACACCGCAACCATTAGTACGATCTATTGTAGTACATGGTAATATGCAAACATTATTTGAAATTTTTGGTTTGCTTCTTTTTTTCTCTTGTAATTCACAGATGCCTTTTCGTGTTTGGGTAAATAAAAAAACTGGATGCTGATGTTTATATGATCTAGTATGCCAACTGCTATATTTCTTGTGTATATACACAGAAAAAAGGCACTGGTAAAATCAACAATCTCGTGATGTTATCCTGAAGTTGACCAAATTTTGGTTGTTTGAACGGTAATTTTTGTTGAAGTAACTGCATTCAGATCTTTTATGATCCCTCTAGATCTTTTATGATCCCATTTTGGCCAGGTTTGTTTGGATGTTGGGCACCCTGGGGATTGTTGCCACCTTTCGTTGGCTTGACGGAGTGTGTACTCCTTCAGCATTAGCTTGCATATGCCGTTTGCCGAAGGAGTTGCCGGACATCCAGACAAACCTGGCCGAAATGGAATCATAAAAGATCTAGAGGCATTCACGCCCTAAGAAGGAGAGAAATCTCTATATTAATAGGTGTTCTAACTGGGCACTGCCTTATTGATAGGCACGCAGAAAGGCTAGGTGTGCCTTATCGACGATGCTGTAGGAGCTGCAAAGATGATGAGGAAGAGGAAACGGTGAAGCACCTCATCTGCAACTGCCCGGCCTTAAGCGGCGCGAGAACGCGCTTCTTGGGAGTTCCCTTCCTGGATAGCCTAAACCAGATCGCTGAACTGGACATAAAGGGCTTGATGGCCTTCATAAAGTCATCTAAGTGGTTCGAGGACGAGTAACGGTGTCGGTTAAGGAAAGTCAGTCCCGGGATTCTGCTATGTGGAAAATCCCAACAACTCAGGGATTTTCCATATGGCCGGGTCCCGGGACTGACTTTCCTAGTGTTGGTGGTATCACAATGGGCCTTTCAAAACTGGCCTAAGTGTGCCTCTGCGGCAGCCACTTGAACTTAACCTAACCTAACTGCATTCAACCGTTTGAACAGTCACAGATTTGTAAATTAAAAAAAAAAAAAAACTAGGTCCCGCCAACTTGTAGGAAAAAAATCAAAGCAGCACACTATAAGTTGGAAGACAAGTTCGGCAAAAGTCTCGTTAGAGGTTATGACAACCTGTTGGTATATAACCGCCATTTTTTTACGTTGCGGCATAAACTTGAGTATATTGACAACAACAATATAAATTAACTCTAACAATGCTCCTTTAACTCGAGTGTATGGCCCAGCATGAAAGCAGTCTTACTTTGACTCTTTTTGATGTAAAAATAAGACTTACTTTTATCTATATTTACATATGTGGGACCGGAACTCCGCAGTGGACGACTAACTTAACCTTGAGTAACCTTAATTTACCTTACCTAAAAATACAACTCCAAAGTCCCAATTACATAAATCTTTGACAAATGCGCGCCTGGTTTTTGAGCATTTGCAAAAATTTCGCTTCGCTTTACGTTTAAAAGCTTTGTATGAAAGTGGATCCTACAAAGTTGAATGCAATTGGGCCTTCACCTATATAATCAAACATGATGAAAGCGGAATTTGAAAGGAGCCATTGCAAGTTCAATTCAATAAGTAAATTAAAAATGCAATAAAGTACATAATTAAAAAAATATAGAAAAAAAACTTGTGTTAACTTTTCCGAGAATCGAACTCAGAGCCTTTAGCTCATTTTTGGCAGTGTATGAACTAGTATATCAACTGGTATAATGCTGATACAGAGGCTGACTAGTATACCAATTGGTATGGTGCTGATGCAGAAGAGGGCAATTGCTTTTCTTTTTCTCTTGTAACTGCTTCTTTTTTACCTTGTAATTCACAGATGCTTTCTCATGTTTGGGTAAATACAAATAGTCGCTGCTTTCTAAAGAATAAACTGGTATATTGCTGATGTAGGGGCTGACTATGATACTGGTGCATAGACCGACTAGTATACCACCTGGAATGAATGTCAAATTCGTGGACTAGTATGACAAGTGGTACGATCTGAATGGGCATAATGTTTAGTATGTCTTGCCGCATAGACTGAGCAGTATCCATGCAGTCAACTTAACTAGTTTTATACTAATCAAATACCAGTCAGCCAGGCGGCCTCAACTAGTTCGAGTTCTGTAATTTTTCCATATTAGCAACTGGTATTTTTAACACGGCGATGTCCTACGAGATGGCAACTGTCCTTCTCTGCATCAGCACCATATCAATTGGCTGACTAGTCAGCCTCTGCATCAGGAATATACCAGTTGATATACTTGTTATTATACACATCAGTATCATACCATTTAACATACTAATTACTAGTACTACACCAGAATCATACCAGTTGGCAGACTAGTTCATATATACATCAGAATGATACCAGTTGAAAGACTAGTTCATATATGCATCAGAATCACACCAGTTGACAGACTAGTTCATATATGCATCAGAATCATACCAGTTGGCAGACTAGTTCTTATATGCATCAGAATCATACCTGTTGACAGACTACTTATATGCATCAGAATCATACCAGTTGACAGACTAGTTAATCTATGCGTAAGAATCATACCAATTGACAGACTAGTTCAAAAAAGCATCGGAATCATACCAGTTGTCATACTAGTTCATATATGCGTCAGAATCATACCAGTTGATATAGTAGTTCATTTATGCATCAGAATCATACCAGTTGACATACCAGTTCATTTATGCATCATAATCATATCAGTTGACATACTAGTTCAAATTTGCATCAGAAATATACCATTTGACATACTAGTTCATATATGCAACAGAATCTTACCAGTTGGCAGACTAGTTCAAATTTGCACCAGAAATATACCATTTGACATACTAGTTCATATATGCATCATAATCTTACCAGTTGACATACTAGTTCATATATACATCAGAATCATACAAGTTGACATCCCTGCAGTCAAATTCCGAACTACTCAGCAAACATACTAGTTCATTGACTAACCATTTTGTGGCATATGCATACCAGTTCATTGTTGATTAGTTTTAAAACCAGTCAATGTCAAACTACTCAGCGAAAATTCTAGTTCATTGACTATACATTTTGTGGTGTATTTATACTAGTTCATTGCTGATTAACTTCAAACCAGTCAAGACCAAACTACTCATGTAGTGATACTCGATGCAGTGACACTGCGCATAATAAACACATCCATGCTTGAGTGCAGTCTGGCAGCGCATTAAAGCTTGCTGACAGCGGTGCCAACTGCACACAGCGCATGCGCGAGAAAGCAACGGGATATGGCTGATGAAATTGGAAAAGTTGAGTTTGATCGAGAGTTTAGTTTGATCAGCCAACCGCGTCGCCTCGCAAAAAAAAATTAAAACCCGAAATAAAAAGTTAAAAATAACAAGTAAGGAAAGCTGTCTTCGGCTGTGCCGAAGGCTATATACCTTTCATGAATAAGCGTCACGATTTTCACTGTTCGATCCCCAGGACAGCCTGTTTCAATTTAACTATATTTACTATACACATTACACATCTTTGTTATAATTTAAAAAAACTTACAAAATAATAGGATCCGAGTTATCGGAACAATCGATTGTATGGAGGCTATATATTATACGTGTTCAATTGTACTGACTTACACTATACACATTACATATGTAGAAAGTACTAAAGGTGCAATATTTTACGTTCCTAACTTTTTAAACGCGGAAGTATTGGCCAAAAAACCTTATATCGGAACAACCGGTTGTATGGGGCTATATGTTATATTTACCCGATCTTCTTGATTTTCCTCTACACACTACATAAATTGAAAGTACTCAAGTTGCAAAATTTTATGTTCCTAACTTTTTAATTGCAGAAGTTTTGGTCAAAAAACCTTATATCTGAACAATCGGTTGTATGGGGGCTATATGTTACATTTGCCCGATCTTTTTGATTTTCACTATATACACTACATAAATATAAAGTACTCGAGGTGCAAAATTTTACGTTCCTAACTTTTTAATTGCAGAAGTTTTGGTCAAAAAACCTTATATATGAACAATCGGTTGTATGGGGGCTATATGTTACATTTGCCCGATCTTGTTGATTTTTACTATATACACTACATAAATATAAAGTACTCGAGTTGCAAAATTTTACGTTCCTAACTTTTTAATTGCAGAAGTTTTGGCCAAAAAACCTTATATCTGAACAATCGGTTGTATGGGGCTATATGTTACATTTGCCCGAACTTGTTGATTTTCACTATATATACTACGTAAATAGAAAGTACTCGAGTTGCAAAATTTTACGTTCCTAACTTTTTAATTGCAGAAGTTGTGGTCAAAAAACCTTATATCTGAACAATCGGTTGTATGGGGGCTATATGTTACATTTGCCCGATCTTGTTGATTTTCACTATATACACTACGTAAATAGAAAGTACTCGAGTTGCAAAATTTGACGTTCCTAACTTTTTAATTGCAGAAGTTTTAGTCAAAAAACCTTATATCTGAACAATCGGTTGTATGGGGGCTATATGTTACATTTGCCCGATTTCGTTGATTTTCACTATATACACTACATAAATAGAAAGTACTCGAGTTGCAAAATTTTACGTTCCTAACTTTTTAATTGCGGAAGTTTTGGCCAAAAAACCTTATATCTGAACAATCGGTTGTATGGGGGCTATATGTTATACTGGTCCGATCTTGTCAGTTCCGACAAATGATTCCTATATTACAAAATGGTGGCCACATACAAAATTTCAGCCAGATATCTCAAAAATTGAGGGACTAGTTTGCGTTCAAACAGACAGACGGACAGACGGACAGACGGACAGACGGACATGGCTAAATCAACTCAGCTCGTCATCCTGATCATTTCGGTATACTTATTGATGGGTCCATCTCTTCTTCTTCTCATATTTACAAACATCGGACCAAAGTTATAATACCATTTCATGTTCATGAAAGGTATAAAAACTAAGTGTACTACGTTATTAAACATTAGAATAGACAAAGATTTAAAACTAATAAATAAACGTTGTGTAAAATAAAAGTTAAAAATAAAACAATCAGTGGTTTTAACTAAAGACGGGTATCGGTGCATAGGCACCCAACGTGCATTTTGAAAAATGTGCAACGTTATATGGCGACCGTGCGCCAGCTTGCAATGGCACGGGCCGGAGCCCTATATGACTTTGCTGGATGGCGATGGTGTTGCATTTTATGCAAAAATAAAAATGCAGTGAAAAAAAGATTATTTTCAAAAAAAATTTAAAACAAATAAATTTAAAAAAAAAAAAAAATAGGAACTTACTCCAAAAAAAAAAAAAAATATAAAACCTTCAAAAAAATACAAAAAAAATCATAAAATGTTAAAATAAAAGTTTTACAAAAAAAAGCATAAAAACCACAAAACTACAAAAAAAAAGTTATAAAATAAAAATAAAAATGGAATTATTTCAACAAAAAATAAAGTTAGTAAAAAGCACGATTCTTAAATAAAGCAAAATATACAAAAGAAAATTTTCGTATAAAATGGACTTAAAATTTTGCACACTCATATGAAAATGAAAAAAACATATATACATTTTAAAAGCTGAAACTGTACCGAAACAGTAGCACAAATGATAAAATAAAAACGGTAAAAAAAAATACGTATTCAAAAATGTTGGAGACATGAGCTCCAATCTAATTGAATTTTAAAAATTCCGAGCAAACACATACATATATACACAAACAATGAATTTACAAAATGAATTATATATACATATATACAATTTAAAAATACTTACCTTTACTATATTTACACTTACCTTTGATTACCTGATGACTTTGATTTATATACTTACCTTTGCTGTTAAAATACTTACCTTTGCCTAAAATATCAAATTTTACTTAAATACTTACCTTTTTCATAATTGCGAAACACCCTGTAAAGAATACAATGTACTTACCGTTTAACTTCTCCAATTCTTACCGTTTGCCTATTATACATTTTTTACTTATTTTACATACATACATACACCTACCTTCCAGTCTCCTTGCTGCGCAAGAGATCAAAGCTAGAGTTTAAGTTAGTTTAGTTTTATTACAACTGTCGCGCATTACTCACCGTTCTTCCTCGATCATTTGTGCTTAAGCTGAGTGAAGTTAAATTAATCAATACAGTGTCAAAGTAATAGCAGATTAAAAAGTGTTTTCTTTGGAGTGACCCTACTGACCCATTACCCCACAATTATACATGGTCCATTGCGGCCATCAGTGAATCGGTGACCTATAGAAAAAATTTTCGGAAAAAATTATATTTTATAAGCTAAAATATACAAAAATTGCAAAATTAAAAACTAAATAAAATATTTTTTTTGTGAAAAAAAGAAGAAAAGTTCTTACTACTTACGGTAATACTAGAGTATACCTACCTGTGCATATACTTACATACCTGTGAATTCAAATAAAAATACAAAAAGAAAAATTTTCAAAAAAAAATCAAATAAACAGTTATACCGGGTACGCGCCGCGCAAAAAAAAAAAAGTGCTGAAATTAAAAGTGAAAAATAAACTAGCTAAAATACAAATACACATACATAATATTATTTACAAAAAAAAGTGAGTTATAAATTTTAACAAAAAAAATTATAAAAGAGAACCGGTCTAGTGTATATAAGTACATACTGCTAATTTAATTTTGCCAAAAAAACAAGAGCAGAAAGTGCAAGTGAACGGTGAAAATAAACAGTTCGTACATACAATATTGAAAAAGGGCACACATTAGACCCATCAAAAAATTTTTTGTGACAGCGGCTCTAATTTTGTAGCAATATTTGCTATTTTTACTTTACCACGAGCAGTAGACTTGCACAAGTGGTACCCCGTCAACCAGCAACAACAAAACGACCCCAAACATCAAAATCAACGGAACACAACACCAAAAGCACGCAATTACAGGAACAACAGCAAATCAGCATACATCAAACCAACAGGTCAAAACAGGTGATACGAAAACAAGAATGCCAAAGTAAGTACACCCAGTACAAAATATTATACATATTCACAAGTACAGCAAATTTACCCACCCTTCGATCGGTAGTTTGAACCGTTCATTTACCCAACAACACCGCATACTCTGGTTAAATAAAACCCATAAAAGGTACAGTCGAACCGTAACCCAATAGTTCGTACATAAAAATATAAATTGCAATCGAAGCAAAATTTCCTAATCTCATAGCGGCACTTTGGAAAAAAGCTGTACTTGTCCCCTCATATATACATATGTAAATACTGCAACTCATACACTCTTGTATACATATACCTAATTGATTATCATCATTAACTCTCTCACCCAAAATTAGTTGCTACCCAAATATATGTAAATAACCCGTTGCATATATTTTTCGCAACATACAAAAAATCTCCAAAAAAAAAAAAAAAACTCAATTTTGCACTAATCTCTGCTGCACAAAGAAGCTCCGCCCATAACTCTAGGCAAAAAACTAAAACTCAATAAAAATTGGTTTTTTCCGTGACCCAGAAAAAAAATCAAAAAATTTGAACTACCCTAATACACACTTTAAAACGAAGACTTCACTCAATACACAAATTAGAACTCAACTTAGCAAAATAATTGCAGCGCAAAGCAATTATAACTCCACCCACTCTTTTTCTTATCTCTCCACGCCATATATGTACATATTTACATACATACCCACACACTTGTACTTAGAAGCGCTAAGACAAGTAATTTTCCACCCTCAACACAAAAGCCGCTCATATCCACTTGTTTGTGCAAATTCCGCTACTCTAAATTGCACAGTGGTACAAGGCATTTCAAAAACTGAGTAAAGTTACAGTGGTAAAAAACACTTAAATTCTCAGTAAATTTTAGACTCAAATTTAAATTGTAATATGGCGGACGAGAAAAAGGGCCAACCCAAAACCCTAAATCCACAGTCAGGACCCGTTACCCGATCTAAATCCCAGTCGGAAGAGGAATACGGGGCTTTGGACAAAAAATTTTTCTTCGAAATTAACAAATTAGAAAAATTCTGTGAGAAATGGTGGAACTTGGCGGAAACGGACCACTCTGAGACCAGTCTCAAGCTGTACTTGGAGGAACTCAACAAGCGAGTAGACGCAGTGGAATCTGCATACGAAGCGGCACAGCTAGGCAGAACGGAGGAAAAATTCAGGGCGACATGCGAGGAGGCATACAACACATCACTCGATACAGCGATGAGCACTAAACTCAGGATCAGCGAGTTGATTAGCACCCTGCAGCCTAGTCAACCAAACGTCAGCCCCATACACGTTACCCATTCCCCCTATGAACACCAACCCTATCTCAAAGTCCCCGCATGTGACACGGAAGTCTTCTACGGCGGTTATGAAGACTGGCCGTCATTTCGGGACATGTTCACTGCGGTCTACATAAATCACCCAAAATTATCTCAGGCCCAAAAACTCTATCACCTGAGAACGAAAACCCGAGGCAAAGCAGCTCTTATTATTAAAAAATATCAACTAAATGATCAAAACTTCGAGCTGGCCTGGGGAGCACTCAAATCCCGATACGAGAATCGGAGAATTCTCGTAGATAACCAATTAAAGACTCTATTTAATATGCCCACAGTTTTCTCTGAAAATGGTGAAAGAATTCAAGAAATTCAAACCACCATAAATAACTGTATCTCGACCCTAAATGCGAGCGATGTCTCAACTGATAACTGGGACCCCATCCTCGTATTCTTATGCTCATCCAAACTACCTGATGAAACCCTTGCACTCTGGGAACAATCACTCGATTCCAGAAAAGAGCTACCACTTTGGTCGGAGATGGACAAATTTCTCATGACTAGGTACGAAGTGGTAGAGCGACTCGGCACATATAGACCCAATAAACCCCGTAACTCAAACTCTAGCTTCAACCACAGATCTTCGACGCCCCAAAACCAGTCGAATTTCAGGAATAAAACCCAAACATTCCATGTGGACTTAAAGAGGCAACCCTCATGCAAACTCTGTAATCTGAATCACTCATTAATGAGTTGTATGAAATTCAGAGATCTCTCGAATCAAGAGCGAAGCAAATTCGTAAAAGAAAACAATTATTGCACAAATTGCTTAGCTTGCTCACATTTGGAAAGAGATTGTGGTAGCAATTTCACCTGCGTATATTGCCAAAAACGACACCACTCTCTACTTCATTTCCAAACCAAATCGAACTCTCAAAACTCAGCTCAGGGGCAACAAAGGAACAAGGCGCAACCCGCAGTTGAAGACCCAGACAGAACATCAACTTCAAAAGATGCCAGTCGAACCCAATCAACTCAGAACCCATTTAAGAAAAACACGACATCGACTCACTTCGCAAGTAGTAGCGAAACCACCCTCTTACCCACAGCTTTAGTCACAGTGTCAGCTAATGGCGAATATCATAAAATTCGTGCACTGATAGACCAAGGCTCCGAAAAAACCTTTGTAGCCTCTAGAATACAAAAACTCCTACAACTACCAACCAAAGAAACCCATTATAAAATATCGGGAATGGGAGGTTCGGTAGTTCAAAACTCAAATAAGATCTGTGAGATAACACTCTGCTCGGCGGATCTGAAAAAGCAAATTAATACTCAAGCCATTTTACTGCCTAAATTGACTCATTTCCTGCCCAGCTTCAAAGTGTCGACAGTAAACTTGAAGGAAATTGCAACATTGCCACTCGCTGACCCTCAATGTTTCACACCCTCAAAAATCGACATGGTTATAGGCAGCGATCTCACTCCCCAAATATTAGTCCAAGGGTTACAAGCCAACGTAAGTGGCTCGTTATTAGCCCAAAATACTATATTTGGGTGGATACTCAGCGGACCCATTAAAGAGACTGTAAATACATTCTCGACTCAAGTACTCGAGAGCCCTGATGATACTCTCAGTACAATACTCCAGCAGTTCTGGCAACAAGAAGAGCTACCCGTGACTCAAGCTCTTTCGGAAGATGACAAATTTTGCGAGGAACTCTACCGCAAAACCACCCACCGCCAAGAAGATGGTAGATATGTTGTGAAACTACCATTTAAAAGGGAATTTCCAAACACGCTCGCCCTGGGACATTCGCGAATTGCTGCACAACAACAATACCTCAGCGTCGAAAGATCCCTTGAAAAAAACC
This sequence comes from Campiglossa producta, assembly GCA_964058755.1. Taxonomy (NCBI): domain Eukaryota; kingdom Metazoa; phylum Arthropoda; class Insecta; order Diptera; family Tephritidae; genus Campiglossa; species Campiglossa producta. The sequence continues at coordinate 100,314,353 of CAXKVI010000001.1, forward strand.
CCGAGCTGAGAGAAAAATACTCTGAAGTTTTGGAGGAATATATAACCCTTAATCATATGGAGGCAACCTCATCCCGCGAGGTCATCGATAAAGGAAAGTATCGTTCTTTCTACCTCCCCCATAATGCTGTCTTAAAACCCGACAGCAAAACAGCAAAGGTGCGCGTTGTCTTCAACGCATCTAGAACCACTCATTCTGGAAACTCCTTGAATGACGCTTTACACTCAGGCCCTATACTCCAAAACGACCTAATGCTCGTACTACTCAAATGGCGATTTTTTAAGTACGTATTCAATGGCGATATCGAAAAGATGTATCGCCAAATTCTCGTTCACGAAGAGGATCAGGATTTTCAAAGAATTCTCTTCCGAAGATCCCCACAGCAGCCAATGGAGGACTTCAAATTAAAGACAGTGACGTTTGGCGTCAACTGTGCCCCATATCTCGCGATACGTACTCTGCATCAACTCGCAAAAGACACAAAACCCACCCACCCACTCGCCCATGATATATTGCTACACGAAACCTACGTAGACGATATACTTTCGGGAGAACACACCTTACAGTCCGCTCACGACTCTCTACACGAAGTTATCGAAGTTTTAAAATCAGCCGGTTTTCCACTCAAGAAAATAACGGCAAATAACTCAGAATTATTGCAATCCATTCCAGAATCTGATCTCCTAGATGCAGATTTTCTCAAATTTCACGATGCCAGCTCAACGAAGACTCTCGGCATAAAATGGAATGCCATAAACGACGCTTTCTCGTACTCGTACGACCCTCTACCCGCAGAAAACTCTAATACAAAGAGGCAAATTTTATCGGCGGTTGCGAAATTGTTTGACCCGGCAGGGTGGCTATCGCCAATAATGATACTAGCCAAGACTCTCCTCCAGGAACTCTGGTTAGAAGGAACAGACTGGGACGAACGAGTCAAACCCAGCGCTTTCCACAAATGGAATACATTTCGCGAAAATCTCTCCGCGATAAATGAAATTAAAATCCCTCGATGGGTTGAATTTTCACCCAATAAACCCTTTCAGATGCATGGATTCTCAGATGCATCCGAAAAAGCATTCTGCGCTTGCGTATACCTACGAGTGCAAAATAGCGATAACACATTCTCAACTCACTTACTCGTGGCGAAGAGCAAAGTGGCTCCATTGAAAACCGTGAGCCTGCCACGTCTAGAACTCTGTGGAGCAGTACTACTCACCAAATTGGTAAAACAAATACGCTCCCACCTAACCCTGACTCCACATGACCTATTGCTCTGGTCGGACTCCGCCATAGTACTCGCATGGTTGGAAAAACCCCCACACACTTGGAAGACCTACGTTGCAAATATAACCTCACAAATTCTGGAAAACGTGAGTAACGCCACTTGGAAACACGTACCCAGTGGAGATAATCCAGCAGATCTTGGTACCCGCGGATGCACACCCAAGGATCTAGCCGAACGCTCCCTTTGGTGGAAGGGCCCAGAGTGGTTGGCCAAATCCCCAACGTCCTGGCCGAAAACAGCGACACAAACCCCTACTCCACCGGAACAAAAGCGCACTCAAGCATTTCATGCTGTAGATATGCCTGATCTACTCGAACGCTTTTCGTCCTACTCAAGAGCTCTACGAGTCGTTGTTTATATGTACCGTTTTATAAACAGGGCACAAGGACTCGATACTCAAAAAACGATCACTCTAACCCATGAAGAAGTGTATCAGGCAAAGGTTCGTTTGATCCTGTTGACGCAACAGAAATATTTCTCTGCCGAAATCGCGGATCTACAGTCAAACAAACCACTCCACAAAAAGAGTTCATTATTAACTCTGAACCCTATGCTCGACGAAACAGGCATAATGCGAGTGAATGGTCGGCTCGCAAAGGCCAATCTTAGTTACAACGAGCGATATCCAATTATTATTCCCGATAATTCTCATTTGTGCACTTTACTCTTGGAGTTTGTTCACTCTACCTTGTTGCATGCCGAAAAACAACTGATGATCCGCATGATACAACAGGAATACTACATCCCTCGACTCAAACAAAAGGTGAAGAAGTGCATATTTCACTGTAAGACATGCACTATCTATAAACAACAGGCTAAATCTCAAATAATGGCCGCCCTCCCTCCGGAAAGGTCCACATACTCTCTCCCATTTCACACGACCGGTATCGACTTTGCTGGACCTTTTCTCGTTAAAACATCAATCTTAGGGAAGGCATCTTACTCAAAGGCATACGTTTGCGTATTCGTATGTTTCTCAACAAAAGCAGTCCATCTTGAAGTCTGCTCTGATCTGACAACCGCTGCTTTTAAAGCAGCATTTGCTCGATTTGTTAGTCGTCGTGGGCTCCCACACAAAATAATGTCAGACAATGGCAAAACCTTTATTGGAGCAAGTCGTGCCATTCAGAAGGAGCTTTCTTCTTTTCTCAAGGAAGCCGCAACTGACATAGCTCAAAAATATGCTACTCATGGACTGTCCTGGCAATTCATCCCACCATATGCTCCCCACATGGGCGGATTATGGGAAGCGGCAGTTAAAAGCTTTAAAACCCATTTCCTTAAAGTTGCAGGCAGTCAAAAATTCACTTTTGAAGAATTTACTACCCTACTCACTCGAATCGAAGCGGTTCTCAACTCTAGACCGCTATCTCCGATGTCGCAAGATCCAAATGATTTACTCGCTCTAACTCCTGGACATTTCCTCCGTGGTGCTCCACTACTCGCGTTACCCGAACCCAACTCCCAAAATCTTCCGCTCATCAACAAATGGCAAAAACTCCAAGTTCTACACCATCAATTTAGTACGCGCTGGAAAAATGAATATCTCAAAGAACTTCATAAGCGTACTAAATGGAAAACGCAGCAGCCAAACATCAAGGAAGGTGATCTAGTCGTCGTTAAGGATGACCTTTTCCCCCCGAATGAGTGGCGACTCGGACGCGTTACTCGTCTCCATCCCGGCTCGGACGAAAAGGTTCGAGTTGTAGATGTCCGCACTCAAAGCGGAACATACACACGACCCATTGCAAAACTTTGCGCACTTCCCCCAGCCGAATAAGATCTCCACCCTCACTCTACAAATCTCTCCGTAGCATGCAAACTCTAGGATATCCATCAGACCCTACTGTTAGCACCCGTACTCACCTCATAAAATATTTCTCTTTCTATTCTCATTACAGACGCTACGAGAGTTTCACCAAGTGTCGGCTCTGTTGCCAAAAGCACTCGTTGCGCTACTGCAACGCGTTCATGGCAATGACACTTGAAGAACGCTATGAGTCGGCACGGGCTCATAAATACTGTATTAATTGTTTGGCAACATCCCACGTAACGGGCGCATGCGACTCTCCGGACAGTTGCCACAAATGCGGCCTTGCACACCACACGCTGCTACATCGACAGCAAGATAAACCCCCGAAGAAGCAGAAGAATCGACGCAATGGACCGAAACCCAAGGAGACACCCCCTACTCGACGAGTGGTCATTGCAAAGCCTAAGAAAAGGAGGGGAGAACGCAAGGACACTCAGCGACGCTTGAAAACCCTGTTCTCTACTGCGGTATCCACTTTAGCAGAGATGCAGGAGTTACTGCTGCCGCCATCAGAGCAGGCCGGCCGCCATGTTGGAGACATGAGCTCCAATCTAATTGAATTTTAAAAATTCCGAGCAAACACATACATATATACACAAACAATGAATTTACAAAATGAATTATATATACATATATACAATTTAAAAATACTTACCTTTACTATATTTACACTTACCTTTGATTACCTGATGACTTTGATTTATATACTGACCTTTGCTGTTAAAATACTTACCTTTGCCTAAAATATCAAATTTTACTTAAATACTTACCTTTTTCATAATTGCGAAACACCCTGTAAAGAATACAATGTACTTACCGTTTAACTTCTCCAATTCTTACCGTTTGCCTATTATACATTTTTTACTTATTTTACATACATACATACACCTACCTTCCAGTCTCCTTGCTGCGCAAGAGATCAAAGCTAGAGTTTAAGTTAGTTTAGTTTTATTACAACTGTCGCGCATTACTCACCGTTCTTCCTCGATCATTTGTGCTTAAGCTGAGTGAAGTTAAATTAATCAATAAAGTGTCAAAGTAATAGCAGATTAAAAAGTGTTTTATTTGGAGTGACCCTACTGAACCATTACCCCACAATTATACAAAAATCATAAAACTTGCGTGCGAACGTTTTTCACTTGCCAACGTTAAAGTGCTTGCCATACATATATGCACATGTGGTCAGCTACGAAATAGCTAACGGTTAGCGGTAGTTGGTTCGGCAACAGTTGCGTAGTCCACGCCACAAAAATAACGGCGACCAAATACATATGTATATGTATAAAATATATACACCATCTTCAATTTTGTCACGCCAAGCCGGCGGCAGCGCTTTGGAACAACAGCAGCAGAGAAAGGCAGCAAGGCAGCAGCAGAGAACAAAAGCAGCGCAGCAGCAGAGAACAACAGCAGCGCAGCAGCATACTACTCTACATACCAGCAGCAGAGAACAACAGCAAGTAGCAGCAACAATTCGGTAACGGCGGTAGCGGCGAAATAGGTATGACACAAAATAGTAGACCTACTTTGTAAAATTTCTATCAGTACAAATTTTAAAATTTTTCCAAAATAAGTATACACTTCGTTCGCACACTACTTTTATAATTTTATAATATGTAACAAAAAAAAAGAAAGAAAAAAAAAAAAAAATTTATCAATTATATAATTTTTTTCTCCTATTCTGAAACTGTTCAAAAGCTGGAAACAATTAACATATTACGGATTAGTAGTAGATAAGTCTGAGTCGGGCAAAGACTAAGGAAAATTTTTTTTTTGCTTACTTTTTTTCTTATTACCATAAACAATGGCAAAACTTAATGGTTCATTTCATAGAAATTCGGTTGAACTTAAATAAATTTTGCATTTTTCTACATACATATTTCAAATGAAACTTCAAAAACATTAAAAATTGCGCAGTACAGTAAACTCCCGATAACATAAATTTTCAAAATCACAAAATTTTGCTCAGTACAGTAAACTCCCGATAACATAAATTTTCAAATCATAAAATTTTTGTTCAGTACAGTAAACACCCGATAATTTGCTCCATAATTTCAAATATTTTTAAACTTTAAATTTTCAAATTATTTTTCTAAAATTTCACATTCAAACTATATTTCAAATATTTTGCTTAAAATAAATATCTTTCATTTTTGAATTTCTATGTCCGATTCTGATAATTCCGATAATTCTTCCACAAGTACAGTAAAAAGCAGTACTAATAGACTCTCCTGGCTTGAAGATTTCTTAGGATTCGAAGAGCAACCTAGTGAAGAGCAAATTACTGATTTGTCAATTCAAGATCTAACTAGTGAAAACGAATGTATAAATTCATCTTTCGAAGATACAACCGATAATAGTCAAAGTAAAGATTTATCTGATAAAGATCTTGGTACCGAAAAACAAATTAGTAATTCTTCCACTCAAAACCCGAATCCTAACGTTACAATCATGGCTACAGCCGAACAGAAAAAATCGTTTATTAGTACTTGCGCATCGATAATGCGAGAAAACTACAGTGGAGACCCGTTATCCCTTGCTTCGTTTATAGACAAAATTGATTTAATAGAAGAATTATCAGATGATTCTTTAACTCCTAAATTCATTGCATTTCTAAAATCAAAACTCGAGGGAAAAGCTCGCGAATCATTACCAACTCAAATAAATTCAATAAGTCAAATTAAAGATGCTTTGCGTAGTAAAATAAAACCAGACAACTCGAAAGTTGTCGCGGGTAAAATCGCATCCTTGAGAGTAAATAACAACAATTTTGCGGAATTTTCAAAACAGGTAGAAGAGCTTTCGGATTCGTTAGAACGTTCTTTAGTTATTGAGGGTATGACACAGTCAAAGGCTCATGAGATGGCGGTTGAGCAGACCATAAGCGTTTGCAGACTCAATAGCCGTTCGGATATGGTAAAATCTATCCTAGCGTCAACCACTTTTAAAGATTCAAAGGACGTTGAATATTCGACGACGGGGTTCTTCCTTTGTGGCCGTGGCTCAGACACCGCGGTCGAATTTATGTTTTTTTTTGAAATGAAATGAAAGTGGAAAACGAGAATTCCTCGATTAATACACTGGCCGTTTATTGTATATAAAGAGTGTCAACAAAGTTATTTTGATTACCTTAATTATGGCATTGTAGAAATCCTGGGGTGGCTGCGATGTCGATCCTGGCTCGGTTGATGAAAGAATAGACGGTTGTCAAGTCGTTGACAACCGTTGAACCCAAAATCATCCTCCGGTTTTAAGGGGAGGTGAACCAACACATGCACACCCACTTGCATGTATATGTGCTGACAAAACATGAATAATCATGCATACGTACAGGTGGGTGTGTGGGTGCTTGGAAAGTGACATTAGGGTGTCACTATTTTTAAGATTTTAGGCATCGGGCCTAAACATGCCGGCCCCCTTGCGATACGCAACATTCTGACCAGCCCCGGGATTTCCATCACGCCTTCTCTTATTCTAGGCTCTTAAATCTATCGTGGGCTGCTGAGTAGCACTGTGCCCGCTTTCCTCCTTCGAGCCACCTCCTGAGGTTGAGGTCTGTTACCACTGGTACTATGGCCGTATCGTACCTAGCTATGAGAAGAGAGGGAAGAGACTTGAAAATAGAAAAGTGGTATATTTCTTGCCATAATTGAGAAAAGAAGGAAAAAAAAGAAATAATTTTTTTTTTTTTTTTTTTTTTTATTAAAAGTTAGACTTAGAACTAGACTTACACCTAAACTTACATGCTAGTAGCCCCCGAGAGCACCCACCCAAAAATGGTGCTCTGGGCCACAAACGAGCCGAACGACGGTGGCAGTGTGCTCGGTAGGACGACGTCGGCGTAGACATCGCCGCCGAGTACGAGCTGGATTGGCGCAGATATGTAAAAGTGCGGATCAGCCAGTCGGATATGCTCGTAGGGAGCCGCCACTCTTGCGTCGATGGTCAGGGCTGGGCTGATCCGCTGCAGGTTGTCGACACATACGGGGTGCGTGGTCACCGTCGTGTGGTTTCCGTGTTTCCCTCGGACTCTGAGAAAGCAACCGTGCTCGCCGCCAGAGTGGGTGGTGGGCAGCCCTAACGCTTCCGCCAGGCCCCGGTCGATAACTGTGCGGGGGGAGCATGCATCGATTAGCGCACGCAGGTAAGTAAACCCGCCCCCGACCTCCAGTTTCACGAGCGCGGTCGGCGAAAGCGTAGTCATGGGGCGCAACGACGGGGCCACCCCGGCGAGAGCCCGGTTCAGTCCGTCGCGGAACCCGCTAAAGGCTGGCAGCTGGCGCGGCTGAGTGGCCAGTCTGCCCTCTCGGTTGGTGTTTCGACGGCTGGTGCGTAGCTGGCGCGGCTGAGTGGCCAGTCTACGCTCGGCGAAGTCCTGGTCTCGGCGAATTCCATAGTTGTTTCGTAGCTGGCGCGGCTGAGGGGCCAGTCTACGGGCTTCGGCTTCGTTTTTATGGGAATCGCGAAGCTGGCGCGGCTGAGGGGCCAGTCTTCGCTTGCGACTGTTGCGATGCGCGCGGCGAGACGGAGGGCTGTTATCGCGTTGATTATGTTGTCGGCGCTCGTGTGCTAGGAGGGGGCGGAACCGCTGCAGGTCCGACACCCTTTGGACCGGTAGGAACGGCCGTGGTTCCGCTGCCGGTTCCGAAGTTTCGCCATCTTCTGGTATCAGCCCCGTCTCAGATGCTTGGATCGACAGCACCTCGTCCCGGCTCTCTTCTTCTCTTGTTCTGGATTGCTCTTCTAGCCACGCTGCTTCTTCCATCTCCGCCTCGGTGACTTGCTGATACCAGCTTTTGTATTCCCTCGGCTGGGGCGGCTGGTCGTCCGTTGGGAGGTGGATTGTAGTGTGGTGGTTGCCACCACATCGTCGGCACCTGGCGTCGCTGGTACAATCCTTCGTCCGATGCACCATTGACAGGCAATTGCCACAGTATCCCGCCCGGATAACCTCCTGTAGCCGGTCTAAGGGTGCCATCCCGTGATACCGGTCACATGCCCGGAGGGGGTGGCTTTCACCGCAGAGGGGGCATGGTTTTGGGTACCGGGCGGCCATACGTGCGGCGCGGAGACGAAGGGATGCATGGCGAGTCATGCTGCAGAAGACCGAAGAAAAAAAGAAAGAAAAAATAGGTTTGAATTATGCATATGGTTGCCCATATACATACGTGGGAGGAGGGTGGCGAATAGCCGAAGTGAAGACATAAGGATGAACTTGAGATTACTTCTTGTTTAATTGGAACAAGAGATCCTGCTGTCTGGTCCTATATCAAACGTTATCCGAACGTTTTCCCGTCTCTTGTGGCAATTACGTCCGGCGACACGTTGCTGCCTTCCCTTGTGGCAATTAAGCCCGGCAACGCGTTGCTACCGACTGGTTGCCGCTTTACATAATTAAACCCATCTGAGGAACCCTGTGTGTTTCATTTCCTTTTTTTTTTGTTTATGTCGTTCACTTGTCCGCTAGCCGGCGCAAGTGACACTAGTGCTGCGCAAAAGCAAGCTTTTTTGCTAGTGCTGCGCATAAGAACGCGTTTTCGGTACTCGATGCTGGTAGAGAGTGGTTGAGTGGCGGTTTTATTTAATTTTTTTTTTTTTTTTTTTGCTGTTTTGTGGGCAAAACAGTCCTGCCCCCCGAAAAAAAGAATATTAAATAATTTAAATAAAGAAAACGCAAAAGTGTGTTTTTTTTCCTAAAATATTATTTATTTATTTTTTTTTTTTTTTTGAAGGGGATTTAAAAAAACTTTATTTTATTTTCTCCATATTGTTTATTCCTCGGTGATTTTGGCCGACCGAGTGAGAAAAGTGATTTTCTACCTTGTATCTAATGCTACGGTATGCGGTACCGACTTTTGGTACATCGGGTTTTCGGTACCCGATAGTTATGCCAGAATTACATCACTAATGTAATATCCGAAAATCATGCATCACTAATTGGTTGGGTTTGTACAAATTTATATGTACATATTATTTGCGAGTGAATGAATGCAAACGGGAATGTGGGACTGAACCACACATCCATTGTTCTTTTTTCATTCATTTATTTCCGGTTGGCACGCGTGGATTAGCAGCACTCAATTCGAGAAGGTAAGTAAAAACCAAATTTTACTTGTACAAATGTATCCCTAACTTATCTCAACCTTTTCAGGTGGTGCTGCAGGTATGGATTCATGAATCAGGTGGTTCATGGAGTGGACCTGGACATGGTGAGTATGTCTTTTTTGCGCTGCTCGAGATTTATAGCGTTTCGGCAGCAGCGCAAAAACCTTATTGTAAGTCGCAAATGCAGTGCCGGCCGCACCTGCTATGTGACTTATTTTCTGATACGTGCATTTTCCTCATATTCATGGCCTTTCTTTTATAGTTACATTATCTTACTGGAAAGGCACAACCGTACAAAACACTGCGACACGCCGGTCGTGCGCAAATATGTATGCGAACAATGTGGTGCCACTTTCAATCAAACAGCCAATCTAAGGTACCATCGCCGCACTAAGCATCCCACGGAAGCACAACAAGCCGAAAAAGCAATGAAAGATTAGATAAAGGAACGCTTTGAATGTGAAGTTTGTAAGAAACTTTTCCATTCACGTTACACACTCAACTATCATAACTTACAATTCCATCTCAAAGAAATGAACTTTTAATGTAATGTGTGTGGTAAAAAAGTGGCTAAAAAATTCATGCTTGGCCAACATATGCTTGTACATTCAACAAATAGAATACTATGCGATGTGTGTGGACGTGAGTTTGTACGCAAATTTGAATTGGATAAGCACATAAAGGCTGTGTATATGAAGTTGAAACCCTTCGAATGTCAGTATTGTCATGAAAGTTTTGCAATATGTAAAACCCTTAAACATCACGAGTACACACATACTGGAGAAAAGCCCTATGGATGTGATATATGTGGAACAGCATATAGACAACAATCTTGTTTGAAGAATCATCGTAAAACACATGGCATGCAAGGTGGCGTTGGTAAAGGTAGTAATGTACAGACTACAAATTTTACGACACCAACGCCAACCCCACCAACAACAATAACAAATGCGGACTTTTCAAACACTGTAGTAGTGAGCACCATCAGCGAGAGCATTAGTAATTCCATCAGCGATAGCATCACCAATACCATCAACGCTACCATCAGCGATTCCATCAGTAATAACATGAGCGATAGCATTACTAATACCATAAATGAAGTTGTACTGGTGAAATTCTAAACCTTGTCACTTTGGTAGTTAATTATTAGTTCACAGCTCGTTTGCTAAATAAAAAGTAAACCATCACATACAATTGATCCCTTTTTGAACTTTTGCATTTGGGAGCATTTGCAGCAGCTTCCCTTGGACAGGTACATCGTGCTACATTGAAAAGTGGCTATCAAAATTCAATATCCTGGCAAGGCGCAAAGTATTGAAAGTGATATCGATAATTTAGTGGGCATGCTTAAAGTATGGGACGGTTTTTCACAAGGTTTCTTTATTGATAATGTGGTCAAGGTGGAGAAACATGAACTTAACTGGGAAGTGGACTGTACACGTGAAGCTGAATATACGGGTAAGTTTACGCAAATGATTGCACCATATCCAGAATACTATGTCCTTTAGTCATTAAATAATTGACCACCAGTAGTGTACTAACATCGGAATTGGTGGCCGGAGTGCCGTTGGCTAAGTGTTTCGATTTAAGCTACGAACATCGTTACCTCATTGCTTCGTCGATACTTCAATTGTGCCTGTACGAGCTATTCGAATTGGAATGCATGCAAACCGATCCCAATTGGCCAAATGTTTCTGTTGAGGAAGGCACGTTTAGACCAGGCCAATCGCATGATGCTGGAGACTGGGTAAGTTGGACGATTTTTTACCGAGCCCCTGTATGTTCCCCCTCCTTAGGTCTTCCTCCTCTCTATATAGTTGCATCTGCATTGCACGATTTTTCATTCAACTTCTGATTCTGAAAGTTGCTTGAAAAATTGCATGCAACAAAGTTGGTGGTCAACCGACTTTGATCAACTCAACATTCAATTTTATTTTGATTACGACCATCATTCAACTTCTGATTCTGAAAGTTGCTTGAAAAATTGCATGCAACAAAGTTGGTGGTCAACCGACTTTGATCAACTCAACATTCAATTTTATTTTGATTACGACCATCATGAAATAAGAAAGGTGACAGCAAATCAACAGCTGATTTTGATCAACTTTGGTTAGTCAAATGGTTGTAAAGCCACCTTTTGTTTACAAACCTTCAAACAAAAAATTTTCTTGGACGATTTTGTGAAATTTAGTGTGAAATTGGTAAACATCTAAGTGGAAAAACCAACTGGATGCATAGCAAAGCCTGCAACTTCAGCGCCGTGCCCACTTATATTGCGTTTGGGAGATTACCAAAGCCCGCAACCTCCACCCCAAAATTACCAAGAAACGGTTGGCACATATTGAATATTACACATATTATTTGACGAAAACGATCAGAATTATATTCCAAACCACGCTGTATTCAATATTTTTTAGGCTGCAAACTTTTCAATGTATAAATTTGTAAACAAACCACTCAGTTTGACAAACATTTGACAGCCTAAAATACTTTTAACAACAAAATCAAACACACTTGTCTTTTCTTGCCTCAGCCTGTAATATATAAACCTTGGTTACGACCTGACTTGCGTAAAAAAAAATTTTTTTTTTTTTGGTTTTGTCACATTTTGTTGACAAGTTTTGCAATCTTCAAATAAAATAGACGTTGACGTCTAACTCCCTGTTTTCCTGCGTTGACATTGCGGCTTAAAAATTATTCTGTTGCAAAAAAAATATTGCCAAGTGTAAACAATTTTTCACTAGTGAACATTTCACATTTTCATACATTTTTGCTCACAAATTATATAAGTGTGAGAAAAATCAGCACAATGCGGAATTGTTTATTTAAAATTTTTTTTTTTTTTTTTTTACGTAAGCAACCTTCAGATAGTTTTCCAAAAAACTGCATGAGTTTAAACGTGTAGTCAACTCATTTTTTTTTTTTTCAACGGCACACGGGACGAATATTGATTCCCAAATTGAACAATTGTTGATACCTTTTGGATGCTGTTTGGAATCCGTTTTTCAATAATTGAACAAAAGGTTTTTCAATAATTGAACAAAAGGTATCAAGATTTTGGGTCTTGGGTGTTTATGTGAGGGGTGTCTGTGTTGTCGCAGATCTAGTTTAAGATTCGGTGGCAGATTGGTTCGCCTGTCTGCGTTAGGATTTCTTTGGCCTCTTTGTGGAGTGCAGCTTATTGTCTGTTGCAGGTCGGGCTCGCCCGTCTGCGTTAGGTTTTCTCTGGCCTCTTTTGTGGAGTGCGGATTATTTTCTGTTGCAGATCGGGTTCGCCCATCTGCGCTAGGCTTTCTGGTGTCCTCGTCGGGGTTAACGAGTGAATTGTGGGAATTTGGTTGAGGGATTTGGGAAGGTGGGGATAAACGGAGTGGAGGGAGATTGGAGTGTTAGGATGAGGCATCGGGCCTCGCACCATCTACTCCATCGGTTGGGAGCAGGATCAGCTTGACCAACGGTCTTCTGACCTGACCCTTCTCGGTCATGAGGTCGACGACACGTACTCGGTTATCTTCGCCGGGGTGTACGTTGGTGACTCGACCGAGCCTCCATTGGTTTGGAGATAAGTTGTCTTCTTTGATGACAACGAGATCCCCTACCTTAATGTTCAGTTTTGACTGCTTCCACTTCACTCGTTTTTGAAGTTGGGTCAAGTATTCAACTTTCCATCGTTTACAGAAGGTATGATGGAGGACCTTGAGTTTCTGCCATCTAAAAATCATGGAGGCAGAGCTTTCGTGTAAATTTGGTTTTGCTGGAGCCATAAGATGACTTCCAGTGAGGAAGTGCCCAGGAGTCAGTGGTTATAAATCTGACGGATCATTGGACGCGGGACTTAATGGTCGCGAGTTAAGGCAGGCTTCAATCCTACATAGTAGCGTATGGAACTCTTCATGCGTGAACTTGTGGGCTGAGGCTATTTTTTTGAAATGGCCTTTGAAGCTTTTAACTCCTGCCTCCCAGAGCCCCCCCATGTGAGGAGCCCCTGCTGGAATGAAATGCCATGTCATTAATTGATGACTATACCTTAAAATGGTTTGATCTCGAGCTTCCGAGATAAAGGCCTTAAATTCGGATCGTAAAGATCTTGACGCTCCGACAAAATTAGTACCATTGTCAGAGTAAATGTTTTTCGGGCATCCTCTTCTAGCTACGAAACGCGAAAGGGCTGCTAGGAAGGATGGGGTGCTAAGATCACTGGTCGCTTCCAGATGGATCGCTTTGGTGGTAAAACAGACGAAAAGGCAAACGTAGCCTTTTGATAGTCGACACCCTCTCCCTCGGAAACTTTTAATATCGAATGGGCCTGCAAAGTCGACCCCGGTATTTGTAAAAGCGCGCGAAAACGTGGTCCGCTCGCGGGGTAGGGTACCCATAAGTTGGGTTTGCGCCCGTTTCTTGTAAATGGTGCAAATCTTACAATTGTGGATGATGGCCCTAATCATGTTCTTGACATTCGGAATCCAGTATTGGGTGCGGATGAGACGGAGCATTAGTTGATTTTCCCCATGGAGGGAGATTTTGTGTATCATTTGCACAACTAGCCGCGTTAACCTACAATTATAAGGGAGTATGATTGGATGACGTTCGTTGTAAGCGAGGTCTTCCGATGCCCCTAGACGACCCCCGGCCCTGATAATATCGTCCTTATCGAGGAACGGGTTAAGTGGCAATATCTCGCTTTTCCTATCGATGACTGTTCCCTTCTTCAAATTTACGTACTCCTCAAAATAATGTTGCTTCTGATATAGTTTAATCAAGATTTGAGTCGTTGTCTTTATCTCATCGGATGAGATTAGGCACGACTTTTCTTGAAAGGAAGCTTTTGTTGTGGGATGTGTTCTTCGAAAGAATCTCATAATATATGATAGTACCCTCAAAGCCCTAGGTAAATCTGAAAATCGATCTAAAGTCTCGATTTCTTTTCGCTTCGATATTGCGTAGGTTTGCGCTCTCTTTTCCTCCACGGATGTGTGAAACTCGGTTTCTTGTGGTGGCCACCCTGAATTGTCTTCTTGTAACCAAGAAGGTCCCTGCCACCACAAAGAATTGTTGACCAAATCCGTTGCCGGTATTCTCTGCTTCCTAAATCTGCCGGATTCGATTCCGAGTTGACATGATGCCAGTCCTTACTTCCGACCAAGTCGATGATCTTGGTTATCCTGTGTGCGACGAATGTTGACCAGGAACATGGTGGTTTCCGTATCCATGCTAAGACGATTGTGGAATCCGTCCACAAATGTTGTTTGACCTGCCCTAATTTTATGTTCCGAAAAATAGATTCCAGTATCTCTGCCAAGAGTACAGCGCCGCAGAGTTCCAAGCGCGGCAGTGAAATTGTTTTCACCGGCGCTACTCTGGTTTTGGCTAGAAGAAGATTGACGAATATCTGGTCGTCTCTTTTTACGCGCATGTAGACGGCTGCAGCGTATGCTTTTTCAGACGCGTCACAAAATCCATGAATTTCGACCTCATCTTCTGGTGAAAAATTTACCCATCGGGGTATCCTGATGTTATCGATTTCCTTATAGTCCCTTTTAAAATTCTCCCATCGTTCCAAAGTGTTGGACGAGACTGGCTCATCCCAATCGGTGCCCTCCAACCAGATATTTTGCATCAGTATTTTGGCCACAATGACCATTGGTGCGAGCCATCCTAAAGGGTCGAAAAGCTTGGCGATGGCGGATAGTATTGCTCGTTTCGTGAGCTGTTCAGATTCGTCCAGTGACCCTGCCTTAAAATAAAAGAGGTCAGAATGAGCATTCCATCTAATGCCCAAAGCCTTAACGGTGCTGGTGTCTTCGAACGCCAGGAAGTCCTCGGTCAGCCGATCCGCCCTTGGGATGTCGTTGAGAATCTCCTCCGAGTTCGATGTCCATTTCCGAAGTGGGAATCCAGCGGAGTGTAAGACCTGTCGAATTTCATCTCTCGCATGAATGGCCGATGCGAGTGTATGCCCCCCGCTAATACATCATCCACGTACATGTTTTCCCTTAGTATATTCGATGCTATTGGGAATAATGTCTCGACGTCGTCTGCTAGTTGCATAAGGGTTCGTATTGCAAGATAAGGCGCGCAATTAACCCCAAACGTGACCGTCTTTAACTCATAAAGACCTATTGGTTCTTGTGGTGATGTGCGGTAAACTATTCGTTGAAATTTGGAATGATTTTCGTTCATCCAAATTTGTCTATACATCTTCTCGATGTCACTATTGAAGACATATCGATATAATCTCCAACGCAGTATAAGGACTGGGAGATCTGCTTGCAGCACTGGGCCTGGCAGGAGAATGTCGTTTAGACTTGTACCGTTTGCCGTTTGGCTTGAGGCATTAAAAACGACCCGCACCTTTGTGGTGGTAGACTCCGCCTTTACCACGGCGTGATGGGGCAAAAAATAGTTATCAGACGACTCAGCTGATATCATGGCTGTGATTTTTTGCAAATGCCCTAATGTCTCGTATTCAGACAGGACCCTGGTATACTCTTTTCCTAAATCGGGGTCCTTTGCTAACCGTGTCTCATTCCTAAAGAATTGCGAACACGCCCTCCTAAGAGACCCACCTATATTTAGCTTATCTGGGTACTCCTGTCTGAATGGTAGCGAGACTACATATCTCCCATCCTCGTTCCTATGCGTAGTTTCCTTATATAACTTTTCGCAGTATTTGTCATCTGCGTTTGGGCCTTTATGTCTAGGCAGATTTTCCAACTCCCAGAACGCTGTGAGTTGTTTGTCCAAAGCGACTTCGCTGTAAAAGGACACTATGTTTGTTGTTGGACTCGATGACTCTACGTGGCCGGTGAGTATCCAACCGAATACCGTTTCTGGGGCCAATAGTGTATTGAAGACATTCTTCTTCAGCCCACTTAGTATTATTTGCGGATATACATCTCCGCCGAGTATGATGTCAACTTCCTCGTTGACATAGAAACGTTTGTCTGCCAAAACTAAATCTGGAAAAGCCTGCATAGTCGTAGCGTCGACATGGCAGGATGGTAGATTTCCAGTTAGTTTCGCAAGAATTAACACTGAAGTTGTCAAGCTGAAGTCCGGGTCCACTGTTTAACGCAGTTCAATGTTGGATGCCTCCTTGACTTGGGCCGACACGGCATTCGTTATACCCGATACACGGGCATTCATTTTCTTTGCCGGTAAATTTATTCTGCGTTTCAGTCGTTCTGTCATAAAGGAACATTCTGAACCAGAATCTATCAGTGCTCTTGCTGGGAAGTCAGTACCATTATGACGAATGGTTACTCTCGCTGTCCCTAGCAGAACACCTGCGCTTGAATGAACATGGCAGGAATTAACGTTTCTATCATTTGCCTCCCGTCTCCCTTGTGCTTGCGTAGAAGTGGAAGCACCATGATCCATATTGAACTGGGTGACGTTTGTTTCCTGGTTCTGACGCTTTTCCAAATGTAGGAGTGTATTGTGACGAGAGTGGCACTTGCTGCAGTCGTATGAGCTTGGGCACTTCGTCACGGTATGTGCTGGGGATAGGCAGTTCAGACACCCCTGGTTGGTTTTTATATAATTAACTCGCTCTTCCGGTGTTAATTTCAAAAAACTGGGGCATGATCGTAATCTATGGCGATTAGATCTACATTTGGTACACAGCACTTTTGTGACCTTTGCTTGGTACGTTCCAAGCCTTTTTGTAGGGGTTTCGTTCGCCTTTTTCGCCGCTTGCGGTTTTTGGCCTTGCGAACTTGCACTCCCCACAAACCCAGACACTGTTTCGAGTGTCTGGAACCGATTCGACAAGAATTTGTCCATATCCTCCCATTTGGATATTTCTACTTTATGGTCTATGCTTTGTTCCCATAGACTCAGCGTACTTTCAGGCAACTTTGTCGAGCACAGATAAGTAATGATTGCGTCCCAATTTGACGTGTCAATTTTATGACTTCTTAAAGACGCAAGACAATTATTTATCTGCCGTTGCAGGGTTTTAATCGCGCTACCACACTCACTCTCTACCTTCTCTAAATTGAACAATATTTGTAACTGCGAGTTCACTAGGATACGTTTATTTTCGTATCTCTCGCATAAATTTTTCCAGGCTGTATCGAATCCCTCATTCGTGAGTGGACTTTTTTCTACTATATCCCTCGCTTCCCCTTTTGTCTTATTGACGAGATGAAATAATTTCTCAACGGGTGTTAGGCGTTTGTTGAGAATATATATAGCCGTGAACATATCCCTAAATGTTGGCCATGAAAGATAATCGCCCTTGAACACCTCAGTATCGCATGGAGGCAGGCGGATACTATGTTCACGTTCAGATGGTTCTACGGGGGATTTTTCGGGTTTGGTAAATGTCTCTTGGCGTGTAGCCATGTTTGACATGCAGCGCAAGTAAGTTGCGTATGTGTTTTTGAACTTCTTTTTTACAGAAGCTATATCGTCGGAGTCTAACTTATTTGAGCCCATTAGCTCATCATACGCCGCTTTGGCTTTCTTCCACATCGCTTTTAAGTCGTCTTGTTGCAGACTTAGTGTGTGTTTGGAGTGAGTGGCCACATCTGCTCCATTGTAGTCAGACTCGAACTCAGTGATGTTATCAGCTAATCTGATGAAGTTATCCATTTTTATCTCAACTGAGTGTGGGTTTTAGATAGACAGGAAAAGAGGGTGATAGATGAAGGCTGAATGGGTGAGATTTCAAATATTGGCCCAGGGAACTGAAACGCCAAAATACGTTATAAAACACAATTTCAATAACAACCGTTCTGAATAATTATTTGTTTATTTACTTTTTAATATTCAAAATTCTTTATTATTGCAGACTTGGCCGTATTGTCTGACCCTTTGTTAAAAAATATGTAGCAACAACAACACTGGCTTATTCGCCACCCACACACGTATATATATGTAGGTTATGTTGACAATAATTTGGTGATCTTTCGCAAACAAATTTAAATTAAAAGTGCGCAGTGTATCAAAACGGGCGACCAAGTGAATTAGAAGTGATATTAACGATATTTAAACAAGTGACCTGATTTACTGGCCTTCGACGGCACAAATTGTGCAAGTTTATTACCCAAAAAAAAAAGTGAGAACAAAAACAAAAACAAAGATCGAACGGCTCAGTGAAAGTGAGGTTATGTTAAAGAAAAGATCCAAGTGGACAAACTAACTTTTTAATTCACTTCTCGCACTTAAATTTGGACTACACTCGCGGCACTTTTTCCGATTTTTCAAAACACCAAAAAAAATTGTGGCAAGAAATATAACACTTACGTTGCTTTGATGTGGTGCTCAGCTTAAGTTGTGTTGTGTTGTTGTTTTTTTTTGAAGCAGGCTGCAATTCCAAACGGTTTTGTTATATTGCTGCTTAAGTTGTGGCTGTAGATTTAGCAAATAGTGCACTTTAATGTAGTGGATAGTTTTTCCTTCGATTAGTGGTAGAGTAATGGACTGTAGTTTTTTGTGTGCTGGTTCTATAATTGAACGGCGAGATGGACCATGAATATTCGACGACGGGGTTCTTCCTTTGTGGCCGTGGCTCAGACACCGCGGTCGAATTTATGGTTTTTTTTGAAATGAAATGAAAGTGGAAAACGAGAATTTCTCGATTAATACACTGGCCGTTTATTGTATATAAAGAGTGTCAACAAAGTTATTTTGATTACCTTAATTATGGCGTTGTAGAAATCCTGGGGTGGCTGCGATGTCGATCCTGGCTCGGTTGATGAAAGAATAGACGGTTGTCAAGTCGTTGACAACCGTTGAACCCAAAATCATCCTCCGGTTTTAAGGGGAGGTGAACCAACACATGCACACCCACTTGCATGTATATGTGCTGACAAAACATGAATAATCATGCATACGTACAGGTGGGTGTGTGGGTGCTTGGAAAGTGACATTAGGGTGTCACTGTTTTTAAGATTTTAGGCATCGGGCCTAAACAGACGTTGTAGCGAAGATGATAATAGAACGCGCACAGGAGGTAAAGGAGCGGCAAGTTTTATCGTTTCGATCACGCCCAATAAGATCAAGTAATAATTTTCGAGGGAATTTTAGAAAAAACAATAATTTCAGATATAATAACGGCAATTTCAGATTCAATACTAATTCAAATAGATATAACGGCAATACAAATTTTCGAAATAACAATAACAGTAGAAGCAAAAATCGGTCTAATAATTACAACAATAGTAATAACAGTCAGTCGGCAAATAGAAGAAATAACAATAATCAACGTTCAAATACTAGAAATACTGTCAGTGTTCGGTCTTTAAACGGCGAAGCCCCTCAGGAGCGAACACTGAGGGAGTCGGAGCTAAACAACTAAGTAACTTTCAATCAATATATTGTCTAAATTTAAATTATTCCGATTTTATCGAAGTAAACGTTACCGATTCAGACAAAACCTGTACATTTCTCGTATTAAACTACTAAGGTGTGAAGTTTTTCGTATTTTCGATTTGGGTAATTGTAAAAATCCGGTTTTCGTTGATTCTTATGAAATTTCTGATAGCGTTTTCACAGCCAAATGCATAGTAGACACAAAAAATCCGATTTTGAAAATAATTAATAGGTTTGTTTACTGACCAAAATAAAGTTCAGAGCAGGTTAGAGCAGAGCAGAGCAGGGCAGCTGTCAAAATATAAATAGAGCAACTTAGAGCAACTCAGAGCAGAAATGCCATGAAACACTTGAATCTCGATAGTTTCTTTTTATTTGGTTTTTTTTGTTTAAATCTTCAAAATTACTGCAAATTCACGTTTACAAAAATATTGATTTTCTTGCAAACTAATTTTTTTGAAGTTTTCAAAAATTTATTTTTTCCTGCTTGACAATTGCTTCTCTGCTCTAACTTACTCCATAAAAAAAGCTGGAGCAGAAATTTGTGATCTGGATTACTCTAGTTTTGCTTTGAGCGTACTCATGAAACAAATGATAGAGCAACCTAGAGCAAGAAAAGTGTTCGTTAAACACAATTTTGTGAAATATCTCAATCTGGCGTAAGCTAGAGCAGCCCAATAAACAAACCTAATACTACAGATGAAGTAAAGTACATCAAAGATTTAAATATTAAAACAGAATATATTAGTAATTTTAACGTATTCAAAATTAACCAAGCTTTAGAAAATCCAGAACGTTTAAAAGAACTTAAGTCAATTTTAATGAAACAGATGCCCATTCATGCAAACGACGAACTTCTTGAGTTATGCTTAAAATATCCCGATGTATTTGCACTTAAAACGGACTTAATGACTTTAAATAATTTCTACGAACAAAAACTTAGATTGACAGACAAGACACCGGTTTATATTAAAAATTACAGATTGCCATATTCACAGCGTACTGAAATAAATAAACAAGTCGACAATTTGCTTAAAAATAATTTAATTGAAGAAAGTTATTCAAACTACAATAGTCCATTGATTTTGGTGCCAAAAAAAGACCCCTCCATTAGCACGGGTCGACGACATTTTAGATAATCTCGGTAGGGCAAAATATTTTTCCACTTTAGATTTATATTCAGGATTTCATCAAATACCTTTACATAAGGATTCTAGAGACATCACTTCCTTCAGTACCGATCGCGGTGCCTTTCGTTGGAAAGTTTTTCATTTTCCAGAATGATGTCTATCGCATTTTCCGGCATTTCTCCTAATCAAGCATTTTTATACGTTGACGATGTAATAGTTATTGGTTGCAGCGAGGCTCACCACCTCAAAAACTTAGAGAAAGTTTTTCAAACATGCAAAAAGTTTAATTTACGTTTAAATCCCACAAAATGCAATTTTATGGGTCCGAAGTTACTTTTCTCGGTCATAAGTGTTCGTCCAAAGGCCTTCTGCCTGATGATTCGAAGATAGTTGCAATTAAAAAATATCCTAAACCTAGTGACAAAGATGCAGTACGCAGGTTTGTAGCATTTGCTAACTACTATCGACGATTTATACCAGATTTTGCATCAATAGCAGCACCTTTGAACAAACTTAGCAGGAAGAAAGTAGAATTTAATTGGGATAACTCTTGCGAAATGGCGTTTGAAAAACTTAGAAAATCTCTAATGTCTCGTAAAATTCTTCAATACCCAGATTTCACAAAAGAAGAAAAAATTGGTTGCGGTGCCATTTTGAGCCAAAACCACGATGGTAATGATTTACCTATTTGCTTTGCGTCAAAAGCTTTTAATAATGCAGAACAAAAAAAGGCGATAATTGAACTAGAACTCCTAGCTATTTATTTAGCTATCAAACAATTTCGACTATTTGTCTACGGTACTCACTTTACCGTAAAATCTGATCAGTTATTTGTTTAACATGAAAGACCCCTCTTCAAAACTTTCACGTATAAGACTTGAACTATCAGAATACAATTTTCCTATCGAATATATAAAAGGAAAATCGAATGTGGGTGCAGATGCACTATCGCGAATTACAATTCAAGAACTTAAAAATTCAAACAATACAATTTTGGCAATACAAACAAGATCAATGACAAAACGTAACGAACAAAAGCAACAACAACATGAAGACGTAAAAGAAGATAATAATACTGAATTACAAGTTTACGACAAATTTTCGTATAATTTTTCAAAGAAAATCCCGCGAATAAAAAGCCATATTAGTCATGACAAAAATAATAATAAATTTCAATTAAATATATATGCGCACTTAAAACACAAAAAACTCGAGTTAATTAATATTGCGTGTACTAACAAAATAATGCATCTAGATGAATTACTTTTGAAGCTAGAAAAAGAAGCTGGTAAACGTAATATTAAACAAGTAGAATGGAAAAAGATGATAATTTTTTCGAACATTTTCCAATTTCAAATTTAAAAATTTCCGGGAACAAAATTTTAAAACATTTGCAAATTATTTTAACTGACCCTGTAGAGACAGTGGTTGATAATGATAAAAAACTTAAACTTATGACAATTTATCATAATGATTCAACCTTAGGCGGCCACTTTGGTAGCAAAAAAGTGTATGCGAAATTACGCACTAAATATTACTGGAAAAACATGACTCGCGACATTGCCAAATTCGTCAAAAATTGCGAAAAATGTACATTAAATAAAGTAAAGCCAAAACCCAAAGAAAAGCTTGTTATAACTCCAACCCCCTGTAAACCGTTCGAAATACTAGTTATCGACACTATAGGGCCACTACCAGTATCCGCACTCGGTAACAAGTTCGCAGTTACTATGATTTGCGACATGACGAAATACCTGGTAACGGTAGCTGTACCAGATAAGTCAGCAAAAACGGTAGCTTCAACAATCTTTGAGAGTTTTATTTTAACATATGGCGCAATGAAGTCCATAAAATCAGACCTAGGAACCGAATTCAAAAATGAATTATTCGATGAATTAACCAAACTCTTAAAAATTCAACATGATTTTTCTACTGCATACCACCACGAAACGGTTGGTACAATCGAGAGGAATCTTAGAGTTTTTAACGAGTATTTACGAGCATATTTAAATGACACATACTCAGATTGGGATGTTTACCTTAAATATTTCACATTTTTGCATAATACTTCAAGTAATACAGTCTTCGATAACCAAATTAATCCATTTGAGTTAATATTTGGAAAAAAGGCACTTTTGCCAAAAGAATTGACTAAAGAAGAAATTGATCCAATCTATAATATTGAAAATTATGCAAAAGAAGTAAAATTTAGAATGCAAAAAACTCAAAAATTAGCAACAAATCTTATAAATAAACATAAAATTAAAAATAAGCAAATTTATGATAAAACGGCTAAACCGCTAGACATTAACATAAATGATAAAGTATTGATACAGAAAGAACCAAGAAATAAACATGAAAGTATATACCAAGGCCCATATATTGTAATTAAAAGCGATGAAGCAAATGTCACGGTACTTGATGAAAAAACAACAAAACAAAGAACTGTTCACAAAAATAGAATACATAAGGTATGAATTCTCTTGTATATTTTAACTAACCTGTA
This sequence comes from Campiglossa producta, assembly GCA_964058755.1. Taxonomy (NCBI): domain Eukaryota; kingdom Metazoa; phylum Arthropoda; class Insecta; order Diptera; family Tephritidae; genus Campiglossa; species Campiglossa producta. The sequence goes on from CAXKVI010000001.1 coordinate 100,337,515, forward strand.
GTTAACTATATCAATAAATTATAAAAATTGAATTTTTGAAGTTATGAAATTTTAATATTTAAAACATAAAATTTTTATATTTACTTTTACTAATATACTTTACTTTAATTACATATAATACTCTATAGTTAGACGTAAATTAGAAATAAATTATGTAGATAGTATTTTCAAATTGTACTTGAGTGAACGAATGCAAAAAGGGAAGGTACACCCTAATAGTCATCATTCGTCCACTCAAAATAATTTACGGGCAAGAAGAATCTGGCAAAGGTCATGAGTTTGCCATATTCTTCTTTTCCTGTGGAAGGGTGGTGTAGTGATACTGCACGCACCTCAAATCGATGCAGTGACAGTGCGCACAATAAACACATCCATGCTTGTGTGCAGTCTGGCAACGCATTAAAGCTTGCTGACAGCGGTGCCAACTGCACACAGCGCATGCGCGAGAAAGCAACGGGATATGACTGATGAAATTGGAAAAGTTGAGTTTGATCGAGAGTTTAGTTTCATCAGCCAACCGCGTCGCCTCGCAAAAAAAATTAAAACCCGAAATAAAAAGTTAAAAATAAAAAGTGTACTACGGTGTTAAACATTAGAATAGGCTAATTGTTAGATCTAAGTTTTACACTTAAGTACCTAACTTGTAAATAAATAAATAAATAAAACAGTCATTGGTTTTATCTAAAGACGGGTATCGGTGCATAGGCGGGTGCACCCAACGTGCATTTTGAAAAATGTGCAACGTTATACTCAGCAAAAAATATAGTTCAATGACTATACATTTTGTGGTGTATTCATACTAGTTCACCTCTGATCACCTTTAAACCAGTCAATGGCGATCTACTCAGCAAACAATATAGTTCACTGACTATACATTTTGTGGTGTATTCATACTAATATATTTCTGATCACCTTTAAACCAGTCAATGTCCAACTATTCAGCAAACAATATAGTTCATTGACTATACATTTTGTGGTGTATTTATACTAGTTCATTGCTGATTAGTTTCAAACCAGTCAAGGGCAAACTACTCAGCAAACAATATAGTTCATTGACTAACCATTTCGTGGCATATGCATACCAGTTCATTGTTGATTAGTTTTAAAACCAGTCAATGCCAAACTACTCAGCGAAAATTCTAGTTCATTGACTATACATTTTGTGGTGTATTTATACTAGTTCATTGCTGATTAGCTTCAAACCAGTCAAGGCCAAACTACTCAGCAAACAATATAGTTCAATGACTATACATTTTGTGGTGTATTCATACTAGTTGACTTCTGATCACCTTTAAACCAGTCAAGGCCAAACTACTCAGCAAACAATATAGTTCAATGAATATACATTTTGTGGTGTATTCATACTAGTTCACTTCTGATCACCTTTGAATCAGTCAATGTCGATCTACTCAGCAAACAATATAGTTCACTGACTATACATTTTGTGGTGTATTCATACTAGTTCATTTCTGATCACCTTTAAACCAGTCAATGTCCAACTACTCAGCAAACAATATAGTTCATTGACTATACATTTTGTGGTGTATTTATACTAGTTAGTTGCTGATTAGCTTCAAACCAGTCAAGGCCAAACTACTCAGCAAACAATATAGTTCATTGACTATACATTTTGTGGTTTATTCATACTAGTTCATTTCTGATCACCTTTAAACCAGTCAATGTCGAACTACTCAGCAAACAATATAGCATTGACTATACTTTTTGTGGTGTATTCATACTAGTTCATTTCTGATCACCTTTAAACCAGTCAATGTCGAACTACTCAGCAAACAATATAGTTCATTGACTATGCATTTTGTGGCATATGCATACCAGCTCATTGTTGATTAGCTTTAAACCATTCAATGCCAAACTACTCAGCGAAAATTCTAGTTCATTGACTATGCATTTTGTGGTGTATTCATACTAGTTCATTTCTGATTTCCTTTAATCCAGTTATTGCCAACTACTCGGCAAACAATGTAGTTAATTGATTGTAAATTTTGTGGTGTATTCATACTAGTTCATTTCTGATTAGCTTTAAAACAGTCAATGCCAATCTACTCAGCAACATTATAGTTCTACGCATAAACATTTTTTGGTGTATTTATACAAGTTAATTTCTGAATACCTTCAAACTAATCAATTCCAAACTACTCAGCAGACACCTAGCTCATTTACTATACATTTTATGGATGTTCTTATACTAGTTCTTTGCTGATTACCCTTAAACCAATCAATGCCAATCTAATCAGAAAACAAACTAGTTTACAACTATAATTTGTTGGGCGAAATCATACTAGTCAGAAAAATCCTGGTTCGTACTCGTATGCAAGTATGTATGAATCTCGGGTTGAAATCATACTACACCTTTTTCAGTTTATATTCAGAAAGTTTTCTGAATATCAATTGTAATTTTCTGAATGTCAATTGTATTTTTCTGAATATCAAATGGAAATCCTGAATATGAATTGTAATTTTCTAAATATAAATTGTTACTTTCTGAATATAAACTGAAAAAGGTGTAGTCAGAAAAAGTCTAATCTATTTTAGAAAAATACTAATTAGAAAAATTCCATTTCATACTACATTATTATTATAAGGCCTTATTACACCGCAACGATTAGTACTATCTATTGTAGTACATGGTAATATGCAAACATTATTTGAAATTTTTGGTTTGCTTCTTTTTTTCTCTTGTAATTCACAGATGCTTTTTCGTGTTTGGGTAAATACAAATGTGATGCTGATGTATATATGATCTAGTATGTCAACTGCTATATTTCTTGTGTATATACACAGAAAAAAGGCACTGGTAAAATCAACAATCTCGTGCTATTATCCTGAAGTTGACCAAATTTTGGTTGTTTGAACGGTTTTTTTGTTGAAGTAACTGTATTCAGATCTTTTATGATCCCTCTAGATCTTTTATAATCACATTTTGGCCAGGTTTGTTTGGATGTCCGGCACCGTTGGGATTGTTGCTACCTTTCGTTGGCTTGGAGTACACACTCCACACAATGTGGCAACAATCCCCAAGGTGCCGGACATCCAAACAAACCTGGCCGAAATGGGATCATAAAAGATCTAGAGGCATTCACGCCCTAAGAACGCAGAAGGTGTGCCCTATCGACGATTCTGTAGGAGCTGCAAAGATGATTAGGAAGAGGAAACGGTGAAGCACCTCATCTGCAACTGCCCGGTCTTAACCGGCGCGAGAACGCGCTTTTTGGGAGTTCCCTTCCTGGATAGCCTAAACCAGACCGCTGAACTGGACATAAAGTGTCAGTCCGGGGATACTACTATGTGGAAAATCCCAACAAAAATCAAAGCAGCACACTATAAGTTGGAAGAGAAGTTCGGCAAAAGTCTCGTTTGAGGTTATGACAACCTGTTGGTATATAACCGCCATTTTTTTACGTTGCGGCATAAACTTGAGTATATTGACAACAACAATATAAATTGACTCTAACAATGCTCCTTTAACTCGAGTGTATGGCCCAGCATGAAAGCAGTCTTACTTTGACTCTTTTTGATGTAAAAATAAGACTTACTTTTATCTATATTTACATATGTGGGACCGGAACTCCGCAGTGGACGACTAACTTAACCTTGAGTAACCTTAATTTACCTTACCTAAAAATACAACTCCAAAGTCCCAATTACATAAATCTTTGACAAATGCTCGCCTCGTTTTTGAGCATTTGCAAAAATTTCGCTTCGCTTTACGTTTAAAAAACTTTGAATGAAAGTGGATCCTACAAAGTTGAATGCAATTGGGCCTTCACCTATATAATCAAAATTGACTATCGCGGAATTTGAAAGGAGCCATTGGAAGTTGACTTCAATAATTAAATTAAAAATACAATAAACAACATAATTTAAAAAATATAGAAAAAAACAACTTGTGTCAACTTTACCGAGAATCGAACTCAGAGCCTTTAGCTCATTTTTGGCTGTGTATGAACTGGTATAATGCTTTCCTTTTGCTCTTGTAACTGCTTCTTTTTTACCTTGTAATTCACAGATGCTTTTTCGTGTTTGGGTAAATACAAATAGTCGCTGCTTTCTAAAGAATAAACTGGTATATTGCTGATGTAGAGGCTGACTATGATACTGGTGCATAGACCGACTAGTATACCAACTGGAATGAATGTCAAATTCGTGGACTAGTATGACAAGTGGTACGATCTGAATGGGCATAATGATTAGTATGTCCTGCCGCATAGACTGAGCAGTATGTCAACTGGTATGATTCTGATGTATATATGAACTAGTATGTCAACTGGGAATATTCTGATGCATATATGAACTAGTATGTCAAATGGTATATTTCTGATGCATATTTGAACTAGTATGTCAACTGATATGATTATGATGCATAAGTGAACTGGTATGTCAACTGGTATGATTCTGATGCATAAATGAACTAATATATCAACTGGTATGATTCTGACGCATATATGAACTAGTATGACAACTGGTATGATTCCGATGATTTTTTAACTAGTCTGTTAATTGGTATGATTCTAAAGCATATATGAACTAGTCTGTCAACTAGTATGGCTCTGACGCAAATAAGAACTAGTCTGTCAACAGATATGATTCTGATGCATATATGAACTAGTCTGCCAACTGTTATGATTCTGATGCATATATGAACTAGTCTGTCAACTGGTATGATTCTGATTCATATATGAACTAGTCTTTCAACTAGTATGATTCTGATGTATATATGAACTAGTCTGCCAACTGGTATGATTCTGATGTATATATGAACTATTCTTTCAACGGGTACGATCCTGACGTATATACGAACTAGCATCTTAAATGGTATGATACTGATGTGCATAATAACAAGTATATCAACTGGTATATTCCTGATGCAGAGGCTGACTAGTCAGCCTCTGCATCAGGAATATACCAATTGATATACTTGTTATTATACACATCAGTATCATACCATTTAAGATACTAGTTCGTATATACGTCAGGATCGTACCAGTTGAAAGACTAGTTCATATATACATACGAATCATACCAGTTGGCAGACTAGTTCATATATACATCAGAATCATACCAGTTGAAAGACTAGTTCAGATATGCATCAGAATCATACCAGTTGAAAGACTAGTTCATACATATATGCACAGAATCATACCAGTTGACAGACTAGTTCATATATGCATCAGAATCATACCAGTGGCAGTCTAGTTCATATATGCATCATAATCAAACCAGTTGGCAGCCTAGTACATATATGCATCAGAATCAAACCAGTTATCAGACTAGTTCATATGTGCATCAGAATCATACCAGTTGGCCGACTAGTTCATATATGTATTAGAATCATACTAATTGACAGACTAGTTCATATATGCAACAGAATCAAACCAGTTGGCAGACTAGTTCATATGTGCATCAGAATCATACCAGTTAGCAGACTAGTTCATATATGCATCAGAATCATACCAGTTGATAGAGTAGTTCATATATGTATCAGAATCATACCAATTGACAGACTAGTTCATATAAGCCACAGAATCAAACCAGTTGGCAGACTAGTTCATATGTGCACAGAATCATACCAGTTGAAAGACTAGTTCATATATGCATCAGAATCATACCCGTTGACAGACTAGTTCATATATGCATCAGAATCAAATCAGTTAGCACACTACTTCTTATATGAATCAGAATCATACCAGTTGATAGAGTAGTTCATATATGCATCAGAATCATACCAGTTGAAAGACTAGTTCATACATATACCCTGCAGTCAACTTAACTAGTTTTATACTAATCAAGTACCAGTCAGCCAGGCGGCCTCAACTAGTTCGAGTTCTATAATTTTTCCATATTAGCAACTGGTATTTTTAACACGGCGATATCCTACGAGATGGCAATTGTCCTTCTCTGCATCAGCACCATACCAATTGGCTGACTAGTCAGCCTCTGCATCAGGAATATACCAGTTGATATACTTGTTATTATATACATACATCAGTATCATACCATTTAAGATACTAGTTCGTATATACGTCAGGATCGTACCAGTTGAAAGAATAGTTCATATATACATCAGAATCATACCAGTTGGCAGACTAGTTCATATATACATCAGAATCATACCAGTTGAAAGACTAGTTCATATATGCATCAGAATCATACCAGTTGACAGACTAGTTCATATATGCATCAGAATCATACCAGTTAGCAGACTAGTTCATGCTTGTTACTTTCTGAATATAAACTGAAAAAGGTGTAGTCAGAAAAAGTATAATCTATTTTAGAAAAATACTAATTAGAAAAATTCCATTTCATACTACATTATTATTATAAGGCCTTATTACACCGCAACGATTAGTACTATCTATTGTAGTACATGGTAATATGCAAACATTATTTGAAATTTTTGGTTTGCTTCTTTTTTTCTCTTGTAATTCACAGATGCTTTTTCGTGTTTGGGTAAATACAAATGTGATGCTG